>CM030369.1:67932883-68400383 GCA_003604175.2 Clonorchis sinensis | reverse complement strand
ACACCACGAGGATTAAGATGCTGAAGTAGCAAGTCGCTGGGCTTATCATATTATCATTTCTACGCCCTTAGTGCATACGAAAAGACTAATTCATACAGCAGTTTAAAGAAGTGTCTGATCGTTGTAACTGCACTGGAGACCTGGGGAACATACGCACGAACCGAACAGATAACTTTAATCTCTCCCAAGGAGCTGTTGATCAAAATGTACTTCAGTGGTTCAAACCGAGAGGAGTTTGCTGTTCCAGCATCCTCAAAAATATGCAAAATCCAAGTGACTAAATAAATGCGACCTGCTCCGCGGAACGGAGTCTCCTGAGGGAATAACTATGACATACTAAGAGGAAGAAATGACAGACTGATTTCGGAAATGCAGCCTATTCTAAAAGGGAGAACTGGACTCCTGTTTCTCTCTTATTCAAAGCTCGTCAGTATTACTCCCAGCACTTACTATGCGGGCTGAGGGCCTAATCACTGCTTTAGACACTATACCGGATACACCAAAACAATGTCTAATATTACATACCCAGGTAGGTAAGTGCTACTCGGTAGGTACCACCAGGTAAGCACTAGCAGGAAAGTTACTAGGTTGTCGTTTGAATAAACGGGCTAAATGCGCGTAACATTCAGGATGAACTATGTTCACCTGGTCAAACATGATAGTTCGGAGGTGTATAGTGTGTTCCGGGGTCCAAACCCTATTATGGTATGGTACGTCAGTTGCTGATGGATTCCAACATGAGCGAAACTTAAACCGAATGCTTCACGTTCGGTTTAGCGTAACCAGACTAGTCGCGACAGAACAGGAAGAGGACTGTTCAACGGAGACTAATCTGAATATAATTTCAACAGACCTCACAGCTACCAATAAAGAACCCTGATAAATGTGATACGTTTCGTGTTTTTTCGACTGCTCACACGTTGAGACGGTATCTAGTTTGACATTTGTGAGTGACTGCGTTGAAAGTCGATACACGTGGAACAAAGACTGTTCGATTTTGGGACCACTGTCGGACTCCTCTATGCCATAAACCTTGTCACCATTTGAGTGCAGCGTATAATCAGCCAGACTTGAAATAGGGAGAGTGACACCGAATATTGTTATTCCCATCAACCATACACTTTGCCGATACCTTCCGGAGCGATTTTGGATTCTAAAGTAACAGGTGCGTGTTTCTCAAAAAATGGAAATCCTTTTACCCATGTCTTGAATATACGGGCGTTGACAGTAAAATTTTAAATGATGTTTGAGCTGAATTTTTGTTACCCATGTTAGTAACGTGTCTCCCTGCTACACAATCTCATTCGGTTTCTAATCTGGCACCAACCAAAGCAACTGTGGTGGTCAACTAGATGCTGACAAATTTAGATCCATTTCACCATGGGTTGTGCGTTGTGTGACCCTTTGGCCGATCTGCCTGCGCTGTTCTTTGACGCCTTACTGGTCGTATCTGCTGTGCATGTATTCCGACCCGCGATTGGTTCCTTTGCTATATTGATTTTTGTGTTGTACCACCTGTGTTCAGAAGAAAGCCAGGCGCTGAGGCAAATTCACCACATCCGGCTTTCTTCCATAGACTGGCTAGGTAACAGCTCCAAGCAAGTCCGAACACTGTGCAGCAAAACCATTTTGAGTCTGACGGATGCAGTCTCAGAACCCAAACAGAAAAGACAAACGGAACACGAAGCACATTAATATGGTAACATGCCCTGTGATGTCAACCTTGCTTGGTTAGCTCAGTTCAATTACGTGGATTGGTTTTATTTAAAAAAAGCAGTAATTTTCTGGCTCCAAAATTTGTTAAAACTATAGGCAGGACAGTAAATATTACCTCTACAGCTTCAGAACATACCTCTTTCTCGTTTCCAATAAACTTATCCTCTTTGATGAGCAAACCTGATAAAACAAGGTGAACAAAAACGCAAGTGTATGTACGGTAAAGATGTAGGCAAATCCTGAAAAGCACAGGTACACCAGGGGTCCTGTTCTTCTCTGGATTCATGAAACCAGGATGGAGGACGGTCACGTGACCCTCTGACTACCAGCTTCTGGCACCTATCACAGACTCACGCGGGTACTGATCGGTTCGTACTCGTTTCTATAAGGAAAGCTCTTCGAAATCGTTATCATTGCACTAGAAATGTGCGGCTTGACTCTGTTTTGGCCCGAGTTTCACACACTACCTGTCGTTTAGGTGGGCGAGTAAAACTGGAACTTAGACCTTTATCACCTCGGCAGCAGTAGCACCAGTTTTCGTCCATTGCTCCAGCCGTTCCCCTGCTCCCCTTTTCGGCCCAATCAACGAACTCCAGAAACGTGCCTGTCACACTAGATCCAGCAGCATGTGCCGTTAACACCCCTTTCCTCTGATGGAAAGCTGATTGGTCCAGCATTTTAACGCCTGTGCACGTGCTTTCTGTGATTGGTCGCTCACACTCATCCACGAGGCTGCCGCCGATCTGCCGTATAAGAGCAAGGCCACACGGAAGACTCGCCACGCGTCAACCCTAACCATGTTCACTGCAACCCAATTCCAAAACAGCTGCTCATCTGCGAACCCCACTTACACACTGCGTCCAACTTGTCCTCCTGTGACGTTGAATTTAATCCGCAACGTAGGTACCCCTCTCAGAATACCTGCAGTGTACGCTACGTCAACACCGACAGTCGCCCCACCTCAGTGCGCAACTGGAAAACCCAGAAGAGGTCGACGCTCTCTATTGCCGCCAGAACAACGAGAGCAAACTCGTCGGGTAAGCGTTGATATTTCACAACAGCGTGGGTCACAAGAGAGTGCAAGACTAGTTAATCATTATTACGTTTGATATCAAACACTCATTGGCATATCGAGATGGCGTTAACGGGCGATTCAACTGTGTGCTAAAAAAGACCGCATGCCGTTACAGCTGAAGCTGTCTAACTGTGACGTGCATATAAGGTTGATGAAAGCTGTTTAACAACCCAGTCCGCATATGTCTAATTTGGTGTTCAGGTACAAAATAAGACCGATGAGAATTCAGGGACTAGACCTAACTGATGAGCCCCAAGAGGGAGGATGCGTGTGGTGAGTTCTCCAGTAGTTTTCATCAGATTTAGGCTTGCTGTTATATTAAGAAAAGTTCCAAATATGTCCACTGATCATGTAGAACACAATTGACAAAAATATTTTTTACTTTTTTCTAACGGGCCGGTACTCTTACGATATACAGACCAATATCATAAGCTGGTGAAGTCATCAGTCCCTTTAAATAAAAGCAACCCACCAATTTATGGCATTGTGTTACGTGTCTTAGGCACATTGACCGGTAAAAAATTGGCACTTATAGTTGTATGCTTATTATATTTGAATGATAAGTTTATTGTACTGAGCCATCGAAAGCACAGCCAACGAGGTTGTCTGAATTGCTAATGAAGAATCGATTGGATACCTGATATCTAAGTGTTATCGCCATTCACTCAGTAACGAACGGTGTACGATGTGAGCAAATCTTTTTTCGGTCATTTGCGCCAAACAAGTTTCATTCTGAAACAATCTGAAATATTTGTCCTGAATACTGGACAGTCCTTCCTTCAGGTTTGGTTCATTCGACTCAACTCTCATCCTATGAACTGTACACAACTTCCCAACGTGAATTTGAACTGTATCACATTGTACGATATAGTAGGTGGAGTTTTCTAGCATCGCGTACCTATAGTAGTCGATTTCCAGTAATTTTGATAAGCCCCGTGTCTTTCATTGTAAGTAGCTTTGCTGTAAACTCTAGCTGTGTTTTGATGCTAATTTCTAGCACATAATCATAACTCGTATGTGTGCATGATCTGTTCCTCTAGCTGAAAAAACAAAATATGGAACGCCGTCGACGTGCCTGCATCTCAGACAAAATAAATGCCTTGCACAATCTCGCACTGAGCATTGTCGGACTAGACGTAAGTTCCGTGGCATTTTGATCACACTATTCATCTAGCCCCCGTTACTCGCATTAGTCGGTTGTCATGACACTGTTCACTCTATTTAGTGCACTTTACCTGCGGTACGATGCAGCGACAAGAGCACTCAAACCCTTGTGAGAACTCGTTCCCATCCTACTTGGTGGTAAGCCGACTGTAACCAGGGCTGGTCACATGACGTGACGCGAGTCCTATCCGTCGTTGAGCTGGGACGATTGGGGCGCCAAAGCTTGCTACGCTTTGGTTGCCCTCGTAACCAGGGTGCCGGATACACGTACCGTACCAGACAGCATTGAACCGCGTGAAACCAAAATCTGGGACGATTGATTTTGTTGGCATATGGCCAAAGGGATTTAGTCGAGTCAGACAGACTCCAGCTGTCATCACACTAACCAGAATTTTGTATTGTTTCTATCGTTCCAGGTCGACCAACAGACGCAAGTTCAATCTCAGCAACTAAACCAACAACATAGGTTGGAAAAGGCCGACATTCTAACTACATGTTACAAGGTCTTCGAAGGAATCGCGAAAATTGCAAAGGAGAAACCAGGTGAGCTGTAGTTCATACGCCTTCATCTCATGAAAAATACAAAACCACGCTCGTATTCTCGCTTGGTTAGAGTCTGGTCCAAGGAATTAGTTGGCTCGTTCGCATGATACACTGAGTGTAATAATTGACGATAAATGGATGTATGGATATATGTATGTAAAACATGCTACATAAACCGTGTTG
The DNA here is from genome assembly GCA_003604175.2 of Clonorchis sinensis. NCBI lineage: Eukaryota > Metazoa > Platyhelminthes > Trematoda > Opisthorchiida > Opisthorchiidae > Clonorchis > Clonorchis sinensis. The sequence goes on along the minus strand of CM030369.1, from coordinate 68,395,702 downwards.
GTATACAGCCGACAGCAACTCATACCATAGGTGAGAACAACGCTGACACTAACATATAGTTGATTGAATGGATAACCCAATCGACAATATGCCAGTGTGAATTTCAAACTCAGTAGTATTAGAAGTCCGATACAGTCCGATGGCTAACCTATCGGCTCTTAGTTAGTTTCTATTTTTTCTTTGGTTTGAGTGGTCCGCATACTACTGAAATACGGTAACCCCCATGATGGTTTCCACCCCAGTGAGGTCCTTCACCTGGAAGGTCCGCAGCATTATTCGCCGCCATTCACGATTCCGTGTTTGGTATCTGTGAAAAAGGAAGCCTCACCCACATAGGAAGCCGAACATCCTCTCTCCTTGCTGGATACCAAAGCAAATTGTTTAGAATTATTTCATAGTAATGTGAACAGATTTGTAAATATTCAGTAGATAGTTCATCCTCTCACTGAAGCCAATCTATGCTTAAAAGCCGAGAAACAGGGTAATGCTATTCCATACTTGTTGGGAATCATCAGCAGTGTGCATCTCACGAAACTCAGAGAGTTCCGAACCCGCGGCCGTCCGACCAGTGGTTGAACGCTCAACCGCTTGGCCATGAATGGCTGATCAGCAGTGTACTTAGCTCTCACTTAGACAGGACATAGCGCCACTCATCGATCAATAACGGAAACCACATCACGTGGTCACGTATTGACTGACTCCTCAACTGAAGCCTTCTCAGAATGATGTTTCACAAACACAGTAAGATCACCCTTCCTTTGAGCTGCTTATTACTTAGAATTAAACGACGCCTTGTTTTACTCTTTGCTTTATCTCAACCCTCAGTGAATAGTGATCACCTTCGTTATGGGACTTCCAAATAGACACAACGCCAAACTAACCCAACAATGACCTACCAGCACATAATCCAAGAGCTTTACTGATACTCCTGATCTACACTGTCTTGAAAGGTATAAGATAGTTACTTTTTCTCATGTGCGGCATAATTTATAAGGCGTAATAAACAAAGTGATATCAAATTAAATCAGGAGCCGACCATTTCATCTCAAGGAAGGGAAAAAATGACGAGACAATCCCAGAATTAAGTAGTATGGGACAACTGCTCGAAATCCGCCACCGGTTTAAGGCGTAGTCCCCGGAAGCTGAGACAATCTCTGACTTGAACAGCAATTTGCTAGTGTTGGAGCTGGGGACTCGATAGAGTCCCTCGTGTTTTGAAAAGCACTGATATTCTTTCACATACTGTACAGCACACAGGTTTCCTCAAGGTTCCTTGGGAATATGTCCAGAGCAGTTGTTTTCTGCACTAGTGATTTGCAACTATTTTCCTCCTACCAAACAGTTTTGTCAGTGATATGTTTCCTTTTCCTCATAGAACTTCAGATGCGCTTGCGTCAACTCCGCTTCAAAGATCGCCATCACCAACCAACGGACAATGTTTGTGCGTTCCCGGATGAAGCCACTCAGAGCAGCACATGTTCCGATGATATAGTGAGTGTAGTATATGCACCCGATGGAGCAAAACGAAGCAATTCAAGAGTCAAAGAAAATCCCTGCCGGTTTTCTCATATCCTTCCAGGGAACACATCTGAAATGAATAAACCGCCGATTACTATCCTCATGACTGGAAAACCACATTGCCGGAAGAGCTCTAGCACGGTCGATAGTGGGATCTACAGTTCACCAGATGAGAGTATGCGTAGTGAATGCGCTGAAAGACTGTCTTCACCAATCCCACGCAACTGCTTGCAAGCACAGCAACCTAGAATCCGCCTATCCATGAACAACTCACTCACTCCCCATATAAGCCCGCTGCGAAACTGGACGGTTATTCACGAAGATGGTGCATCCTCAAAACGTAAGATTCACGAGTCTGTTGCTTCTTCATCCAATCCAGTTCATCAATTAGAATCTACGCGAAAGTCGTCCGATTCTGTTTGGAGACCCTATTTGTGAACAACACGTTCAGCTTTTCCGGGATGTACATATCACTTTTTCTACTGAACCGTCACAGATTTTGATCAGATTAAAAAGTCTTATTTCTTACTGATATTGTTCGAACTGTTGGCATTTTATGGAAGTGTGACTAAGACCCTTGTTGGGTAGTCAAAGGAGCTTGAATGGGTGTAGGCCGCGACTGAGGTACTGTTGTGCGCAATGAATCAGACGCTTACATTCAACCATGCTTCTAAAATGAATGTCGATAATTTTTGTAAAAGGAAATTCCGATTTATATGATTTGGCCGGTAGAATGCGCGACCATCAGTGTGTCGATGAAAAGTGGATGCATCAGACTCCTCGTGAATACAAGAAAAATTTACAGTAGTCAAATTTGTGCTGAAGTGCAAGCTCCTCGCTGGGAAGAGAAAAACATACCAATAAAGATTACCAAAACCGTTCGCTGGAATGTCATGAATGCTGGGTTGAAGACTTAGTGATCTGACGAAGTGGAATTTGATAAACTGAACGTAGATAAAGTGGAGTTTTGATTAACCGGAAATTCGCTGACTAGAGATAAAAGGAATTGACTTCCATCAACGGAATTTAGCTGGATAGACAAATCACTGATAGACTACCAAGAGAGAAACGGTCGTTTGGCTTCGCTTGTCGGGCAACTTCTCCCCGGGAATGATCGCACACTAATTTGTGGTGAACCTCCTGATTGAGTGGCCTCTCTTGAAATCGCGTCTCTTAGGGCTCATTGTATCAAACAAACCAAGCTTGATGAGCAAAATTTTGCTTCACTGTAACTTTTCTGACGGTTTATACACATCTTTTGACAACAACGTTATGGTTTCAGCAAACTGTTCAACACGATGGGCTTGACGTACTACTCGAGTAAACTTTCTCGGGAATGGCCTCTGTGATTTGGAAATAGGTGAACCTCCAGTACTTTTCAGAGAGGTAGTTCTTACCAGGGATGTAGTTACTTAATGACCGAGTCAGAATGAAATCTACTCATTTCATGCTGGATTGGATATGGGCGACAATTGTTTCCGATAGTTTCTAATAGGTTGTGTCAAGTGCATATTGATTCTATCCGAACAAGGTAGTTTGTAAACTTATGAAGATTTACAAGAGAACAAAAAATGAAACACTAAGAGAAATTCGGTTCATTTTAGCCAAAAAATTCCTAATTCGACACTTAACTGTTTTCAATTCAGGAACTCCTCTCTCACTCCCTTGTGAGCTGGGAACATTTCGAGAGCCCAAGACAGGGTGAACTTGTGCACCAAACTGTATAGAATAGTTTGTGCAATCTAGTTGTGGCCGACCAGTAGTATTTGTTACTAACTGCTTAGAATTCGTCAACCTAAATCTATGGAACGAAGGTTAATTACCTTGTAAAAGAAATCGGAACAGGTAATCAGATTCTAGTGCAGCGTGACATGCACCGTATCGACGGGCACGAAGCAGTCCCAGTTACTCCACCAATCTAGGTACATCATTCTCACCTGATAACATGTGCAATAAAGACCAATATTTTGTGAATACATAAAGAGAGAGTTGAGATCAGCGAGCTGGTATTTGGTTAAAGATTATCCTCCTAGAAGCTGAAAAGTGATAGATTTTTTTTATTTAGTAGGACATTGAAAACACGTTGCAGATACCTCTCATTGTAACGACCATTACATGTTCTTTCAGGTTCGAGAACAAACCGGAGATGTCAGCTCCAAGCCACAGTACACAAAACTTAGCTACCTACACTATTCACTTTTCGCAGTTCTCCAACGTGGTTTGCACCCTCCTGACTTGTCAGTGCGGCAAATAACCACTTGATGCACTCAGTAAACCTGAGGTAACCTACAACGTGCTCACTGGTGCGATCGTATTGCTCATCCGGTCACAGCAACTACAATGAACACATTGGACCGTCGTGCACCTTTGCACACTATACAACCACCAAAGGTGTACAAGTTCGAAAAGTTGAGTACCTCGGGTTTCATCGGCTCAGGTACATTTGTCCGTATCCAATTTGAAGAAATACGAACCACTATCCCTGTCAAACTGAAAAGTAAACCATGTATATTGGTTATAGAATGTGTATATATTCCGAAATTATTGCAGTGTCACCATGAGACAGAATACCGGTGAGGTCGATTTCTCACGGGGAGTCATCACTAATATGTTGATAACTTTTTGTGGACACTAGTGGCAATTCTGTAGTCACGTGCAGCACTCGATAGGTTGCAAGGGTCATGGTTAAGTTATTTGACTGGTGTCAAATACCGTTATAATCACCCTTACGCTTATTTATTGAACAATATCTCTTCCGAAACCTTCTTATTTAACGAACTCAAGTGGACGGAATACCCTTTACTGTTCCACAACACCTCACTGGTTCTGGTCTTTATATATCACCAACATCGTCTGGCAAACTCTACTATGGGAATATCATCATAAGTTCTTTACCAAACTTTTCTTACTTTAACCTTTCGTTAAACGCAAATAAGTTCATGGTTAGCCACCTCTTATATAACATATTTCATCTCCTGTCTAGGAAGCTCAATAACTGATTCGAATACAGCTATAATAATTGCCTCCCAAAGCAGTAAGTGAATAAGACTGACTAACTACTAACTATCTGTGTACTGAGTAGACAAAATCCCCATAAACATGCGTTATTAGGAACGACGAATGAACTTACGGAACACACTTTAAGATCATGTCTGAGAGGAAGGTGGGATCCACATTGCTGACTGATGAGTATAGGCAAAGTGAACAATGCTCACACATCAATAAACCGAACAATCGAACAAGCATCTCTGCCAAAAAGTGGGAAGATGGATTCTCCTGATGAGTAGCCTGTGATCATGGGGAGAGAACATTAGACACTGGTCGACTAGGAACGTGTTGGGTAGTCTCTAGAAGAATCACCCCCCCCCCTTATGAAGGATCCCACTCCGAGCTTGACGTAAGTACTAGAAGTCAGCTGAGATAGCAGTTTAAAGACGTTTAATCAAAGATGTCGGACAGTCTAAGAAGCAATGTCAGATACAGTATAGCATTGCCCGGTGTTTAGGTTAATCTGCTGGATTTGCATGATGAGGGCATTCACAATGTCCTGCTAACCTGGCTAACCTCGTCTAAGAAAACACTGTGCGTCTGTTTCAGACACAGGACTAGGGAGGGGATCAAATCTTTGACCTGTGTATGTACGTTGTCAGTGGACACATGTACGCGCGAAGCGTGCTCGTCACCACAATCTGCTGGCAGAATTGCAGTCGATAGGCCATTAAATTTGTGTGACCGTGCGGACCTCTTAGTCTAATTAACGCAGTGCACCATCAAGCGACTTGTTAAAAATTAACTTGTCACTGTTCTTTTGAAGTTCTGCAGATGTGAAGTTCACATTGAAAATCTGTTGTTCACAACCTATGGGCTTAAAATTTGCCCCGGTCACACACTCTTTCCATGTTTTGAAGGTCTGATGTCAAGCTGGAGTGGTAGTACATGACTGAACAGGTGAAAAATAAAGGGGGTGAACGTCAGAGTTATAGCACTCTGTCAGTATTTTCAGACCCTAGAGGGTGCCTCAGAGATGATTCACTATAAATGGTTTGCAGTGTGCCGTACGCAAGAATAGGGATTACGAACTGGCTCTGTCGAGGGATGGAAAGAAATTCGCTTGCAGCAATTTTTTTTTACACAGTTCTCCCCTCTAGCGAAAGCAATCCCAGCAGAGACTCCATCAGAAGTGGTCACTTTGGATAGGCCTTTTCACATGGTCCTCCTCTATCAAGAAACTACCTCCACCAGGTGTTCGTAATTTTTCACAGTTTCGATAATGAAATGCTCTTACTCAATTCCGCTGATGTTCGTTTTTGCTGTCGACCGACGTGTTGAATCTTCCCTCCATGCTTTATCGGTTACTGTCCAGAAAAAAGAGGATGCCACGAAATATAACTATTTAGTAGCAAAACTTCACGAATGCTTTGAAGAACACATCGTAGGAAAGAGTGGATCAGCCAAGAACTTTTTATGTCTCTTATATGTGCTCAAAATACAGTGTAAACAGAGGCTTACAATACGCCATATTTTAGAACGGATCAGAAAAGCCTACACCAGCAACAAAAGAATTCTGGAGCGTACTGAAGCCTATGTCGATTGATTTTTAAAACCAACTACGAAGAGGCATGCATGATGTAACTGGCGGAACAAACGAGGAAGACGTGATCCGGATGCCCTTCTAATTTGCTGCGTACGCTAGCTCACATCCTGCTTGCCTTTGCCCAAAGGAAACAGTAACAGCGCCACTCTTGGGCCTTGTGCACGATTTACTCAGCCAGTCAGACATTGTAAGCGTGCAATTGTTGAATTTGTTGAATTGTTGAATTGTTGCAATGATGAGTGGGTGTTTTTATACCATCAATTGAAAGCGAATGTCCATACAATACATTAAAGAAAAAGTAAAAGCTCATGAACGTACACCAAATATTCTCATCATTTCCGTAAACCCAGCTTGATAGTCCATATTCCCATATCTACGATTGGGTCACTCCCATGTTCAAGTAACAGGCTTGACAGAATTGCTGGAAACTTTATTTACACTATGAACGCAATATGTAGTGACGTGAGGCTCAATCGGTAAACGATCGTTTCGTGGAGCACAAATTCAGTAAGCCACAATTCGCCATTTTACTTTTCTCTTAAGCCTAGTTGACCCGTGCATAGTTGGGCCTGGATAAGGGTATATCAGAAAAAACAACAGGGCAAACTTTGCACAGGAGCACTTTACAACATTGTTAGTAAACGCCGATCCAATGGTCTAACATGTCCCCATAGCAATATGCTGTATGGTCAGTCGTTGCATACGGAAATAGTTGGGTTTGATGCTCCCAAGAGGGTTGTGAACTTTGTTAATCCAACGGTTGGATGCCCTCTAGTCGCTCGTATGAAGGATTCATACGTTAAACGTGATTCCTTGTCCAGGTCCCTCTTATAGTAGGAGCACTTTCACAACATTGTTAGTAAACGCCGATTCAGTGGTCTAACACGTTTGCTGTGTTAACGGTGAGAACAGGCATTTAACAGACAATTCAGGAGACACAGTGGTATTTTGTTACATATTTGAATCCTGGTAAATTTGAGGGATGACGATAATTACTCTTCCTTAAGAAGCTCAACATGGGGGTATCGGCTAGGTCATCAAGACCAGCCCGATCGCCAAGCTCATGGAACAAGCCAACAACCAGGCAGCCAAGTCAATTGAGTAGTATGTTGGAAACCCGTAAGAATAAGATTCCTAATGTCGCAATGGAATGAGTCGAGGTACATTAGCCTATTATTCAGGATACTCCGCCTAACGATCCAGCACATCTCCGTTGTTCACCATCGTGTTTTTGCAGTTAACTGAAACTAATTTGGTGTGTGCTCTAATCGCCTCCGTAGAAAAGGAACCAAGCGAATATCGTGGTGGCAGTTATTGATTTTGACTGATGGGCTTAGTAGCAATTTGTGATAGGGAAATCAAGGGTGTGTAGTTAATTGATAGATGGAAGAATGGTGAATCTTTTATTATTTTTGCAGTTGGTTTACTCGGCAAGTTACCTCTGCACACGAGCGGTGTCAACCCTGGTCAACAGCAATGGCGGTTAACATGTCCCCATAGCAATATGCTGTATGGTCAGTCGTTACATACGGAAATAGTTGGGTTTGATGTGCCCAAGAGGGTTGTAGCTTTGTTAATCCAACGGTTGGATGCCCTCTAGTCGCTCGTATGAAGGATTCATACGTTAAAAGTGATTCCTTGTCCAGGTCCCTCTTATCGTGAGTATGCATTCATACCTAATGGGATCAGTGCTGGCTGACAGATGCAGATAGAAATTCTCAAAGACAACGACTGACCCATAGGAGCATTCACACTTTTACAACAGCATGGTCTATTGAAAAATTCCCATCCACATCTGACCCTTAGTTCGGTTAAATCCTGTGAAAACAATCGACCACGACCCAATCCATTGACCGTTTCACACTTCGCTGATTCGATATGAAACGTATCTGTCGCCTGATCCTTACAAACAAGAAAAACCTGGGAACAGTTTTCGAGTAGACAATGACTCAACAGTTCATGTAGGCTTTTCAGCAATGGTGATCTCTGAACCAGTTGAGGATGGTTAGGGTTAGGGTTGCTAGCCTCCGTAGATTTGTGTTCAGGTTTGGCTTCCAAAAGGTTGAGTCCTATTCGTAACCTCCTCTGTGTCAACTGGTCATATATTCATTCGGAATAAAAACAGCATTCCCCTATTACAGATTCGGATGTCTCATCACATCACTAACCCCCTCACAAAACACGATGTAAAAACGGCCGTATTCAGAGAAGTGACTCACTGAAGTGTCCTAGGTATATAATAATCCAAATTTAGAGTAAAATTTCAGTGCTCTGACATCGTGGTATAATACTAGCTAGCCCAATAACCTTCATTACCTCTCTCAATTAGGCTTTGCTTCATCTGTATTGAGTAACAATCCCACTTAGAAACTAAACAACGATGTGCCTTTGTTCTGGACAGCTCAATACTGTGATGGGGCAATTACTGATCTGATGAACAAATTTTCTAAGATTTCACAGAAATCTTCTGAACATTTCTTACGAAGTGACAATTCCAAAATATCTTCTAAGTAGGTTTTCTATACTTGACGTAATATACTATTTTAAGTCAGTTTTCTATAGAAAGTGTACAACACGCTCGTTAGTATAAGCTTGTTTGCCATCAAGGCTATTGAAGTCATTCCTTAAGTTCTACTAGTGTGGTGGCAAACCCAAGCAAATCACTGGCAAGTCCTTCTCTCATTGATAGGAGCTTCATCCGGATAACTTAGCATAGCATCTCTGAGTTGCTGTGTTTCAAAGACATCAGTTACTGCTACTGCTGTCCACTGCCCTATGGATTCGGAAACCCACCAAGTTATTCATGTTGCTTGCCTTGCTTTATAGCTAAAGGCGCTGGTAGTGGACAGCACCTGTCAGAAACAATTCAGGGCTCCCGATAATCCTACTTCTATCGCTACTAGACGAACATTAATTCGAACAACCCTAAGAACCTTTGTTACTAAGTGAAGTGTTTGCGACACTGTACCCAGATGAGTATTACTTAGCATGTGATATATAGACAACAGTGGATCAGTGACTGTGCAGTCCTATTGATCACAGAAGAACAACGGCCTAGTCGAACTCAGAGCCCATGCAAAAAAAGAGTGATGCAAATTGGTGTGAGCCTTATACGTAATGGAACCCGGCTGAATCTCTCGTTTATGATGTTCTTAAGCAACTGAATATACTGCACCAGGCATTTTCATGTTTCAGTTGATACGATACTTAAGATATCGCAATACATCTTACGGACGTAACGCATTCCTCATGAAGTTGCTGAAAACTCCTCGATAGCCCACGATCAAACATCGTACCAGGTGAAAAATGAAGCGACCTGGCGAGAGATTCAGCTAGGTTCCAGGTGAGTCCCTCGCAAAACCAAATTTGCTTGCAAATGAGTGTATTTCGCTAGTATGAGCCTGTTTCTGTAGCTTGGATCCCATTGGGATTTGCAATGAGAAGTCTTCGAACACTACTTAGTTCACTGACAGACGGATCACAACAACTGCTTTTCTGCTCCTTACCAAGTCGAGTGTTATATCACCCCCTCGCACAACTCCCGAAGCGTAATGCAAATTAATATTTATGAACGTTTGTTGCCCAATTTGCTCGTTGTTCTCCAAATACAGAAACCTACGAAACAGGTGATGTGGATAGGCAGAAGCACATGCAGTTAGTGTTTATGCTGCATTGTAGGCCCAACCGAACAACAATTGTGGAGAACACAGACAAACGGATTCAGGCATGACTGCATGAAAATGTGACATAAACGTCTAAAAATGCAACAAGCCAGTTAAGCAGCATCCCATACATGGTTCCCATTCCTCCTCTTCTATCTTGCCCAAACAGTCATCGTTGCGGCCCGAGAAAACTTTCTATTTGTTCCTAAAGAACTGCACGCTGCATTGCAACACAAAATTCGTCTTATTTTCTACAGCTTGCATAGCACATTGCCAACGGCAAAACAAATGCAACTGAAAAAGCCCTCTATAGTTTGCCTAATTGCACAGCTTTAAAGCCATCATCACATTAGGTCAAAGTGAACACTCCCCTAAAATCCCAGATAATTAAGGTACTCGAAGTCACACGTAAATCGTACGTGCAGAAATAGAATCACTCACTCAATGGTTCACATTATTTACTATAATTACCCTACAGACTGAGTTCAGTGATCAGCTGTGAAAACCTCACCAACCACTTAGCCATGACCTCCGACGTGAACCCTAATCGGTTCATCTGTTGTCGTCGTAAATGATGAATGTTTGTACATTTTTCTATCAACTCAGCGTTCAGGCAAGTGGTAATCAGTCGGCTTTATTCGGTTACTCTCTTGTAGAGGTTGCAACAGCCTGTACTCTCGTATCGTGTGTGATTAGTTAACACATAACGATACCCTAGTAAGGCGTTCCTGCTCTCTTAGAAATAGTGGGTGGAATGGGTGTGCATGTGGATCTGGTTTTCCTCCACAAAGCAGTCGTTTCAAGTACTTTGGATTTATTCAAGCATAATTTAATAGTTGGTATAATCTTCTCAAGGTTACTATTTGCCAAACAAAACAAAGTAAGGAGAGAGCTCTGCCAGAGTTATACATGGCGCTCCTTAACACAACTCTCCAGAGAATTTTCATCAGCCTTACGGGTGGCTTTGAATACGAAACACGCCGATATGGTGAACTTCGTTCCAAATGAGACATCAGGCGGTCTTTGTGCAGTACACCCGGTTAATACAAATTTCCCGTCAACATCCTTTTAATTTGAAAATGAGCGTATAACTAAACATGTTTTTGCGACCGGAATTTGTTTCAAAACCTCTTCCAGAGGGTATAAGTTCCAAGTGACACTGTTTTCTCAACCCTGTCGATTATTCAATTGGCATCGCTGTTCTACTTAGACAGTCTTCTGCGAAATACACTAAGTTGTTTGGTAAAATATTAGTTTGTAAATGAGAGTATTTGGGAAACCGGTCATGGGTTGTCGAAGAGTTTTTAGCAACCGTAGGATTAGCGTTCCGTCCAGAAAATAAACAGCCTCCGCTTTGTTATGCACCTGGTGGAAGGATTGTACGGCCGGTGGTCCAGCTTCAGTCACCAGTGTGAAAATAGTTGAAAGTCTATTCTTTCAGACAGTCTGAGATAACGGGTTGCATTTCGAGAGCATTCAGAGATGAATGTTTCACTGGGGCATCACGCATTGTTGACCTTCCGTCATGTATTAGACTGAATGAAGACGTTTGTCATTCCAAGCGTGTTGGGCTGACCCAGTTAACATTAGAAACGATAGGGTCCATACATTACAACTGAAGTTGAATAAACACGGTTCGTTATGGCCATAGACAAAAACCAAACAGTCCGATCAACTGTTTGCAGAGCGACTTGACCCGCAAACTAAGTGAAACAAAATCGCAATCGAGAGGTTAGAGATGGTGACAATATTTATTGCCAACTCACCAACAAATTAGACTAGTTGATCCCAGCTCCGTTTGAAAACAATGAGCAGTCAGTGATGACACAGCTAAGATCACGTACAATTAATGTGGTCAGGCTTGTAGCTCACAGTCTGAGGAGGTGAAGGGCGGCTGACACTCAATTCACAATGAATATCAGACCACGCGGTCAATCTGACCCTTGAAAGTTGGTGTGTGCATAAAACAAACTAGCCTGAGGGATTCAAAAAATGAGATTCCGTTCACCCAAAACAACCTTTAAAACCGGTCCAGTGTCCCACTGATTGTCCGCGACTCGTTTTGCATAAGTGTATTTGGTTACTTACTGACAGATATCAGAAGTGACAATTCAGCTGCATCCAACATATGTTATTGTAGTGCTGGTATCGTACTTTCCTGTCATCTTAACTGTCTGGAGTTCAAGTCCCGGTAAGGTTAGGAATATGGATTGCTGATGAGCTTTAATAGAACACTACTCGATTCCATTGCTTTGCCGTTCAAACAAAACCGGAATAACTGTGCAGAACAAGAGAAGAACTGTTCAAACGACAATGAAATGAAAAAGACTTGTCAAAACCCGTTTGTCCGTTGAAGAAGAATTATCAGATGAAGTTCTTACTGTTTACACTACTTAGGAGAGTTGCTGTTGGTTTGTAACTGAGCGTGATACGTAGCTACTCTCCTGCTCTGTCTAGGGTTTTGTCCAGTTTAAAATCTAACTCGAGTCGAGTCGAAAAGAATAACGCGCTCGTTTCACGATACACTGCATGTATTTCACGGTAGCTGTGGGGGCGGTGTTCTGTTTTGTTTTATTTGTTTAATTATCTGACCTTGTTCCGTAGTATACACATGGAGAGATACAGCGAAATACCCCCAGCGTATTGTGCAAAAGTTCAGTTATCTATGCTGTCTACAAGTTTCTAACGGAAAAGTCATGTTTTTAAGATATTCAATTCAGTTGATGTTGTATCCTCATAGAAATGTGCTTTCCTGATACTGAATGTTGGGTGCCCTAAGCAGTTTACTTGTAGATCGACCGAACCAATGTGGTTGCCGGACAAGGATACGAGGACAGTTTTGCATTCCTGATAAACTAGCGTTAGAGTAGGACATTTGGTAAGATATCGTCTTGTAAATAGAATCACTTTATGCAGAAAATCCGAGAACCATTGTACAGCTGTCTCACCCTTATTTGGAATCATCAGCATTTCGCATCTCACGAATTTCCAGAGTGATTAGAACGCGCAGCTTTATAACTGGAATTAAATACAAAGCCTCTCGGACACGAACTTCTGACCAGCAGTGTGATACATTCACAGCATATAGATTCACTCACTCTTCAAGCACAGAATTCACATCACACAATTTCGTGTCGACTGGCTGCTCGGACGACGACTCAGATGGAGGGTTAACTCGTGTGCGTTACTTTTTCTTCTGAGTCAATCACATGATATTTGGACCTAGAGTAGTCTCCTTGGCTTCTTGGTAGGCTGATCTTCGTTGACAAAGCAGTACTTGGTGGGCGTATTTTCATTTCTGTATCTAATGTGTTATGCAACTTTGTCAACCATCGTCCTTTTACGAGACGTTACGTAGTATCTACGTAATAGCGCAAAATCCACTGGGTGGTACATATACCCATCTTTGTTAATTTGGTAACAGTGCGCTCTTGATTGCAACAACCTAGGCACTGAACAAGCATGGTCCCTTGGTTCAATCTGCGCAACTAGAACAAAACACTCCTTTCCTCACAGGTCAGTTGGTGCGAAAATGATCACAAGTTCTCAACTGTGTTTTAGCAGAGCAGCAGAACGAAACGCTATGACAGTGAAGAAGTTGTCGATTACCAGTAGGCAAAGCCGGTATGTGACGCGTTTAGAAAGTCCGAAGACAATGAGTGGGTTTGTAGTAATAGACATGTTTTCACCTACTTAGTAAGGGAACAATGCGCTCCATTGCAATCGGTGTTCTTGGTAATGTTACCGGTTCTGACAACAAGGACAACATCATACGTAAGAATCTTATGATTCTAAATAACTTCTACGGAAAAAAAATCGGTATACTACTAAGCATTTATGTGCGACAGAAGTCCGACGGATATACCAGTTACTTTCACAGTACGGAAAGGAGTAGTATTATCAATTAAGCAATAGTCGGAATACGCTGTCCATCCCCTTGAATATGCAGAAAATAAATCATGTGCTGAGGTGGAAAACAATACGTCGCACAGACTACTCCATAATCGTATCATATGAGCGCACAACCATAACGACCAGTTTTGTACGTTCCCTTCAGACTTGTTCGGAACTCAAGGCTGATACAGGTGCCCACGCGAGCTCTGTTCGCAACGTGACCACACCTTGATCTTGGCTCGATCAAACATGTCAGTCCAAGGCTTATTTCCCGTTTGAACAATAGCAACAGCAACAACACGTGAACACGCATTCACCCGCTGACTTTCTAAGTGATGTCGTGTGCCCTGTTTGTTTTCCCCGTGTCCAACTGTGTTGACGACGTCTCTCAGAAGCAGGTGGTCATAACGTCCACTTTGGCCCTGGTAACAACCAATTCGGAAGAAAGATCACATCACGCTTGTCAGTATGATCAGCCACAACAACAGATGGGTTGCGCAATCAGACAGTACGGTTCCAACGTGAACGTGCACGAACAACCGAATGTTTGCTTAGTTGTTATGGTGAGGAACAGAATTTAATCGCGACGAACCATTCATCATACAGGTGCCCACATGTCAAACAACCCGAACGAACCCGTAGAACGTCGATAAAATTGGGAATGAATGTTGAATGGATGGTGATAGAAGTGTGGACTGTTCGACCGTTTGTCACTCAACTTTAGTTTTAAGTCGTCAAATTTCACAAAGGCGTAAGGGAAAGCTAGAGAAACAGCAGATCACCAAAAATTAACAACAGCTATTGCAAATGCACGAGCTCACGGTGTAATCTCAATTCGGGGTGAAAGCATCATGTTCGCTGAAGCAAAGAGACTTTCCGAAAAGTATGGGTCTGGAAAATATTTGAGATCACACAGAAAATAAAGCCCAATCTGAGTACCCCGGTCCATTTGGTTAGAAGCAACTAATTGGGAGGGTCAACTTTTCCAGAAGCAACTAACCCACTATAACGAAAGCCGTTTCTCTGTAGGGATGCACATGACATGAAAGCACAGAAGTCCGCAAACCAGTACGGATAAAAAAAAACAGAAGCTGCGAGAAGTGTAGAGCGGATTAGATGGGTCGGCCAGCTGTTGAACTCATTTGCACTTTTACAGACGGACAACTAACGAGAATGAGTGCCTTACCCCTCCTATTCAGCCCACGCATTAGCTTCTTCGAGCCTCATAGTTTGGTCGTAGCTGTACATCACGGAGGGGAAACTGAAATGCCAACCCTCGGTTTTCAAACTGGGGCAGTACATGATGTACCAAGTTGTTAGGATTACTAATGTTCCATGCCTCTATTGTCAGTAGCCAGTTGTGCAAACCGGCATAGGATTTCCGGTCTTGGCATGGTTCGAGATGACCACAGTCTAGCTGTCAACCGATACGTGACTTGGACACCAGAAAAACTCCTCCTTAGTGTGCAGACCAATGTGGATGTAGCACAATGGTATAGAGAGTGAACGACACGCGCCATCCAGTTTGAGGACCTACAACTACTAAAACCCGGTTTCCTTCAAAGGGACAGCAGCAGAATTTCATGGAACACATTATCCTAATAGTGGAACACATGTCTCGGGTAAAGCGTAGGCAAGTACATTCCCGACCCCATTCGGATAGATTTTGCTCACCTGTATTGTGGATTCCCATCGTGAAAAAGGAACGGTAATGGTTATGCCTAATCATGCTCTGGAGAAACTAAGTCGGTAGAACTCGATAACTCCTTTGGGGATAAGTTAAAATCCTAGTCATTCCAAAACTTGGTGAATTAAGAATTCGGTTTCTTTTCTTCATTGACGTAATCACGTGCGATGATCCTGTTGTTGAACCTCATCCAGAACGTTTGATTCCATTGTGTTTTATAGAACTTGATGATCGACAGTCCCCTCACAGGCGTGATTACAAACCGATCATGCCCGTAGATCAGGGTGGGAACGTTCAACACTAATGCGGATGCCGGGCAGCTCAAATCCCCTACAAGGTTGGGCGATGCGCGGGACCAAGGAGTTTAAAAGAAAGGGAACAACTAAGCAGCACCTCCGACTCTCCACCATAGGGTTGTATGGCTTCCAAAAAATAATGCAAATAATTGGGGTTAAACCTACCGGCAAACATATTCTGTGTAACACATGGCTGTGGACTCAACCGAAACCATTACAAGACATTCCAAATTCAATACACGATTTATATACCTTCTTCACCGGTCTGTTTTAGTCGACGTCTGATCATGGCTCTAGTATTCTTAAAACTTATGGACATCTCCGGACAACAAAAGAAATTTAGAGAGTCCCCGGCTGTGGTCGTTGTCGCGTATAAACAAATATGTGAAGCCTAGCGTAACAGTTGACGGTCGGATGGTGTTCAAAGACAGTCCCATAAGAACATGAGTGGTTAATCAACCTGAGATAGTATCTCTCTGGTGGCATCCCGCATACCAGTTTGAGGAGAATAGAGCAATACACCTTCAGGGACAGCAAGTTCGTCGAGTAGGTAGGCAGCATCCAGCATACAGCGAGATTGTCGCAGACGTGACACATCGATTTGATCACACACTATAGGCAGAATTTAATAATGTGTAGACAGAATTCATTCCAACAACCAAAAGTAACGGCCATGACAAAAATCAACAAGGGAGCTCTTTATTACCGACACTAAATTCGACACGCAGTTGACTCCGTCCAGGCTGACGCTGCATGCAGCAGTTGGGCTATACGAATTGTTGCGGATGCCTCCGAATGCTACAGGCGTATTTTTCCAGGCCACAGGTGCAGTGCATCATTTGCACCAGCCTATTCCTCTGACTGATATCGTAATAACAAAGCACTTGGTCATTTCTGATACTGCGCGGTCCATTTGTAGTGCCCACCTAGTCAACGTTGTATTTAGGTTTATGGCGCAAGAATGAACGATGACATCCAGAGATTTCTTCTCCCTGGTTGTTAATAGTGTTATCTGAAATCGATTAACGGATAGGAGGTGGTGGTCGGCGAAGCACAGTCAAGAATCGCACACCGAGCACAAGCTGTACGTAATGCACTGTCAGGTGTGAAAGATATCAACATTAAGGAACAGCCAACAACATAGCTTGCAATTCTGTGGACAGCCAAAACCGGTGAGCAAAATTAAATCACTGACTGTGACCTTGGAATACTTCAACAACAGCCTTAGTGGACTGAGGAAAGTAGATACCTCACCATGAAAAGAACAGCGGATCGTGAAATCACAAGCAGAGGCACATAGATCTGAGATAATTGCGACAGGACGTTGTTCTTCACCACATGACACAAATGTTCCGCGCCCCTCCGAGGCCATACTCACGCATTTACGGTTACCCCACGCTCTCGAACAACTGTAAGACTACGCGTGATAAAGAGCATCGGGTTAAATGGTCTCAATTCCTCGAAGTCAGAGTATCGTAGAAACCGAAGAAGTTTTTCGAGTTTTCTCGCCACCCGATTATGGTGAGCAGAACAATCACCAACAAGGCAATGGGATACGCACTGAAATCTCCTACTGATCACAGCTTCAACGAATTCATCTGGGCGTCACCACAACGCCCGGTGTTTTTACCCTCGTCCTCAACAGGTTGCACCGGATATCTCACGTAAATAACTGAGGAAACATATGCTGTATCACAAGCCATCTGTTCGGAGAAGTGGCCAAGTCAGGTGAACTATGACCATCCACGCTGTTATGCAGTTGATCGCCTCAAGCAACCATCTTGTCCTCTGCGGTGTTCACATGCATACATTCGACCCAGATTAAAAAAACTAAGATCCGCAACCACATTGCCAAATGCAAGATCGTGTTACGTGACACTTTGCACCATACAGACATTTACTCCTCCACATGCATTTTCCGCTGTGTCGTTATTGTCAGGATGTCGAAACCTCTGTGTCGTTTGGTGGCACGGATATAAATAACCAGGGTGTCCTTCGGTAGACATAGCTAGCTAAGAATAAATGTAGTTAATCAACCTTTTGAGTGTGTTGCATTGAGCTTGGTCGAGCACGGCATTAGGCAGTCTCTTATGATAGCCATCTTTGATGCGGTTTTAGCGAAACATGCGTCACCTCATTAAACAGTCCAAAAAGTCGCAGACTTTTCGTTTTAGGTGTGACGAGGGCAAACGTATAAATTATGACATCGGTTGGACCAACAGCAGCGACGAATTTTTCATCAAAGCAACATGATTCGACCGACACAGCAACCGCCCGACGGCTTCTGTTCCAGTGAACCAAAATAGCTTTTTTCAAAGTGAGTGACAGTTAAACGACCGTTAAACCTCGGCAGCTTCAAGCTTTTCTTCAAGGCGAGAATAATCCTGTGCATCCACGACTTGGTCGTAAGCGAAGGAAGAGTTGTTAACCGGGGCGCCAGAGAACTGGTATCTCGGTTGTTGCATTGGTGATCCAACAACTTTGTCCATCGCCAACATGAACGATACTGGACAAGTAGGGTCTCCTTGCTACCTTCTCTGCGACAGTCAGTTAGGAAGAACTGCTAGAACATGCTGTGTACCGAATTAGGATAGGTGACGCTTGAAAATCCTCGGCGGATCTGACAGCTTTATCACACGAAACGAAAGCAACGACCTTCCAAATGTCTACAAACGCTAAGCTGGGGTTAGAAGCTATGATAAGGCAAAACACAACGAGGTAGCTTCTAAACGATCACTACGATGAAGAGCTGGAAACAGCATTGGAAGCAGTTACCACCTGGTGTTTAATAGATCATTATGCGTTGAAACCATTGAGTAAGAATGGATGACACGAAAATCGGTCTCAGTTGCTCCGGCGATGAAGGATTTGGAACCCCTGGAACTGGAGTAATCCGGACACAACACAGGTGTGGTGGACAGCCCCCGGATAACTACACCGGGCTGAATTATTCTGAGATGATAGTAGAGATAAAGTGAGCAGGCGTCATAGGTGTGAGTCTATCCGAACATGGATGCGCAGTGCCCATCGAGGTGCTCAGTTGGCCAACTTCCCTCACCATAATCGGTATGGTAGAACCAAATCAAACGACACAAGTGAGCGATATGACCGGCTGCTAATACGTTTTGGGGCAGGGGGAACATATGCCCAGTATGGTTCAGCGTCAGATAATAATCTATGGTTCCCCTTTTATGGCTCCTCGCATGATCCACTGAGCACTGCGTCTTTGGGTCTCTAGTGGCAGAAAGTCTGGAAGGTGGCACAGATGGCTCAACAAACCGGCTTTTATTAAAAACTAATTCAAGGCTGTCTCCTTCACTAGTTAGAATTCTTGCGTGACTGAATAATTCATCCTTTGCACTTGAATCTAGATTCTATATATTCTGATCACTTTTCCTACTGAAGGCATTTCGTGACGTTTTTGGTTCGTTATATACTTTGGTCGTCCTCAACTTCTCCATAGTGTCTTAGGTGCGTGTAACCGGTGGGCTGTTCTCAGCTGAAAAATAAGTGAAAAGCACAACCAATTGACGTTCTTGGTGATCGAAATTTTGTGACATCGGTTGACAGCAGCAGCCGGCATTTTAACACATAATCGGCACGAGATATGATTTGGCAAATAGACCCATTTTGACGGAATGTGGAAATCTGTTAAGGGAAATGACTCGTTGAAGTTCGACACCTTACAGCACGCGTTGCATGGAGAAGGTATAGAAATGGTTTGGTTGAAAGCGGAGTGGAAGCAAGTTTGAGGCTCGCCTGCAATTCGGTATGCTCATGACCGAGATGGTCTTGATGCGAGTCACTGAATCACACTATGTGGATGGTATAGATAGACAGACCCAAGAACAAGTGAGTAACTTCTCCAAAGCTTGAAAGGTAAGCTATCACTTGATAAGGTAGCCTTTCCGCTAGGATAGTGAGCCTAAGGGAAACTGTTCAAGCCTTTTTGTGATGACACATACTCAATGCTTCACCTTAGTTAGCCATCTCCACCTCAATAATTAGATTCTGTGAGGAAATGATCCTTGGAAAATGGAGACAAAATCAATGGTTTCGGTACATGGCCTACACCACAGAGAACTAAACAATTTAGGTCTTGTGAATGTGCAACCCGGAAGGTTTCAGTAACATATCTCATAATCATCGGATTTGTGCTTGGTATGTTATGAAACAAAACCTTAAAGCACACATACACTTGATTTGGCTAAATAGCGGAAAGACCCTCCTTGTTCAACTTCAAGTCATTATCGACCTTTAAAAGGAGAGTGTTCTCGCACATACAGTATTTAAACACTTCGTGTGGTGAAATGCTATGTAAGTAGAATGTAGAAAAAGCCTACTATGAGCCTTGCTTCGATATGGCCTTCAACAATGTACATGCTAATTAGAAAAGACTGCTCAATTTTCGGGAACATCTGCGGTTCATCCAGATGCCTTTCTTTGCGAGTCTATTGTTCCGGAAGCTGAACGCCTGATTATCGCCGTCAGAGTTGTCGCGAGTTCCTCCTGGGTGATCACACGTGTGAGATCAACAACAATTTAAACATCGGAAGTCCGTTAGCACACACCCCGTGGTTAGGGGACCGTCTCCAAATGCTTATTTCAAACGTACATTGTTGATTGGACCACCCAGAAAACAGGATAACATGATTAATCGCACGTACGTCCCAAGTCTGATCGCCCTCTGTTTTTTCTGGGTGACGTGTGGTCTCGCACGGTCAAGAGTCTTGCCACACTGTGGCCCATTAATCACACTACAGGATAATTTATCGTGGTTTGAACCAGAAGAACAAGAAGAATATGTTCATTACTAAGTGGCGAACACACTGACACGGTGCTTATGTCTTTGTTGGAGAGCATCTGCTAAACTACAAACTGATGCATCAAATGAACAAAATTGTATCTAAGATGCAACTGAAACGGGCTAATCAGAAAAAGTGTCCAAGGATGATTTTGCGATCCACATTACAGATAGCCAGATCCTCGATATTCAGTGACTCTTCCGAACAAACAGTTCACACTCATCTTCACTGAATAGCATACCAGTATAAAGGTCTCCGAGGCTGCTGGTCATCGTCTGTCTTGACACATTTTACAATACGAAGGTAACCGGTTCGAGTTTAGCAAGCAAACTATACGAGCAAAAACCCTACTTTCGGTAAAAAGTCTTTTCGGATAAATCTGTCTCGCAAGTTGCCAATGTGGTAGTTTGATCTCCTGGTTCCATCATCCTTATTTTCTGGCTTGAATTGCACTTTCGCAGAAGCGCCATATTTTATATATGGTGCTGTGTATGAAAGGACGACAGGAGACGAGCTGCATCGAGCATAGTATTGTCCTTATCTTGGGGCACATTAAAAACCCTTATCGATCGTCAACTCATAGCAAGTTTGAAAACCGTAGAAAATTCAGTTATGTAGCTTCTTTTCATGTTGCCTAATCTTGTGTGGTTTGAGCTGTTAAACAACCAGATGATTTGATTTGCCACCAAACCTATCTGCTCACCTCAACTGAAGTAGCATGTTTTCAATGCAAATAACATTCGGCGGTCATCGCGACCATTGAATTATACCAGGAAATTACAGACTAGTTACCACCCGGCACGTAATTGCATGCGAAACACTTCAGTAAGTGTTTTTTATTGACTCGAAAGCTAGGATTCGTTCCAGAGGTTTTCACAATCAATATGGCCCTAATTAGGTGACCACATGGTCAAATCCGACACAACATGTATCCCGGCACCAAAACAGGTATCTTCAACGTTGACCAAGCACTTCGTTTCACAGATATTTTAGTAATAAATGTATTCTCATGACACTAGAATTTGATCTTGTCAGTAGTCTTCTCGGATTCCATCAATAACGCTTTACCATAACTATCGGCGTCTGAAGTACGAAGTGGTTCTACCGCCTAGCAGCATTAACACTACTCGGTGCTTTGGCCATGAATAGAGTTCCGCATGAATAGGTGCTTGTACCACAACGAATCCGGTGTGCACTTAGTACCGTATTCATCAAAACTGAACTTGAGGTCTTGTTTGCACTGTCTTCAGTTCCGTGTGAACAAACATTAGACGGCTCTGTCCAGTGAAACAGTCTGAACACACCCACATGTGCACGCATACGCTGAACAGCACAACCGTTGAAGAGGTGCTACCAGCACACAAGATCATGTCATGCGTTCAATCGGGGAGGATCACATTGTGGTTAGAAAAACATCTTACCGATGACTGATTATCCGGTCAGTTGAAGAACGTGTCCCACCCGAATTCATGTTCTCTTGGATCGAGCTGTTTTGGAAAGCTACTGATCCGTAAGAATCAACCGCTGGACAAAAATCTTCAAGTGCCTAACTTCAGTGACAATCGACGAGTAAGGACCAGCTGAAGGCTAGCCAACGGTCGTTTGAAAATGCTGATTGTCTGACTTTGTTACATTTCAGTGAATTGAATTGTTCAAGCGGACATCGTCTTACTTGGACAGGTCAGCTTTTCGTTGTTTTTGTTAACATCTGACTTGCTGTGACACCAAGACCGATGCATGGTTGTTGTTGTCTGCTCACTCGTCAGAGGGATGGATAAAAGCCTTACTACGACGCTTACATCTCCCGGTACTGCAAGATGAACGAGCACTTTTCTTATGACCAGGATACTTGTAGCTTAACGATAACCTTAGGGATTATATAGGCGATTAGGTTGAAAAATCATGATGATGGGTTGTCTAGTGGCTAATGACAGTCAGACTAAACGATTTAATCGGCAGCTCTGGGAAAAGGCTAAAATGTAGTATCACATCAGGAGCCGGGCCGTCTGTGCATAGCACCTCTACCTTCATTCCAATACCATCTTAAGGCTACCTAATTTCCAGTCCGTTATCAATCCAGACATATATTTTCGTTCCTGCTAGGTGTACCCGCATTTTATCTTCCAAAATCAACCAAATCTCCGTCTACTTTCTGAAAGTCAAACTGTTATGGCTATAGTACCTATGCATCCTCGTCTAGAATGTGTCCTTGTTCCGTCTACTTTCTGAAAGTCAAACTGTTATAGCTAGAGTACCTATGCATCCTGGTCTAGAATGTGTCCTTGTCTAGTGCATAGACGCACTTTGAGAATATGCCTTAGCAAAGGAGTATACGACACAACTCGTCCATAAACGGCCAATGTAAGAGTAGGTCTTGCAAGATGACAATGCAATTTTATTTACCAATAGCAGTAACTCACCGAATTTATCCGTCCACAACTGATTTGCCTATTGGCCACAGAGGATGTGTTCGCCGACACGCAGAGGAAACCAACTCAAATTCATCACCTATAGTAATGCATTTACTGGTTATCAGTGACTGACCCAGTAGTGGTTCACTTCCACCCAACCAACTAATAGTGAGGAAGATGGCGCAACTATAGAATCATCATGACTTTGACTTTCAGACCCGACTTCAACTGGATTTGATGAGGACATGATGAAATGTAACATAATAAACTGCTAGTGCCTAAGTCGTATAGAAGCCACTCAGATGTCAGAAGAAATGTTCACGTCTACCTGATGAGCCCCAAGAAGGGCGAAACCGGTCGTGGGCTGTCGAAGAATTTTCAGCAACCTTATGAGTAGTGCATTACGTGTAAAAATGTTCGTAGCTTTTGAAGAAGGAGCTATTTCAAAAAATTTCCCAATTAACCGACTATTTTCTAAACTTTCCCGAACGGAAAAGGATTCTGCCACTACCTGAACTTGTTTGGTCAATAGACGCTTGGATGATGCCTTCTAGTTTCGTGACGAAACTCTTACAGGCTAATTGCTAAGCTAGGTGAAAAGACCAGCGGTGACCTGAACAATAATCAATAAGCGCTTGAGTTAGCAATATCAGCCTTTCTTCTCTTGTCAAGTAGCACCAGCAATTTATGCAAAAAATGTGACAGACTGTACCAGAAAATGCAACTTATTGATATCATCTAATTAAGAGTCCATTCTAACAGGCTGATAAAGCTGTGGGAAATTGAAAAATGTGCAACTTCCGATGGGAGTTATCCAATATGGTGCCTCCTTCAGAGAAACACCATCAGTGGTGTCAAAATGCTTCCTCGATGGAGATGCATCCTCTTAGCAGGATGAGCAACAAGAAAAAACAGTATGCGTGTTGCACTGAACTTATGCTATTTCATTTTGACCGCTTCTACGAGGATGGTATAGAATTTCCGGTTTCTTTGCGTGTCCGTGATCCACACATACACAAGATAGATGATCATGATAACGTAGTCGTGCATAACGCCAACAGAATTGAGTATCGCGAACTCGTGAAGTGTTGATAAACAGTGCATTGTTTCATCCTATCCTTCGACTGCTATCACATTTATGATTTTGTCCCGTTATATGGCGTTTTGTGCTCATCCACTAAATTGTCGGCTAAGTCAGGTCAAGTTGAGAGAAGTTCACTAATGTGGTCGATTAAGATATCAACTACGTCTATGATATAAAGTCTTTGAGGTTTTGCTCAGCTAATCAACCAGAGTCGACGGTATATAGCATTTTCATCGGACGTCTATGATATAAAGTCTTTGAGGTTTTGTTCAGCTAATCAACCAGAGTTGACGGTATATAGCATTTCCATCGGGATATTTCCTATTGAAAAAGAATTCAGTTATCTAGGAAAGCCCAGATTTTCTGTTTGGGAAGGATTGTTTTCCCTTGAACAGGACAGGTCCTCGTGGAAGAGTGTTGTATTTGTCTCTAAATATCGATCGAGCCCATTAGATGATTCCTTCAGAAGGGACCGCTGTAACTTATGTAGTTGTTATACAAGTCCATTTATTTCATTATGTCAGTGTTGCCTCTTAGACGATCTGACCGGGTCCCACAAGTATTCGCTCACAGCCCAAATTTCAGTGTGGTAGTACACCCTATCATTTTCCGTTTCTTACTGATTTGTACTAAAAGATACACTGGTTAATATCGTACACAATGGACCCACAAATTGTCCTTGCACGAATAACATGACCTGCATTCTCCTCTGTGTATGTCCAACTAACTTTAACTGTCACCTTGTCACCAGTAAAATGAGGGCTCATGGTGTCGACTGGCGCTTGCGTTGGTGTCACCGCAATTAGCACGGGTCATTGGTTGACCGACGAGTTCAAACAAGTGCCCGCATGTTCACGAAACAGTTTCGGAAATATCATGTTCGTGTTGCCGAGATCTGTCCAATCCTTCCTAATCCATGGTGCTGGCCGACCGTTCATCGCAAAGTATGGCTGATTAATCAACAGTGTCAAACCCCATAGTACGCTAAGCACAGGGTCAGGCTGTTCACTGGAAACCTATCAACAGCCATGGAAGCTTTCAGAGTTCACTGAGTTGCGGTAAAGGTTCCATCAGCTGAGTGCGAGCGAACCCAAAGCAAACTGTTTTAAGGGTATCGAGGGTTGACAAACCGTTAATATTTTTTTTTGTGAAATCCACTGTTACAATATAATAGTTATTTTTGCGCGTTGGTTTTGTCACCGAAAAACCTCCGTGTGGTTGATTGCTCCTTCTCCTGCTTGTTTGTTTCTCCAACAAACCTTTAAATTATTAGTCTTCACACCAAGAAATCGGTGCACCGAGGGAAAACATAGTTGAAACCTTACACGTCCTTTCTCTTTTGATGTTTCAAATGGTTCTTTTAATCATCCTTTAAATTTAATCACTCATGAGAATTCCGACCGGCAGGTCGAAATTAACTCAAAACTAATGACGCGCTCCCTGTTTCATCACTTATTTCAAGTTCCATATTGAGCAAATTGATTTTCTAATGAGTGTATTTGTCACAATCGGTCCAATTTGGGTTCAAGTAGAACATAAGGTTGACGGAAACTCGGGGACTGCGCCTACCTGATGATCCCCAAGAGGAGCGAAACCGGTGGTGGGCTGTCGAAGAATTTTCAGCAACCTTATGAGTAGTTCGCTTCAAATAATCTTTCTCTTCGCATGGTTCTACGAAATATGGACCAAAAGGCGTGAATAAATGTTATTCGTATCATGTACTTATCAGATACCGTCAATGTCTGATAAAGATTAACACCATATAATATCTGTAGTTTACATTGTAAAATTTTCATCTTACAAAGTTCTATTTACAAATATTAATAATAGTAATCTAATCTAATTGGTTCCAAACGGTTTGCTGTAGGATTGAGAATGGAAGAGAGCATTGTTGGCCGTGACTGAGTCCTCATATGTTGTGTATGTGGGGAGTTCTTAGAAAACTACCATCGAAATGTAGGGTATTTGATCTTGAATTTCCAGGACGTCACTTCATATCACCAAGGGGCGCTACGGTGTCCAACGTGTGACTTCGTACGTGCCTTCAGCAAAGTTCATGAAAATCCCAGGTGACATCGTCGGATAATGCTTGCTACAGTCGGACTGAGACGGGCAAAAAGAAACGATATAAGGTTTCGGCTTCTTGGATCCCCCATAACGGTGTTGTTGACTAGGTCAATCCATATATGATGGATGTGACATAGACAGTACATCACATTCAATATCCAGGAGGCAGCACGTAGGCGAAGCATTAAACACAGCACTTTATAATTTATTTGTGCAGCGTGTGATATTGAGAAAGTGCAAGATGTCCATGCCCACGTTCTGGTATGAAAAACTGACAGAAACATTATCGGTACTTGCTATTATAGATGGCTGACATTGGAGAACTCGATGTCAACGGCTCGAAGGTGTGAGAGGTTAGGACCATGTCTCTGCACAGATCAGCCTGGTGTAAATTCTGTCTTCGACTGGATGCCTTCCATCCCTGTATTGTGGATAATAGGTGGGTTGCGAATCCACTCAGCTGGTCCATAGTCTTCGGTTGGTTCAAGGTCTGTCAATAAATGATCAAAGCACTTTTCGAGCCATGGTACGAGTTTAACAGATTCAACACACATCATGTCAAAGACCGTCGTTTTGGGAAGTAAATGGATGAAAATTTGGTGTTTACCAGGCACAGGGATAGCATGATGTAATAAGCTGATGAGAAGGCCGTGTTGATATTCGTGAATTCCCCTATTCTATTAAAAACTTTATATATGTATTTTTTAATTTCGTATTTCTTGGGAATAGACCAATCGGACTTGTTTATGCACTGGACTGCTCGGTTCAGTCATATGAAAATTTTCAGAGGGGTATGTAAGTGATGAAACTTACTTCTTCAATGAATCTTCTCCCACACGAAAGCTGAGTCATTTTTAATAAGCAGCCCGAGTATAAGACCTTCCTTACGGAAAGAATGTGTGATCGATTCACTACGTAAACCGCTGAGCAATTGAATTCATCGATTGATTTCGGAATCCATTATGTCCG
Source organism: Clonorchis sinensis (assembly GCA_003604175.2). Taxonomy (NCBI): domain Eukaryota; kingdom Metazoa; phylum Platyhelminthes; class Trematoda; order Opisthorchiida; family Opisthorchiidae; genus Clonorchis; species Clonorchis sinensis. The sequence goes on along the minus strand of CM030369.1, from coordinate 68,368,715 downwards.
TCTTTGAGATAATTCGTCACCGAAAAATGCGCCAGACGGATCCTGTCCTAGAGTATCTAGTACCTTCCTGAGCGACGGATAGAAGAGGTTGGTTGGCAACTGGGAGTTTCGATCTGACGAACCCAAGCGACAGTACTGCCATAGTGTAGTGGATTTAAGGCTGACAACCTGGGTTCTGTAGCAGTGTATATTTTGTGCACCGTAGTGTACCCCTTTGTCCATACTTCTCTAGACATAAAATTCAATTTTATTACATTGGTAATTGACTCTTTGGTTGTTGATCTGTTCGCCGAGCTTGACAAACGGCTTGCAAACGTTTCGTTATTACCATTCGAGAAGACATTTTGAGTGCACCCATCCAGTCACGAATTGAGGATATCCCCTCGAATGATGAAATGTTTACAAGCCAATTACCAGGCTCAAGGAATAGATCAACAGCCACCTGGTTAACCACCAATGAATGCACCCGAGCTGACCCGAGCTACCAATATTCCAGCACACTATTTCTGTTACGTTCATAAGATTACTGAATACGTCCATGCTTTCAACTTTTCTGTGTCCGTCAGCTAAACTGTTGTTAGTACACACAGTTTGCCATGCTTTTGTTCGGTCGTCATTCGGTCCTAAGAGACTTTCGCGTCAATTCTGGTGTCAGCTAAAAATTCCGGCACAGGGAAATAGCGACTAAGAACTAGGCCGTATTATCGGACATTGCAGAGGCTGTAATAAACACGTGCTTTCTTTGCAATGCCATAAGAGGATACAGGGGCACACTGGTGCAACTAAGGCAACTCCATTGATAACCTGAATTAAGAGTTTCAAACACTACCACAACGGGGCACGTTGACCTATTTCAAAGTTAGCCAAAGCCAAAGGAGGAACGTCTGGAGAATCCATAAGACTACGCGGAATCAGGACAGAATTCAACGTTTTTCTCACCAACATGGGCTCAGTTTGAGCCAAACGCAATCTCACAGTGAGAAGAATAGTTAGCAAATGGTTGTCCGGCTGTTCGGTGCCTAGCTGAGCGGTTGAAAAAAAGACTAATGCCGGCATGACATGCATGAATTAAAAATACACACACACATTCGGATGGCAAACATTGCGAGTCCATAAGATAACAACATCAATAGTTGATGAGACCGACAGAAAACGACTGCACAGCAGATGTGGATGATGAAGAGTTTTCGCTGTTATGAATGTCAGCAAATAACCTCAAATTACTGTCCGACGCCAAGGGACGTCAGATGATGCTCCTCTGTATCGATGCTCACGTAGGTCTTTAAATTGCTCAGTTCTTGTGGCAAAAAAAATTGGTTTGGGCTCTACACCACTTACACTCATTTGATACTAGATGAGAAGCCAGCGATTTTGTGCCACTGTAACTTTACGAAAGGTTCACCACTAATAAACCAATCGCCAGAAAGGTCAATCGTGAAGATCGCTGAGCCATGGGGGCGTAACCTTGTTGAGTACTCTGGGTTATAGTTATCTGAAATCGTATCATTAACACAAGCAGTAAACGAACTGACTGCCCTTGTGCGAGATCTATCTGAGGAGAGATCAATCCGTGACCAAATGAGGGCGGAACCACCATGTGTAACTGGACTGCATCGACAACCACTTACGTGGAAAACATCCTTGTGGTTAATCTGCGACCAAACTATGCGGCAGTCTTCAACTTGACCACCATCAGCAAATAAAGGGCTCGATTAGGGAGTACGTGGTCCACGAAAAGTTCAACAGGCCCATTATGACTTTTCGGGATCTGAAAAGGGATAAACAACTGCAACGACTGAAAAGCAACTGTGAATGTTCGGCAAAATTTTCGGGATAAGTGTTTCACTAAGCGTTTCTGATAGTCCCCTGATGAGAAAACGTTTTGTACTCAGTACGAATTGGCTGTTCAAGGCCATACACTTTACACAGGTACTGAATTGTGAATCCGGACTAACTTCAGTTATAATAATGATCAATTTACCAACCGGGTTTCATCATCGATCTATCTGTCACGAATTTATTCAAACCTCATTCGAAAGTAAAAAGGATATTATGAAGTCGTTTAAAATACTGTAGAAAGGTAAGATGCTTACTTCGTTAGTATTCATGTCTGTCTCGTCATGCGGTCTGCTACACGGGGTTCATTCATTCATGGATTCTTTTCACTTCCCGAACCCTTTAAATTTCAGTTCAAAGTGAGACGGACGCTTTGGATTAATACCATAACTAATGTCAGCGTCAGCACTTTAGTTCACGTTTGTCGCCACAGCAACATCCCTTCTTCGATTTCCAAGCCGAGAGGACTGTCCACTCTGAAATCCAGCTCAATACACAATATGTCAGGCATAATCCCCTTAATTGACCTCTGATTGATCCGAGTCCTTCGCGTTAAGCTGGGAGGAATCGTGGTAACGACAGCAGAGTTGATCTAATTACAGTTCACGCGAGGGTTTTCTCACTACGATTTTGGACGAACCGGATACTTTTATTGAGGTTGAGGAAATACTGTGGGATTGCTGTTACTCATGCTATCAGCAGTGTTGAAGGTTTTCAAAAAGAGCTGGAAAAGCCTCTCGTGTTTGAAGCGCGTTCCCTATTGGGTTCCCTATGGGGATCTCAATAAGACCAAGGGAATCCGGGACTTTTAGAGAGCCGGTCGTATTTCGAAGTCTAGCTGTGTGACCGTTGCACACAATTATACGGTCATGTTGAAGGGGAAGTCATTAAGAGGATGCTTGTTATATATATATATATAAGGGGGGACTGTACTGCAGAAAACGAAGACTGGTGAATTTCAGTGGTGTGGCTGAACCTCTTTTGGATATTCCACACTGCCCAATAATTCGGGTCCTAGCGAAACCATACAATGTATTACGTGAATTCTGCTGCAAAAAATAAGTTATTTTAGTAGTAATTACAATACCTGATGTTTTAGATGTTTGGAATGGAGAATTTTCTAGCTGAAATATGACAAGTTGTGGAATAAGTAAGCGAACCTGAGAACCGTGTTGGATGGGACCTCGTAGATTTTGTTTATCAGTTTCACTGTACGTCTGAAGTTTATGATCAAATTTGCGGAACTTCGCAAGACCCTTGGATACACCTTGAGAAAATGTGGTTGTAGACTCATCGGACTTTCTCGTCCCTGCTCACAGAAAAAAGATGTATTATTATAACTAGGCATAACATTCAGGTGAGAACAAACTTGCAGGCGAATGGTTGATTTGGCTTTAGGATTATTACTGAACAGTGACATGAAACAGAGAATTTGCAACGAATCACTAAGGGATCCTAATGAAGGAGAAACTTAGTGAACCTATCACTAAGTTGGTGAGTACCCATTGCAGACTTGACTAAAACTAACTCGTTCAGATATGTGGTCATTCGAATATTTTCGCACCCCACACGATAGCCTGTGTTTTTCCGCGGTAAATTTTAATCACCATACAATGCTTCGCGTTCAGGTTTAAAAAGATGGTCACTTATCAACCTGAAGCCCAGCGTCGCTTCGAGTTGAGCACTCCCAAGATGTAGCTGCTACCAACAAGAAACACGAAGTCATGTGTGTGTTTTACTATTCGACAGCGTAACGAAAACTTGAAGTTTATTCTCATCCGAAATTCTATGTACTCATCGGCGATGGTCAAGTTCCAGTCACAAATGAACCCATTTCCTCTCCCCCTTCCCATCGGAACACTAAGGTAAACCACATTGTCTGGGTTGACCATGTTCTCTGTCATCTCCGTGGTTGACAGATATCCCTGAGGATGTAGAATCATGCAAGTTGTCTTAACGGTGACCAAGCCAACCTGAATCACAAGTTCCTGTTCAGAGTGGGAAAGGATATTTTAGCCTCAGACGCCAACAAACGCACATGAAAACGTGCGTGGACAGATCACGCCCATTTATCTGACCAGGATCTATCAAGAGAAGGGAAGTAATGTAAAAAAAAAAGTAGGATGCCAATCCTTGCCATATTAGCCTATTATATACAAGTCTGGACATTGATCACAGACAAGAAAGGTTTGAGGGAGGGTGTGCCAGCCCCACCCAACTGTTATCCGTTTAAGGCCAGTTGGAAGTAGCCGTTTGGTATGCCTAGGATCACGACCACATACTCAGGCGTCTGGACCCAGACAATAGCCCATCTAATAGGTCTTATCTCTGATAAACCTGTATGCCTGTCAGTTTCGAAGCGTACAACACAGTTTTAATTTTAATTTCGTCGGGGTGTGTGGCAGTCTAAGTTTCCATTCGAGGTTGCACTGAAACTTTGCTCTGGATATGGTCAGACAGTTCTGATGGTAAAATATTAGCATATAACCCGAGTAGTCTGTCGTGGTTAAAAAAGTATTAATTGGTTGGAAGTGGGAAAAGAGGTGGTCCTCAAGGAGACAGAGAAAGATTCGCCATGTACCTGAAATAGTTGCAGTGACAAGCAAGAAACTTTGTTCCACAGTACCGAATTACAGTAATAGTCACAGGATGTGGTTGGTAATCGTGGAAATGCATTTTACCATTGTTCGTACCAAAGTTAAGTACTTAGTGGTGCAGAACCATCGAACCCGCTGGGCTCATGATACGCGGAAGCCATACTATAAGACCCGATATGTGTCTGTAAAGGGTTATATAAGTTTAACAAATAAAATTCAAATGACTTGCTGGTGGAAAATTCACATTTTACAGATTGGGAAATCACCTGGCCCGAACACAGATTTGAAGACATCGTCCAAAATTTCCCCAACAGTGGTCGAGTTGTTAATTCGTCCTTTTGTCTTTGATTGCCTCTTGTTCGTCCACTTTTCGGGGAGGGGCAATATGTCAACAAAGGATTTGGTATTTATTTAAGCAGACACGATTGATTTCATAACCACATAAAAAGTAGCAACAATGCTGCTCACCGTCTGATCAATCACACACAGGCTTGTTAGATATTAGAATAACATTGGACAGAGTTGCATTGCCACATGACCGCCCAGCTACTTTTGTTAGGTTTATGTTGAATATGCGGGTAGTGCGAGGTCTGATTGTGTTCGCATCGGAAAATCGCTTCTCCACATTGGTCCATTTCAAGCTCGAAAGGGATAAGCAAAAACAAGACAAACCAAGTGATCCGTGTACTAAACCGAGCCTCTGTTGAGGGAAGACCATCTGATAAGGCGAAAAGTGGCTCAGCTGAACGACAAAATGCATGTCATGGATTGTGAGTGCTTCCAACTAATTCATGGGAAGTGCCATACCCCATTCAACCATCCAATTTCTAGGCTGAGTGGTTTTAAAAAGGAGAAACCCTTGAATAGATCCACAGTCAGTTCGCGAGATGGTTGGTTGTTTCACAAAATTTTCATTTAATTAAATTTACCCACAGAATTGCTTGAAGGCCGAGTCATATGCTTTCAGCACATCGACGTCATTGGTAGAGGTCTGTTTCAAATTCTTTTAGTTGACGAACAGTCTCCATCTCGATATGTGGAGGTGCTAAGTTCAGATAGGCAGATCAGGTAGGTAAGCTTTGGATGAATAGTCATGGAGATTGATAAGTTTCCTTAATACGGCTAAATAAACCTGGAAAGAAAGCTATGGCAACGCTTCGACAACCTTGTGAGTAGTTTCCTTCAAAAAAATGTATCTAAAAGATCATACGAACTGAGAAATGACGCGGTCTTTGTGCGACACAGTCGAATATCGAGTCCCACGATAAAAGAGCCGTACTTAAATTAGCAATAAAATACGTCCAAATACTGATTGGCTACTATTGACTATTTTCAGTCGCTAGCATCCGAACGGTACAGCCTGGTACACGAATATCAGGAGACAATAGATGAAAGAACACAATACGAAGAGCATCAGTTTATTTGTTCCTAAGTGGCCAGAGGAAGAGGCCAGTTCAGGTGTACATTGCATTCACTAGCTAATTCATCCTGAACACTTCGTGTTATGAAGATTCGGTGGTACATGCCTCAGAAAAACACGACTGCGGTTGTTTTGCCTCCGTAGTCACAACTGAATGTTCCTGTTTGCGTTTTAAGGCCCCTGTTTCCATCTTCACCATACCTACTGAGGACTGCCTTTACTTCAAGCCTAGTACCAGGTTGTTCATTCATATGATCGTGCAGCATACCTACCGCACCAACGCAGTTAATACAAGAGAATTTTTTTTGTATGTTCTGACTGAGAGATGAAGCAAAACACCCCAACTGGGTTAGAACTAGAAGTATATTATCTCTTTATGGCTTCCTGAAGGATAGTTTTAAGTGTCCCTACGAATAGTCGTTTGTGTGATACTCAGGTGTTTAGTTAACTGAATTTTTCACGGCTCAGAACCAGTTTACGTTGTCCATGGGTTCATCGGCTTTTTCCCGTGATATCGTTTGAACTTGTCACAAAGAACGGGTGGAAGAGGGAAGTGTTGTTATCTTCCGGATTAGGCAGGAGAATCATGTCCAAATAATTTTCCACTAGCTCTTGTTGTTCGGGTGTATACGGGGAAAAGACTAACAAAGATTAGCTGCACTTAATACAGTGAGAGCGGATCAATCCCACGTTGAATAAGCCAGAAAGTATATGGTCCACGCTCAGTTCGCCATACTGCTAAGCTTCGGTTTCCCTTTACGGTCACGCTTACCAGTAAGCTGCGCGCTATCCAAGCGACCCACATATCAGGATTAGGCAGAAGTTCCTGTATGGTACGTGGGATTGTCCCACACAAAACCTTTCAGACACTCACGGGTTTTCTTGATGATCATTCAATAATTCGTTTGTAAGAACTGATGGAAACTGGCTTAGGAGTGCTGGTGTGACACCGTAGGGCTCCATATCAAACACACATGCGGTTATTTGATTTATGGACAGATGAGTATGAAGGCATCATTTCCCACCGGCATTTGGGTTTTTTAACGGTCGGCATCATGGGTCAGAAAAAAGCGTTTATACTTTCCGGAAAATCCCGAACCTTTGAAAGCATCCTCCTAAATCCAACTGAAAGTTGCCAGGTCGACACTAGTTGAACGTTAAAAGGTTCAGGCATCTTTCCATGAGATACCTAAGTTGGCGCGACAGGAAACTCTTCATATCCCATTAGCTGAATCACTATGAAGTTTAAGAGTTTTCGCTTTCCACATTGCACCTCTGAAATATCTCAACTTTACGGGCTATTAGATTTTTTATGAGAAAAGTTCAAAATTCTCACCGGGTTACCTCGGGACATTAATGGAAACGGATTATGAAAAAATTCTGTGAACAGCAGAGTACAAGCAACAATGGACTAGCGCAGAAGAGAACGGTGGTTGGTAACTCATTGCCCACGCAATGAAAACAAAGAGATAATCCAGAGGTCCGGAGATGCACCATCGTGACACCGTACTTGCGGAAACTCAGATGGTACAACATCCGCTCGGTAAGGGTAAGGCTTCAGACTCACTTGTCGTTCTCATTATTTTTATTTCAGCTGCTCAGTTCGCCCTGGGAGGCAAAATGAGTTCTTACGGCTACTCCAAGTGGCGCCCGTGTTAGCTACACAGTCGTTAGACTTGATACAGTAACTGTGCTAGTTCAACTGAGCAGATCCAAACCGCGTGACGTGGTGTTGCTACGTTCATCGAACGACGACCTCTCAGAGAAAGGCCCTAGTTCTTTTCTTCTCCGTGTACCATGCTACATTATGGTGAGTCATTACACTTGCGACTTTAGTCGGAAAGACACCGATAAACGTTCCGAACTTGAATGTGAAATTTACCTTTTTCGCAGCCAGGAATGTTGAATCAAAAATCATTTCAGTACGAAGCGGCCGAGGGGCTACGAAGTTCGAACGTGTGTGCAGGTTAAAAGTACGCAGCGATGTGCAAAACAGTCAAGTTTGGGAGGTTTTCTGCATACTGGTCATATTCATCAAAATAAATGTTCCCAAGATGGAAAAGATTTGCTCAGTGAAGCAGCACAATTATTCTGCACAACATTCCCTTTTTTTCCTCAAAAATACAACGCCAAAACCTTGGTTTTCTTTGGTTTCGTTTGAACTCCAAGAAAGTGGCACTTCGCGGATTATCCCAATTTGGTTGGGAGATTTCTCTAAACTGATGAACGAGTTCTGTTATCGGCTTCAATAAGCAGCTGTTTTATTGACCCCTTCTCCCTATATGAGATTTCGTTTTTAGTTAATTGCCACCTCCACTTCTAGTATACCCGTTCGAAATGAATGGTAACAGGAATCCATTTATTCACCTGTGTAATTATAATGTGCCCAGATTGACCATTTTCCGCCCCCATAATGTCCCTTCATGCATGATAGTAGCAATGGGCTCGCCCCGTCTGCTTCGATGTCACGGGTGAGAATGGGAATCGCTCCGACATCCGTGACACGTGATAGACGCTCCTAATCGTTTCACCGAGAAACTGAGATAGCGATCAGGCGGAGTCACAGCGATTGAAATCAGGAATAGATTCATTTCGCGCCGGATTATAAGTTCCTGAGTCCCTACAGTGGTGCCGTAAGACGTTGCACTGATGAATAATTAAGGGCAGTTCAGTTGAACAGTCTTGACCGGTAGGTGTATTGGTTGCCTTAGCCTCAGTTGACAGTCTCCCATGCTGACCAGAAGAAAACACCTTTCATTCGATGATTTCTCGAGTCATTTGGTCATACAGGCATGCAATTAAATGACCTAATCATAGCGATCAAATCATGTACAATTCGCTGCCATGAAGAAGTGCAAATTTGAAAGTATACAAAAAATGGCTAACTTCCAATTTGGGAAATTTCCCGCAAAAATGAAGAAAAACTGATTCGGCACAGTCATCCTTTGGGTTGCTGCGACACTCCTAAGCTCATAAGCAACCACATTTTCTTTGTCTTCTTCTGGACAGAGTCCTCCACCGAGTCTCGCATTTTGTATACCAACCTTAGAACTTTTTAGCCCTTCACTTCAGCCCTTCACTCTGTTACACAGTGCTGCGTCATGAATCGCGAGCGGATTTTCATAGTTAACATAAGTAACAAGCTCTCACATTTCCATTGGCTTCCAGCAGTAATCAGTAAAAACACCCTGAACCATTGGATTAACTGTTTGACCTGCTGAATTACCACGTGACTTCATTGTTGGGACTTTCTCGGTTCCCTGTCTGCAAACCATGTTTTCGGTTGAATATTTTTGCGTCTCGCCACATTTTAGGTGAGATCAGCTGGGATCCCAACTCAACCACCTGTCAAAAGCAAACAAGCAACAACAAGTTGGGCCAAGTACACTGTTCCAGGGATTTTTTGGACTTGCAGAGTAGGGTTGCAAATCGGAAAAATTCTACTAACACGCGTCCCACCCGACACTTCGGTGGTCCGCCGGCACCCTATCTTCCACGTCTCGTGGCAGCAGTGCCGTGGCGCGTGCGGCCGACACGTCCTTCATTTAGCTCATCCCCATTGGTCCCTGTCTAGTGCGCGTGCTTATTCTGATTGGCTCTCTAACGCTATTGGTGTGATAACCGCTTGTCAGTGTTATATTATCGCGGCCACGGGGCCACTTGCTGTTTGCCGTCATCGTAGTCATGTTCACTGAATCTGGCGTCCAGCCCAGACGCAACTTTACACTCCCGGTGTACACATTCGGATCCGGTTGCTACCCTAATGGTTCGGAACTATGCCCCCGTTTGACAACACCTATCAGAATTCCAGGAGTATACGCCACTTCCACACCCATAGCTACACCGACTGCCTCATTAAACCCAGGAAGGCCACGCCGAGGTCGTAGGTCAACAATACCACCAGAGCAACGGGAGAAAACACGTCGGGTAAGTACTGTCACTACTACAGATTTTGTTCTGTGCTTGATTTGTTAGCCGACCGTGCCCTCGACACTTGCAGGATTTTGAACAAGGTTTGAAAGATTGATTCCCACTGTTGCGGTATTTATCAGCGTGGAACTATACCATTTTTTCCTTGACGAAAAACTGCCTGTCCTTGACTTGGTACACCTCTGAAGATTTGTTTTACCTAGTAAACTGTCAAGCTGAAGACATCGTGCTTGTTCCTCCTAGGCTTATTCTTATACTCGGCATAAAATTATACCAACGCGCACAACGCGACGCATTATGAAATTACACCGACTATTATTGATGCAACTTTCTTGATACGGTGGAATTTCCCATAGTATCAAACTTAACCAATGCTCTGATCACCATGCCGTTGCACATCGACAGGTCAAACTCCCGTAAACAATATCAGGCGGCTTCTTTTGGAAAGGAGTTCCTAAGGGATCGCGACAATCTGTCAGCTCTTTCTCGATGGTATCGCACTCGGAATAGTTTGAATTTATTCCGATTGCAAAGAGAATTTATCCATGGAATTGGATTCACTCCTCTCGCTTAAACATATGTATTCAGAGTCATCACCGTATTTCTTTGAGTTCGGTAAACACAAAGCATTTTTGCGAATACAGGATTCATTGTACTTCCCTGTCCTTATTCTTTTCAACAGCTAAAGAAACAGGATATGGAACGTCGCCGTCGTGCTTGCATCTCCGACAAAATGAACGCGCTGCATAATCTGGCTATGAACATTATGGGACTTGATGTGAGTCTGCACCATTTGCTTAGTCAACTAACCCTATGATCGTTCAATGTTTCTCTAAGGTCCCCATAAGCGCGGTGCATGATCGCAGCAACCAGCGATCAGTGTAGCGCTAAGAGAATCTCGAACTGCCATGCACTTTGATATGTATGTCATCAACTTATCTTTATGGCCTGGTAACAAAAGAGGAGTGTTGTTTTTAGTTGTTTGGACTGAGTGACGCTGTCGTGTCCTCCACAATCAGCCCCACCCCACGACCGACACACGCAAATGCTGCTCAGAACGCGTATTTCATCTGTCACCGGGACGCCTCAGCAGTTGCTGTGCCCTGGTTGTCCTCGTGCTCGACAAGATGCACGTGGTGAAAGATGAAAGCACATGTACGCTATTTCAGATTGGCTTGTGGCCAAAACACCCAGGTTGGCAGAAATACGGAGGAATCAGACTATTTCAAAATCAGCAAAAATCACTGGGTGAAAATGACCTTACTAGCAGATAGTGACAAAAATAACGGTGATAAACAGAAGTGATACGGCTAACCGAGAATATCGCTGAAACCAGCATATTGATTTTTTTCAAAATTTTACACCTGATTTAGAGCAGTATCTAATTCGACCTATTTTGGTTTTCACTTTCTCTCTATCTTACAGGCACACCAACAGCAAAAGCAAGAGAAGGCCGATATTCTAAATACGTGTTACAAAGTGTTTGAAGCAATCGCACAGATAGTTCACGAAGAACCAGGTACATTGGCCCAATCCATGTTCCCTATGTATGCTTGCATTGTACTGTCGTTTGAGTTCCTCGTGTCTTGTAAATCTGACGGTGACATGCGGTGATGTCCCAAGAGCTAGCGACTGATCGCGTTCTTAATCGCGACACCACCTTAGGTTATGCTTACTGGACTAATGTGTAGGGCATTTGATGTAGTTGTGGTCGTCTTGGCTTCAGCGGATATCGTGAATACCGCTCGAAACAAGAACTCCGAACTGGTGAACATTCTTGAAGAAAGACAAACTCACTGGGTGTCAACAGGAGACAAAACAGACTCCCAGTTGAACCTCTTATTTATATCGTTCTTCAGCTGTTAGTGCTGTACAAGGGTTGTCGCATCTTTCAGTTGGTAGAATGTTCGAGATATCGTTTGATGGAATATACGACCGGTAATTCGCAAATGGGCATATTTTACAGTTATGTCCTATTTGGCATTCAAGTGGAACATAAGGTTGACGGGAACCCAGGGACTGCGCCAATCTGATGAGCCCCAAGAATGGCGAAACCGTCCATGGGCTGTTGAAGAGCTTTTGACAGCCTGATGAGTAGTGTGTTCCATCATGGTGAACATTCTCTTTCTGTTTTGGACGTCAGACATGTGCATCTCAACAGTGGTGGAGCCTTTTGTGACATTATAGCTGATGCCGACCTCATATGAAGAAAGAGACAAAGAGATGTAACCGTACCACTAAGTAGTGGACACAACGTTTTAGCCATTTAGTGATATTCCATGTAGTGAACACCTATGCAGCATTGTTCGTGTAGAATAATGAAGTCTCCAAGTGACTGGGAACATGCTGTTTCAATTCGGGGCTGATGGCACTTGAAGTTATATGAATTACAATTTGTTGAAGTGGCGTGGAAGTCGTACCGTTACTCATGAAACGTTAAACAGAATTGCTCGCAACGATAACCCATGCACAAAATCTTTGAACCAACATGGAAAGGTTGCAAGGTCTACCGTCAATTCTAGTATAACAGGGAAATAAGTTACAAGTTAAGTTGCCTCTGCGGTGGCGTCCACTTAACAACCCACAGCATAATCTGCATTTGATGGTAGTTCCACAAACTGAATTGCTTTTTAAGGAGACTGATTCATATTCGGATTTTCATATGTAGGTTAAATTGATATACGCACTTCAGGTTATGTGATGGGATTTACTATTGGTAAATGCGCTAATCATTCCTTTTAGAATTTTTCTAACATTCTATCCGACTTCACTTCGTCCAACAGAACTGCAAACGCGAATACACCAGCTCCGTTCTATTTGCAACGCACCAGAACCTTCAGCCGGTACCTCCCTACCTCCGGATGAAAACACACAAAGCAGTGCGTTCTCGGACGATCTACAGAGTTCTGATTCTGAACATAGTTATCCTGCATCACTTACCTCGGAAATGAAAGAGAATAGATCCCAGTCTCCTAGCCTTGGATATCAATCTGCGCATTCCAGGAAACCTCTAACAGAGGTTCGTATGAATATCCGAAATGAAATTAATTCATCGTGTAACACCTGCACCGATGGATCTCGATTATACGACAGCGGTATCTGCAATTCGTTCGGCGAGAACATCTCTGTCCCGGGCTCCAGCATTCAGCATCACCGGGCCATCCATAAGTTTAATCCTCCAAAGACAGAAATGAGTCGAAAACCTCGCGTTTCCTCCGAAAATACCCCGCTTCAACACCTGGCACCATGCACAGAAGTAAAATTTGCTGGCTCTCAAGTACCTCCCTCTCATTCATCAGCTTTTCGAGTTGTTCAGGGTGCAGATATCAAGCCAGTGTCCAATTCAGTTTGGCGTCCATATCTATGATATCAAAACATGAAGCAAAACGTCTACACCAAACGTGCACGCATGTACATACTTTACTCCCAACCAGATTTCAGATTTAGTTCTCAATAAAATAATATTGATTTCGTTTGCCTCCTTCAAGTGTATCAAGTACGTCCTGGTAAAAACTAAGATTTCATGTGTTAGAAACAGCGCCGGAATACGACCTGGTAAAATGCGCCTCCCTTACTGATTTCAGGGAATTGTTTTCAATGTATCGACCAAAAACCTGTCGTGCAACTTTACCGACAGTACCTCACTACGTTGATCTCTCACAAATAACCTTCAGGAGAAAGAGCCTTATTTGGCCTCTCCTGGAGCAACCGAAGTCTAGTCTTTCCTCTAAGATGTGGATGACAAGCCACCTGGTGGTTTCACAACGTCGTCACTCAGTTCAGGTGAAACTGAACTTAAAGTCATGGACGAAGTTTCGATTGCAATAGGTTCAGTAACAAATAGGAGAGTAAGGTCTAAACAGAGTAGCAGCGGTAGTTCTGTGGTCAACACATAATGTGGGAGCGAAGCAAATGTAGACAAGTGAGCTCGGAAACGATGGGATGTTGTAGGCTGATTCACTGAGTTGTATGAGCGATCGACAGGGTATGCGTGCGTTCAATTAAGCACATTCACTGTTACGATAAACTGCCTGGTAGGGACTGGGAATATAGCCTCAAGTTCAACTATAAAAGTATATGAGAAAACAGTCGACACGCCACGTGGATCGAGTCTTTTTCTATACATTAACCTGCTTCAAATCATTCATTGGGCTGATTGGTTGGTGACACAAACAATGTCGTGTGGTACTGGTTTCCCTACTAACTTTTCAATACAGTCGGTCCAAAATCACGCGAAATTCACCGCATCCCGAGTTTACTTTCGTTATAAAGCCGGTGTTTTGAGCTTATCCGATCTCACATTACAACCTTACTTGACGAATTGTCATCGTGTAGATGAGTTAAGTGTAGAGTAGAAAGCCAGCGTACACAGCAGACTAACTGTCAGGCGTAAATGGTGCAGTTGTACCCTTCGGAGGGTCGACTTATCTCTGGTGATGCATATTGGGATGTGACTGACACGATGTTATACCCTACCCATAGGAATGATCTCTTTTCGGAGGGGTGGAAAACAGAGTGATGTGCTATTGCTAAATATTTTACACAGCGTTACATTTAAGTAAGATTTTTCTGAATAAAAGTGCACAAAAGTTTGGCTCGCCTGATAGGTCGTGTACAATCCAGAGTATCACTTTGATCGTTAACCTGGACTGCAAGTGATCACTATCTTTAAAATGACGTCATAATGATTATCAGTAATGCAAACAAGTTCACTGTATTGAATCAATTATTTGACCCATCTGAACGTGTTATTAGGTTGCGTTAGGTGTACATATCGCTCGTTCTTTTGGTATGCGTGAACGCATCATCCCCTCATGGTTTGAGTCGCCAAAAAGAACGAATGAGATGGTATGAACGCATCATCCCCTCATGGTTTGAGTCACCAAAAAAAAAAGAACGAATGAGATGGTGTAATGCTGAAAATCGTGTTGTCTATCGACCTTGGGAGATTGGGTGGAAGGGGAGGCTCGACTGACCCTAAGAACTCCGCAGACGTAAAGTGACGATTAGTGCTCTATAATTTAATATACTGATTGATATCCCCGTATCAGCGTGGCATTTATTTGATGTTAGTGACGCAAAGAGCGGTTTGATCAGTTCACCCGACATAGTTAACACAATGTCAATAAGGCTTTGGCACAAAAGCACGTCCTGTTGAACCGCAGAAAGTGCTTTATGATGGTCGCTCTCCAGTTTGTTCGCCACATTTTGTGTAACCAGCTAGCACAGATATATTTCATCCAATATGAACGATTGCTGCTACAATGATTTGTTTTGTGGTTGATTAGGAAAAGTAAACTTTTTAGTCATCAAATCACGGACGGCTACTTCCTTCGTGGAATACTGTTCAGATGCCATCCTCTTAACTCACTGAGACCCGCTGACCTAATTAAACAGAGCCAAACAACAACTGTTTGTAGTGTGAGGATATATGGGAGCCGCAACCTCCCGGTTTTCGGTTTGAGCACAACCATTCAGCTACGAGCGATTGATCAACAGTGTGACTAATCCACACTTTGTTTTGTGAGATACACATTACTGATGATTCGGAATAAAGATGAAACAGCTTCTCGGCTTTTCAGCATAGATTGGCCTCACTTACAAGATGAAATCTCTGTTGAAACTACGATTGCTTAGAGAAGGTGTACTCTACCGGCTAAACCACAACGATTGATCGGTGTTCGCTGATAATTTCATTGTCCCCTGTCAAGTTAACCACGCCACAGAGAAAGGAGCTTCCGGCCTTTCCTGGGATGATCTCCCTTCGGATAGTGGCACCAAATCACTACTAAGTAAGGGCCATATTGTGGCTCTCCTAGAGGGCTGCCGTCTTTTTGAGCCAATTACGAGATCCCGAAAAGAACATCTTCCGACGTTACAAAAGCACTGCGTCGGGATCGCATGCACATAAACTATGCCCCGTTGATTAACTATACTATTCACCTAAGATGATGCCAGCAACTCCGTTCAGCTTGTGACGACATGTGGACCACTCAATCATTGTAGAGAGTTGTGTGTCATTCAGAAAGGGGAGCTGAAAAAGTCCCAAACTCGCTGTATTAGCAGCTGCCCAGTTCCAGGAATACATTAACCCAACTTGTCATGTCACGCAGGTCCTTTAGTGAATTAATGTATTCGGTTTGTTACTACTGTGCTGTTAGTACAAACATTCTCCTCCTGATGACCCCGTGTCACATCTTGAGTGCCAGCTGGTGTTAAGTGGGCATGTGGATTGCGTCATTTCTGGCAACTTGCACGTAACAATGCAAATGAAGTGTCTGTGTGGCACTTGAGTATGTTGGTGGGCCGTATGACGACGTTGACCAATGTCGAACACAGCAGTAGGTAAACAAGTGAGACAATGGAGCGGGACTGGAAGTGAAGAGGGAGAAATGTTAATGGGCTAATTCACCAAATCCATGGTCAACCCTGCAGCTCTGATCATCCAACAATAACAGGCAGAGCAGAGATGCAAATTGTTTATTTATTCAACTGTTCATGGTGCGCCGATCCCTTAATCTATTTGCGTGCAGTTAAGCTTCGAGCTCCAGAGTTACAGTATACAGGAAAGCCTCTTCTCGGCAGGCTTATATATATATATATATATATATATCCAGTGTAAAGTCCTAGTTATCTTGAAGTTTCGGATTAGTGATGGAGTTGTGCTTCTCCCGTCCGACAAAGATGGCGGCATTTCAAATTTTGGACACCACAAATTACTGCGCTTTTCCTGTAAGGTTGCTGAATTCTCGGAATTTCGTCAGAAAGCGGTCAATTATCCATTCGTTTTAATTTTTTAAAACTATCCAACCAAAACTTCACTGCGAGTAGATAGGGACCGAAGCTTGCAGAATCTCTGGGGGGACCACACTACTCCTGAACATACAGCACATACTTCGAGTTCGATCAACTCCTGAGGTGTTTCCTACAAAATTTATCGACGTGTAAAACAGTAGCTATGTGAATACGATTTCAGCTGAGAGCGCTCTTGTGTTCTAAGTCTACCGTTTCTGTGCGTCAAACTAGTGGATATAGAAGTGTCGGCTAAGCTATGTGAATACGATTTCAGCTGAGAGCATTCCTGTGTCCTAAGTCTACCGTTTCTGTGCGCCAAACTAGTGGATATAGAAGTGTCGGCTGAGATCAGCACATTCAAACACAGAATGGGATTCTTGATGTAGCGAATCCTATGCATGACTTATGTCTACTGACTCCATCCGAATAAACAGAATAACACTGCTGTGTAATAATATGGATTATATTGTGCAATAAAACAACAAATATATGCGTGAGACACTTACACAGCGAAATACCTTGTGTAGTAATTCAGCGAATGTAAAAATAATAGGACGTACATCCCGGTAGATAGATCCACACATAGTCCTATCATGTGCCAAGTTATTTGAAATAGGCGTGTAGAAACCAGTAAAACAAACACAGAAATTGTTATATAGATATGACCCGGTGTGTGTGCTATACAAGGAGCTCACTCACCAACCCTCATCGCCACTATTGTTTACGCCTGCTGATTTTGGCAGACAGTCCATACCCTTCTATCCAGTTTGAGAGAAAAAAATACCCGGACAAACATAAATGTGGAAATAAAAATCTACCTCCATTGTTGTTGGTGAACTTCACAGTCGCTCATCAAATAATTCCAAACCTGTGCACCAACCCCCTTGTCCTTGTTCAACTCAGGTGCGACAAACTATCGCAGCCAAACTACCATCGCCCCCAGTGACGAGCCATTGATAACAGTAGGGGGTGGGTAAATTTCCCTTCCGTGTGCCATATTGTTGCCAGACCAACGGTGGTCAGACACTTCGTGACTGTGCTCACATTTAAACAATCGTATTGCACATTCAGATTGGAGGTTGGAAATTTTATTTTCAAGGGGTTCCGCTCAAACAGAAATGGGGACTCAGTGAGTAGCTGCTGTTTCGCCTTTACTGGAGTTCATCATCGTTGGACAGTTGGACTCAAACGCTGGAACAAGGGAATTGTTCTTATTGGAAACTCAGACACAGTCCACTAAAATCGCCATGACGGACAGGTATCAGGAAATTTCAGCACGCGGATACTATTGGAAACTCAGACACAGTCCACTAAAACCGCTATGACGGACAGGTATCAGGAAATTTAAGCACGCGGATACTTCTACCAGCTAAGTTTCCGCTCCAAACATAGTCACTACTCCGATTTATTTAATTTTTAACGGTCTGTAGAAGTCAAACTGTACCCTTCATCTCATGCAAATCATATTATGCTCTAAAAAGTTCAATACAATGAGTACACAACTAATACACAGGCGTTTAAGATGAAGAGAAGGCATTTTTTATTGCACGTGGTTCTGGACCACAATTTATAAGGCCTGGGTTCTAGCTGCACACGAGCGCCTCCAAGTTGTTTGCTGACCTCCATTTTGATGAACTGTACGTATGCTTTTTCAGAAATAAAGACGCAAAAAGTGGAAACCCTGTTCACAGACTACTAGTTAGAACAAACCACCCTTCTAGCATGTAAATCACCTACTAGGACGACCAGGTAATTAGAGTAACTACGCAAGAGGTCGAGTGCGATAAACTTAAACGAAAGGACCAACAGTTTAATGATGGATATGTTCATAGTACACATCAGAAAGCAATTCTGTTCAGTCTATCGACGCACGAGCTAAGACGTGAAGTTAAGTGACCATTGCCTGGTCTGTGGGAATCTGAGATAGGGTTGACAAACGGTCTAGGAAAAATGACTGACTAAAATCAATTTTATCACCTTTGTGCATAGATATTGGTCAAAACAAACAATGAAATTATATGTTGACTACGTTTCCAATCTTTTTGAACATTCCAACGGAAAGTTTCCAAAAATCCAGCCGGTTAAACGATATATCACCCGTTTACCATAACTCCGTCTTTCTTCAAACGGTGTAAAATTCTGAATGGAGCGGCCTTGGGTTTGACACGGTGTGGTCGAGTCATACTCGAGAAGCCGGCGGATCCTCCCCTGGGGGATGGCCTGGACAGTGCGCAGGTGACAAAAGCTCATCGTGCACATTTGTTCAGGCCATCAAATAGAGGTTATTTAGATCTTAGTGGAGATAACTCTGATATATAGTCGTTCTTGTGAAGTACAATCCCACTCTAGTACAAAATAGCTGCTCTTAACTGAAGAAAACCTGGGACTGAGTGACGGTGATTTGGTTGATGCGGCGGCATTCACACAAAACTCAAACCAATCACAACTGGGGAGAGTCAAAATCAATCTTTGTTAAAGCAGCCATACTTGATGAAATCTATTGACAATAAGTTCATTTATTGGTGGAATCTGTTGTCAAATTTTCGTGTATACTTATGTTGCTGGGCCGCTAAACTTCTCTCAATCTTGAAAAGAACGTTCCTCACAAAATAGGATGACTACCACGAAATCCACTCATTTGCAAACAAATTTGGTTTTTTCGGCAGACTCACCTGAAACCCAGCTGAATCTCGTTTATGATGAGCCCCAAGAAGGGCGAAACCGGTCTGGGGCTGTCAAAGAATTCTCAGCAACCTTATGTGTAGTGTATTGCGTCTAGGATGACCACTACTTTGGTAATGAGGGCTTACATTAACTTCAATTGGGTTGTAGTACGGAGGCAATGAGCTTTCATGCACTACATAAAATGTATTACGAAACGTGAACTTCAATAGAAAATTGATTAACTCCCTGTGTCCCAGGAAGAGTTGAAATGAGAAACCCCCTACATAACAAGTGCACGCGAATTTTTTAGTTTGCTATCAGTAGTCTTCAGTTTTGTTTCAAACGGTTAAAACTCTGCTTAGGGCAATGAAATCTACCCAAAATCACTGCCCTTGATGTGGAAATGTGCAATAAAGATAAACCTTCGACTCAACCCGCATCCAGTATTGTACGGCTAAAGGAACACTAGACTGATCACGAGTAAAATAAAATCATTCATCAGGAAAGTTATGAGCAAGCGGTAGTGTGGTTAGGTCAGTTCATGATGTTTGTGGTCAGTTTTGTCGCCCGCACCAATTCACAACATTCGTAAAAAGATAGGGGCCGGATAATATTTCGTCAGTGACCCGTTAACCTGAATATTGCATCCAACTCTGTGCTGTCCTGTCACAAAGGGAGGGTGGTTGTGCGGAACACACCCAGTCAATATCTACAGTGGTGAAGGAAATTGAAATAAAAATATGATGAACACATCGGCTTAAACCAGGAATCCCCAACCCTTTCCCGCGACAACCTATCAAGAACGTGGAGGAATTTCACTTGGTCTAGGCTTCTGAATAAACGGATCAAATGAGTGAATGATCTCTCCACAGACATCATCCATCCACAACCATTCTGAATGGATTTTATTAAGACCTCCATGACTCGATCTCAGACAACTGAACCCACACCAGTAGCACACGAGACATGCACCGGATAAAAAAGAACTTGGTC
Organism: Clonorchis sinensis; assembly: GCA_003604175.2. Lineage (NCBI taxonomy): Eukaryota > Metazoa > Platyhelminthes > Trematoda > Opisthorchiida > Opisthorchiidae > Clonorchis > Clonorchis sinensis. Next base: position 68,348,480 of record CM030369.1, on the reverse strand, counting down.
AGGTGCACTGCACCGTTCACTGGTGGTTGGTCGTGTCCGTATTGGTGCTGAACACCACAATCACCCATAAATATGAAGCCACGTCAGCTATTGTTCTCGACGCACATTCAAGCAGCGACAAACTGCAGCTTACTGTCTAGCTGAGGTCATAGCAGAAGCACTGGAAGCTTGGTTATATCGGAGACTAGTATAGAGCAGAGTTATCCTATGTAGAACTAGAACGACTGACCGGACCATGAGAATTTGTGCTCGTTGGTCGCGTGCATAACGGAGATCATTCGCCACGCTATCATGTGGCTCTCAATAACGTAGCTCGGGAAGTGTGACTCTATTTCAGCCAATATCTAGCAGCCGAAGCATAACGCTGAATGGTTTCATTCTTCACTGAAAATATTCGCAGCGCCCATCGTGTTAATGTCACACTGAGAGCCAACCTATACCTCCTACTGTCTTCAAACTACTTTTGATTATTCAGTTCAGCCAATATCTAGCAGCCGAAGCATAAAGCTGAATGGTTTCATTCTTCACTGAAAGTATTCGCAGCGCCCATCGTGTTAATATCACATTGAGATCCAATCTACACCTCCTACTGCCTTCAAACTACTTTTGATTATTCAACTTACAGTGGTACGCAACACCATGAATCCGAAATAAATCCGTAAAGATGAAAGCGACTGGACGATGAGGGATGTTTCACTTTGCACAGCGAGTCTATCGGATACAACAGCGCAACTTTTCAGCCACTAAACTTACTATGTAACTTCTGACAATTCAATCTTCAACATGGTGTTGTCATTCAAAGGGATTTTGCTGTTGCCGATTCTCCTCAGGTTGACTATGTACTTTAGGTCCATGCTTGCCATAAGCTCTTTGTGACAGTCTCACACACAAATGTCAAGAACGTGCGACCGGTCATGCCCGTGACACGCCCCAACAACAGACAGGACCATAATCCACGCGCACAGTCGATAACCCATCCCGGTTTCACCAGTGTGGTTGCTGGGTTTTAAAAGAACTCACCAGGTCCATTTAACATATTCGGAAAGATGGGGCCGTGACCACGTAGCCCGTATCGTTGTCATGACAATAGTCGGGTCGCAGTTACGGTGCTCCGCTCGAAAATGCTGAGGTGACTACGCAAAAAGCTCACAAGGCTTATTCTAGTTTCAGACGGTCTGTTCAGGCCATTGCACAAGCACACAGAGGTGTGAATTGAAACGGAGACGAAAAGAGGGAATTAACCCTACTCTGCTGGACGTAAGTGACGAAAGCCATAATCCATGTTTGCGCATCAGTGACGATGTTATGTGAACTCCATGATTGATAGTTGAGTGCCACTATATCCTGTTGATCAGACATTCGTGGCCGTATGGCTATCAGCCATCAGCCGAGGGCTGCGAATCCGATTACCCTGGAGATCAGTGAGATGTGCACCCCTGATGATTCCCAATGGGAATGAGATGGCTATACAGCGCTTTTCGACTTTTCCACATAGATTACCTTCACTCAGAGGATGAAATCTCAATCGGAAAATTCCAAAATGTCTTCACTCTATCACTACACTAACCACCTGAACATCTTGCTGGGTTTTAGCGGTGCAGTGAATTTAAAGATAACAGCAAAATTCAGTTCATTCGACCCAAAAGTGTCCCATGTCAATCAAGAGACAAGTGACCATCTGGTTATCATGGTGAAGTGTAGGGCAGCGACGCACTGTTGTACATTGGTGAGCAACAACTATCGATGTCGAACGGGATGTTCGTGGTTTACTAGAACTGATGGCAAGTAGCTGCTGGTAATGTGATCAAACCTATAATAACATGTATGTTCATAAAATCGCATCTGCACATAAGCTTACCGTATCTTGGCATGTTTGTGACGTTGGGAAAGGTGAAGATTTTTACTAAGAATTCAAGAACAGCTGGAAACACGAACTACTGAAATACAATGCTGTGTCTAAGAGGTGACCGTGTCCGGTTTTGGACTGAACAAAATCGTTCGTCCTTCCCGGGCATCCAGCTAGGGTCCCTTACCTATCTACAGTAGGCAATATTCGTGCTGGGCTGTGGCTACTTCGAAAGACAACGGGGTAGGGGATGAAAGTCTAAAATTAACAAACTTCGTGGGTTAGCTCACACGAATCTCGATGCCTTCACCTAGGTGAATGTTGGTTTATTCTGCAACGGATACATCAAGTGATTCAAATCCCCAATTTGATAAGATCACCGCTGAGCAAAACGTGTACTGGAGTGTTCTAGATGAAGTCCGAAAACTGGACAACAACCTCTCAAAAGTCCAGGTTACCATTCAGACACGCTCTGTGTCCAGCTGGAGTGACACTGAGCTAAGTATTACACGTGACGTAAAAGAATACAGACATGCGTGATGTGCAAAGGATCATTCCATGTGCTTCCATAGTTTCAAGACGGTTTTTCCTTCGAATTGTTTGATTGATTGATTGATAATCGCGATAGACAGAGACCATGAAGCTTGCAAGTAGACTTTTGTCGGAAAACGTTCATTGTCGTCACGTTTACTGAAATCTGACGAAAATTACCATATCGAAATTGAACAGAATTTGAAGGTGACTCTGAGGACTATGAGGATTATGAGGAGTGAAGGAACCGACGCGAGCGGTTTACATCTTCCAACGATATTCGAGTGTTCTCGATTCGAAGTGCCGCAGCAAACGCAGAATAATTGCACCCGTAAAATCAAAGCTACCGTTGATCAGATAACAGTTCATGTTCGATAGCATCCACCATGTGTTGCCTGGTCACATCACACCTCATCGCAGGAAGGAGCAATTTTTATACCCTCCTGCGGACAGGACATCCTTCAGAGATAACGAACAAGACCCAAACCAAGTGTACTAGGTCTTTGAAATACCAAGTATATGAGACTATAAGGACTCCGTGCTGTCTGATTTCGTTTGTCTCCTGACTTCCACACAGTACAATCCATACTGGAAATCTTTAACATAATTCAAAAGTTCTGTTTGTTGCTCGGTTACTCGGGGTTCAAAACAACGTCTGCCATCATCTGTGATTTCTAGGTTATTTTCTGAAGCGGCCCCAATCATCACGTCTATTGACGTCCAGCTTAATCAACCGATTCGCTGGGTTGCGCTTTAAATTTATGTCACTAAAAACTGTCACGTGGCCTCTGGATTGCGTTCTTCCACAGAATATTAAGGTTCATAAACTTTCATGGGTGCAGAATCGTTAAGTATTCATAGAGGTGGAGATGCGTCCCTTTGGGAAAAGTAACTAATGCGGACATTTGTACACGAATGCTTGCTGTGGATCACTTTAGGGTGGTCTGCCTTCGAAGGTGAGGAGATTACTCTGCCAGCAACGAATGGAGTGCAAGTCCGATCAAACGATCTGTAGATTTGAATGATTGTGTGCTTTACATACTCCAAAAAGAAAATTGCTGAGGAAACATGTACTTGTGCAGTCGTTTGTTTGTCCACCGACTTGGCCCTCATGTCACCGATTCTTAGATGAATTATGGATAATCTGATACGCACGGGGCCACATAATTGACGATAGGTTCACTCTAAGCCCAGCACACTGTTTCTGAGCTGGGGCAACAGGCGAATGGATTGAGTTCACTTTGTTTCACCGTTAAAGCTGCGCGACCAAATATACACACATCTGGTCCTTTCCGTTTTCTGCCCGACAACTCATCCGCACGCCTACCCCCAACTGAGCACGCGGCCCTGCAGTTAGTCCTTTGTCGTGATCGTTAAACACACGCGTGTTCTACTTTTCACTAAACTATCACAAAGCGAACACCACGAGTTGCCATGCTTCACCTGTCCTCGTGCCAGCACGAGACCATGAGCAAATTCGATGGGTTGACTATCACACGGTCAAGATCCGGGTCGGTGCGTTTGGATTGGCACAGGGCCAAAGCAAACTTTCGATCGCTTTTATGGACTGTTCCAGTATGTTCTCGACCCTGCGTCATCGTCCCGCTTCATAGGCTCTTGCTTCAATTTCCTACCGAATAGAAGCATGTTACTCATGTCGTTAGCTAACACATCAACACTTGAATAGGCTACTTTCAGATTAGGTGGAATGCAGAAGAATAGGATCCCTAAGAGAAAACTACGTCTGCGGAATTCCGAAGCTTACCTTTGATTTAGTGTCCTTATCAAGATGTCCTACATAAAGGTGGGAGAATCGAATGGCCAAAGTACGCACTGGGGCGACGCCCTCACAATAAGACACGGCACAAAGCTGATCCTGAGAAGTGCCAACTGTGAGAAATACCGTGATTACTCCACGCACTCTGAACCTCAGCCCGCCATGACACCCCCAGAGTGCTCTTTTAAAGTGCATTGCTGAGCTTTGTGCCGGTTGACCTTTTCTCAGTGGGGTACACGTCACAGTGCATTTGGCTTTTAATGTCGGAATCGAGGTCCAGATGACATCAGGTAAGGAGTTTATGTAGACAAAAGTACTTTTGAACAGACGACAGGACGCGCCCCCGCAATTGAAGCCCCGACTAGACCCAACTCATTATGCGCAGCTGTCTATAGGTGAGCAAGCCAGAGCCCATAGGAAGTAGAAAGTAATTTTTAAGACCGAATAAGTTTGTTGAACGGTTTCCAAAACATCGAGACAACAGATGTGTATGAGAAGCACTGAAACAAGCCGATAATGTACGTACCACTCGACACAATGTATATGATTCACGTGGTAGTATGAAATAATGATCTCGCCTTAAGGTTAAGATGATACAGCATATTCAAGGACAAAAGGGTGGCTCGATTAATCCTTTTGCAAACAGTTTTGTAACTTAATGGGAAGCTGTATGGACGCAATCAGCTCGCCGGTCTGAATGAGTAAAATGAAGGACAAAATGACTTTAATGTCGGCATGAACGAAGCCCAAAGCATTAGTTGCTGAGGCCCGTTCAGTCGGATTTATAACCTGTGGTACCACGTACCAAAGAAAATGTTTTTCCGTCCTAAAACCACGGTGACCAGTCTGAACCACCCTCAATTGGCCGCACAGTCATTTTGATTGGTCCCTACGATCACAATCTGCGACAGTGCGATCACAGATTAGTGTCCATCATGTGTTATTTTCAACAAGAGAAGTTCGATGGGAAAAACCTCTATCATCAAACTTGATCCTGTAGATTAGGGGTTATATTGGAAAATGTTGAGGATGAGAGAGTCGTTTGCTCAATAAATGTATATAGTACAATGTTTTTGTATGACAAGCAGTACAAAACTTCGGGACGTAATAGAGTACATAATGACAACGGCCCATAAACGTTTAAAACAGGACGGTTTATTTTCGAACACGCCCGGAGCAAAAGGTCATTGGTTCGAGTTCACTCCCCTACATGCAATTGAATTTCGCATTTCAGGAACAGGAATTGCTTTTGACAATATAGTTTCATATTGTTCACATTTTAATGCACGGTTACCGTGAGTCTCCGAGAGTAAACCGTAAAAACCTGACAAACCACCGCACCATCTGTTCAGCATCGATTCAGCTTTTTCTCGGAATCGTTGACTAGTCCCAGTACAGGAAAGGTATGCATCACTAGCCCCTCAAGCCAAATCACTAGAATCACTGTGATTCGCATTCGATAGTTCTGCGCGATTTACACGGGAACGCGTCGCACTTCATGTACTGGGTTTGGCAGCCGAGTTTGTGCTTACAAAGTAATCAATAACTGCAATATCCTACTCCGCATGCTGGATGCGCTTACTACTCATTTTGCATCCGTGTGTACCCTACCACAGCGGTATGTTTTACACGTGAGTTTGTGCTAGCTGCCCGTGCCAAAAACGGCAAGCTATTTGTGAGCTTCATTCAGCACGTACGTGATACTACCGCTACAGGTTTGTGAGAAGTGAGTGGAAAGTGTTTTTTCTACTTGTCGGCTAAAGGTTTTGAGCATAGTCTCACCGTTTTGGTTTGCTCTAGCATCAAGAAGAGAGTCAGTTAATCGGACAAAAACGACTACGCATCCACAAATATCTGAACATTATGATTCTAAAAAAAACTATCGAATAATCGCAACAATGAGTTCAGTGGGCCTAATATAGTCTAGAGGAAGCGTCAAGTTTTTGTGCGAAAGTGCTAAATCCACGGTGTTTGAGAACGCAGGCAACAAGGATTCGCAACCCAAAGCGCAGGGACATCGTATGTGTGATAGACTAGATTCACATACCTCAATCGCCAACACGCTCTTAGCTGCTGTTACTCCCATAAGCTAGTCGGTGGCTTCAAAATCGTGTTTATTTTGATAGATGCCCGGGTTGCAAACAACAGCAGTAAGAAGGATGTATTTTTTTTGGGCTCGCCCTTCTAAGATTAGTTTTCTGTAACGTGAGCTGCACAGGTCCAATTCTTTCAACCATCCACAACACCACTGTAATGACAGGTGAACACACTACGGAATACAGGCCACGAGGCTAAGTAATAAGCTGCTGTCACAGCTGTCGCTAAGGTGGTTTCAAGTAGAACATAAGGTTGATGAAAACTCGGGGACTGCGCCTACCTGATGAGCCCCAAGAAGGGCGAAACCGGTCGTGGTCTGTCGAAGAATTTTCAGTAACCTTATGAGTAGTGCATTACGTATATACATGTATTGCGACATCTCGATTATCGTAGCAACTGAAACATGAAACGGCCTGGTGCAGCACATTCAATAGCCTGGAAACATCACAAACGAGAGATTCAGCTGGGCTCCAGGTAAATCTCTCGAAAAAAAAACAAATTTGTTTGCAAATGGGTGTACTTCGCTAAACGGAAGACATTTGCCTAGATCAGGAAGCACCCATGGACCACGAGTAGCCAACTCATTCAGTCGAGAAGTGAGGCCTACTAGAGCCTAACCTGCAGAAACAACTTCTGTATTCCGGTTTGACTGACTGTGTATTAAGAGTCAAGAGCTACGGTTTATGTGTAAGGTCTGGCTTGGTTAAAAAGCACCATCGAATGCGTTCACCGTAGATCAGAATGTGTACAGCACCCTATCAAACAGCAACTAAACTTCCAGTATTTCGCCGCAGGGTTGTTTGGAAGCAAGAGTGTATGTACATATGAACATTTTAAGTCGCTTCATGGATCATTGGTCTGTTCTTCATGTTTAAAACAAATTTCTAACAGATGCACTGTTAGTTATTCTATGGCTCGTAGGTTTCGTACTTGACCTTTGCTGAAATTTCCACAACTGTTCAGAATTGTACACATTGCAGATCTTGGAACTGTTTATCTAGTTTTTTTACAATGAAGAAATCAGCTTGCCATGCCCTTGTTTGTCATCAAATGAGCTGCAGCTTGACCTGTGAGTTGTACAGTTTGCAGACAAACTGTCAACTAGGCACTTCACTCTTCGGGTCATGACGTTTAACTTCTTTAGTATCATCTCACTGTGCTCCATAGAAGGTGGGGCGTAAGACCGAGACCATCTCATGAAGTAGAGCACGTTCACTAGCTTGCGCTTGGTTCGCAGCACGCCTCGAAACAAGGGACTACCAAGTCATGTATAAAGAGACAATCTACGCAGCAGGTTCGAAAAGGATAGCAAAGACGTGCAGATATTTTCACCTGTTGTCATTCTACTGGCGAATCAGAAGAGTTAGCCCGTGATGGGGCCTTTTTGAATAAATTTAATTAGGCGATGAAGTGTTTCTTACTAAGTTATCGCCTATGAAGATGGATTCTACAAGGCAGTAAGATAACATCTCTAGAGGTATTACTTATTTAGAGGATTCTTACGAAGAATGAGTAATACTCCAACACTTTCCAGGTAAAAGTCAAACCACTCCGCAATAATTCATATGTAGTTTTTTATAGACATACTTACTGTATATGCATTTCGATTTCTGGTATATCTTGCTGGATGGAGGTTGCTTCTATACTGTCTGATTCTACCAGTGCAATTAAATATCCAATAAGACTTCCAGGCATCAAGGTGGTGAATAAAATTCATATGCATGAAGACTGCAGATTCTGCGGAGTGGTTTACTTACGACGCGACCCATCATGTATCATCGTGTTAGAAAGCCATTAAAACAGGTGTGAACTTAGGTCAATGCCTAATTTATGACTGAGAGCACAATAGAGATGCGTGAGACAACCCGAACTTTGTTTTGTGTTTAGTAGTGGTTGGTTCATCAGGCCTATTAGTACTTTTAGACCACCCCGTTGCCATAAATTTTGCATGTCAGCATCGAGTGCTAATGGAGTTGCACGCCTCCACGTGTATTGGTTGTGGGGTTTCTTAGCCAGACCCATTAGTACCCATGCAGACAAGACTGCCAACCGATTTCCCACTATATTAAGCCTTGTCTGGTACTGCACATTTATTCCTTTATCCACTGAACAACGAATTCACACGAATAATCCAGTAACGTCAAAGGGTGACCTTTAACTGCAGCTTGTTTGTGCTGGTAAATGACATCATGACCATCGCTCAATTCAACAGAACCAACCACTTTATCAAACAGCTATGTGGAGTATAGTTTCAGGAAAAACCTTTTGAAAGATTTTGTTTTCCATGTATAAATCCATGCTAGGCTATGCTGAAACGTTGAAAAGAAGTATACAACTAACTATTTCACCTTTATTGATATCACCCAGCTTACGGGCCCTTCACTCTCTGAGTGAGTCTCGAAACACGGGCCTGCGGCTGGTTGGTCAGCTGCGAGATTCAAACATGAAAGGTAGGGTGGTTCTACGCACATATACACCGAACGTTGCATGCCGAACGAGGTACACACATGTGGATATCCTTTCCGTATGAAACAAAAATAGACGCAAATCCTTCAGACTTTCCCGCATAGGTTGACTTAACATTATGGCTTGAACAAAAGGCTTAATACAACGATCTTATAATGATCAGGTTTCGACATGATAGTCACCAATCCGAGCACAGGACCCATTCATTGTAAAGGCCAATTCCCCACAAAGCAACATACAAGAGTTGCAAAGGAATGGTTTAGTGGGGTGTGGAGCCGGTCTGATTGACCTCATTTCTTAATTAATGAAAAAATCCTTGTGGATCTCTCGGTGTTTAATTTATCTGGTTCGCAATACATCACACACAAAAGCGCACCTCCTACATCAGCCTTCAACCTAGCTGACTTATAGTGCCAGACGTCATTGTCATTCGATATGCACCTATGCGAGTGTGTACACCACAGGCAATTTCAGTCATAGTATGACACTCCTCAATCAGGAACAGCATCTTTGGCAATCATCACAACATCTCTACGAGTGGGTTATATAGTAAACAATGTGCACCTGATTACTGATTTATCTATAAGCTCAAAAAGGAAAGGAGTGCATTCTGCAGTGCCATCACAGTCGACCTGATGGGACATTTGCCATTAACAATAGACGTGACTAGGTAGTTGTTGGACGAGAAAAAGAACAAAATCGTCATCAATGAATTTTTAATAATGAAAACATTCGATCAACAATAATTCCGCCAGTGGATAGTGTCCTCAAATCTGAGGCCTCCATCACTGTAAACTGATTCTCCCGAATGGAAATCACTGATCAGCATAAATTCAGGAACGTCCACGTCAAGGTTACTTCGGAACCAGACGATTTGATCAGACACTAGCAGCGAGAATCCTTCACAGTTAGGAAACAGTTATTTCCAACGCACTTGACATTTTCAAATTACTACTACGAGTTCAGCTATCAGTACATTCAAAAGTTTTTCGAAAGCACCAAAATTAAAAAAGATTTCATTTATGAAAACAGTAAGGTTTCAGAAATGTTAGGTGAGTGATTTATGCTACTCACGTTGACGGACAAACAGTAGAATTCTGTAGAAATTTCTATGTTCTTCCCCTATGCACAATCTTTTTCCAACTGGACCCATTGCTCGTCCTTTGGGCCTAATCCGGTGAGCCTCTTCATTCTCATATTTGTGTCCGCTGATACGAAGATCAGTGCTGTGATTCTGGCCTTGAAAACCGTTAGTTCCGACAAGTACGGTCAATCAGTTGTCCTTGCAATGCACCTTGACTTTGTAGGGTGTCAACAGAAAGTGTGCCAGTGACGACCGAAGTTGTACAATGAAAACCTGCTGTGGCTTCTACAGAGATGAATGATCAGGGAAACGAGTAGGACAATTCCTGGTTTACGATCAGCTTAAGTAGGTAAAGTGATTAATAGAAAGATTCTGCATCCCAAATAGCCTTTGATTACTTTTGATGGTCATTAAACCGTCACTTAACCGGGTGATGAATAGAACATTCAAGCTGTAAATCAAAACCACCAGCTGAAAATGGGGCTATTGATCACGTAATCGTGTGCTACCGGTAGGTTACGTGATTGATTTCCACAAACTACCGAGTCGTAAGGTAGATGTTATTCGATAACCGACCATGTATTCCATGTAAACCATACGAAACTGCCTGTGTGGAAGATTTTCTCAATAGGATATTCCTCGTATCAGATGACCCCCCTCTACGGCCTCATCCAATACACCCGTGTGTTTGTGCATGGTAATCAACAGTGTCAAGTGTTTTTCCTTTTACAGTAGGACAAGCTCTCTAATCCGACCAAAGGCACTTGGCTTTTTGAGGTAGTACAAGAGCAAGAGAGCTTTATACGTGTGTACATTACACTGTTAACAAAACACCTATTACTCAGTACTGATAGAGTGCATAAGATAATAAACTTACTGGAAGCTGTTCCAGCGACTGCTATCCGATGCATATCCAGCTCATATGCTTACTTAATAGCTGATCGTGATGCACTTTTGAAACTGACTGAATTCGCCAACTCGGTCAAAGGCTGCTGAAGCAGGTATCTGGAGTTTGTTTGATAACACAACCGTATAAACAACGTCTTCCCTGATATGCGTTTTGGAGACTCGAGAAGACGAAAACGTATTATGCAATCATGCAGCTTGTATGTTCAGCGTCAGGTGCGTCTGTGCGGCCTTTGTTATGCAGATGATGAAGGGTCCACAACAGTCTACATTTGTCCCTATCAAAAGACTCTTGCACTTGCTAGATATTGGCCTGATTGTCTTCGAAATCTGGCTTATTTTAATAGGTGAGCAAGACCTACTGAAGTCATCGTGTGGTGCGTCACCTTAATTTATCTTAAGCAGAGACGTTTGAGTTAGCAAGTGGTGCGACCATGGAAACGATGTTTCATGTTACAACCCATCCACTTTCAAATTGCCGCCAGCATAGGCGGTATCCTTAACCTGTTAGGTACTCGGGATGAGCTCACGGAGCCCGCTTAATGGTTAAATTGCAGGTGTCAGAATGCTCAGTTACTATCTTCTTCATTATAACTGTGATAGTTGTTTCATCCAGCATGGAGGGAACTACCGCGCAAACCTACCCAACTAGTAATGTACCGAATCGTTGGGTTAGGTGTATCGAAAAGTAGCACAACCATGGGCAATGAATTTGGCTGCGGTTTTCGATTTCCATTTGTATTATGTCAGTGAAGAGTTTTGCAATGCATCTGTTACCTCGGCTCTTTACTCAACTAACGCAACCGATGGGATTCTGGATTAGTTTGATGAAAACGCTCAACGAAACTAGACAAATAAAACCCTATCCGCACCAACTTAGTTCCATCGGCAACCTGTATACAAACCTTGAAGAATACAAGATGTGTCCACCGCATGCTTCCAACCCAGGTTAGCGTGCGGTTTCTCGTCCTATCGTCCAACTGCACTTCACCCGTTCAAGGGATATGGCAGCTCTTAAACCCATACGGTGAAAGGCAGAATGTAGCCAGTTACTTTGCCGTAGGTGAAAACTGTATCACTCTATTCCGCACGCAAACGTCTGAATCATTGTTGAGATAGGATCGAAGACGATAGCTATATATCTGTCACAATTAGTAAGTCTATGGCAGCATTTGTACTCACGTAATGCAATGTGACGTCGCAAGGTCATGGGAAAGCAACGTTCAGCTGATGGGGGTTTGACTGGGCTACTCATGCTTACTCCAGTCAGTTCCGTGGCGGAGATGGTGAAGATAGACATCCGAGCTTCATTGGCACAGTTGCTCGGAGGAACAATGGATATCATGTTGGGAAATCGCGTAATAATCTGGGTCGGAATGGCCGATCGGAACAATGGTCATCGACTGGTGTGCTTAGAAGCCCGGTCGGACCGGTATGACAAGGTTGCAAAGGGGCTTCAGTGAATTGGCAAATCCAACGAGGTGGTCATACATTTGTTCACATTCCCACAGGATGACAAGGTTGCAAAGGGGCTTCAGTGAAGTGGCAAATCCAACGAGATGGTCATACATTTGTTCACATTCCCACAGAACTGTGCAGTCCACTTTCACGTGCGTACCAATCATGAACGACATGTGTACACTTTCTAGCGTATGTTGTACAATAAATGCACAAGAAAACGAGCTGAAAAATTGTACGGTAACATAAACGTTTGTGGAGTTTTCTACTTCATTCCTACCTCAGTGACAGCCATTTGTGACGGCCATTTGTGCTGGACGAACCGTTGTTTTTGTTCACGAGCCTTCGAGCACACTGAAGCATGTCCATGATATGCTGAACTTAGTTCACTGTACTCTTTCATGTCGCAGCACCATAAGGACAACGTACGTCATTTGCTTCCTTTCGCATGTTGAAGCATTTGTGGTTCCTAAAAAACGGATCAGAATCTAACGGAAAGTAAGACCTATCGCTGTGATTTTCACGGGAATCGGAGCTGACGAACTTTTGAAGTGACGGCGTTTGACAATTGATGCAAACGTAACTCTGTTACACTTTAACTCATGCCACCAGTATGAACTGGGTTCGGACTGTACCTTACAAGGTCGTATATTCCTGCCCTTTCATAGACCGCCGAACTGAGCTGGAGTGGTCTGACCTTTGGTCACTTACCATTCATTGAAGCACTACGAACGCGACCAAAGTGGTGCCCAACAGCCATCAATGCACGGCGATTTCGATGCATCAAATATGGACATGACGTGCAAAAAAAGTGTTCACCAGTCCTCCAGAGAGGCTTGGTGAACAATCGGTGAATACATCGATGACTACCCCCAAACATTTTCCAATAAAGTGATTCGTTGTCGTTCTACCTGGATGATGCCCATCTTCCACGAATCGCTACAAAAAGTCAGGTGGTTTTCAAACGAAACCTGACCAATAACACTAATACCTTCGTATTTGGCTCCCTAGAATGGTAGTACAGCAGCCGGCAGCGATTATCCTCTCAGTGTTTTCAGCGAGACTGCTTGTGGATAGAGTAAACAGATTCGTATGTTTGGCTTGTCACTGTCTGCGTCTTTTGCGGTCAGGATAAACGGTAACGTGAGGATTGTACTGCAAAGCTTCTTGCTAATGACCATGAAAGTGAGACGATTAATTCATAGTGATCTCTGTGGTGCAGAAATGGACGAAACGGCGGCGTAGTTAAAACTGAAAAGGTGCGACTCGATAATAAACCGGTTCAACGTGCCAAAGCAATCAGACCACATAGTTCACTGTAAGTTTGATGACCTGAGGGGTAAGCAGGAGGTATCAAATACAAACCTTAAATGTAGCAACTCTCTACGCAAATTTATATCGGTACTGCATGACAATGTATCTATGATGTTGGAGGTTCGCAAAGTAGTTTGGTCAACGATGACTGAAGCAGGAAAACGATAAAATAAGGTCACACGATTTTTTTTTCTTATCGACCAAAAAAGCAGAATTCCGCCGTTTGTGGTTGTGCCCACAGGTACCACAACAGCTTTATGAGCACTACCATAATGCTTGAGGAACTGCAGACGTTACAGACAGTGGCACCAAATTATCGAAAAGCAAAATCACTCATAGTCCAGTATTGTTTTCCCATAACCATGATCGCAATATGCACAGCTTCTGGCGGTGGTCTATTTGTGTGGTACACACGTAATGAGAACATGTTAAATATACACAACACGGACTGTACGTATGTGGTCCAGAATCTCAACTTCAGGCCGCTTGGAGGAAAGGTACCTGACGCTAACACGCAAAGGTCACAAGCAATTATAGTAACAGGCAGTAACTACATGGTAGTATAGGTAAGTTCCAGGTGAGTCTCTCGCAAAAACCAAATTGATTTGCAAATGAGTGTATTTCTCGAAAACAGTCCAATTTGGGTTCAAGTAGAACATAAGGTTGACGGAAACTCGGGAACTGCGCCTACCTGATGAGCCCCAAGAAGAGCGAAACCGGTGGTGGGCTGTCGAAGAAGTTTCAGCAACCTTATGAGTAGTGCATTACGTCCATACGGGTAGCATTTCGGTTGAAACGTGGACCGTCTCAGTCACCAGGCAGACTGGTTTTGATGATCCGATTCCTACAATGTGCACGTGCAATCACTTTTGAATAAACAGAAGGAGTGTCTGATTCTAGCTCAATCCTATGGCTTTTCATAACCGCTGGCTAGACCCTGGTATCACGTGTCAACAATGTGGGCGTGCACCAGTTGCCTGAGGTCAGATCCGCTGTTGCTTGGTGAACAGGTTGTTTTTGTTTGTTCAAGAACTTAATCCTAGGGTCTCATAGATACCTTTTTTATCTCTTCATTCTGCTGTGACATTCTACTGTTAAAGTTCCCAGCCGGGCGCTAGTGGAATGGAGGCAAGTGAAGTGCCTAGCCAGCGGCTATCTTCAATGCCAGCGTAACTGTTACCAACACCTACTGTTTAGTTGTTAGTTCTGTCCGGCCTGTTGTTCCTACCATGGAATAAGAAAACACACGAAGTCCAATTTGCTCGTTAAACTCAAGATACCATAGCAGCAGGGCACTTGAAGTTGGTGGTCACCACCTGCCGGGTGAATTCGACTGACGCAGTTCAGAAAGAGCGCTCTCATTCCTGGCTTTGCGTTTATACGCCCGCTAATTCCAGAACCCAAGTCACCACATGGACAGCCTAATGAGGTTGTCATTATCCAAACCAGTCTCAGGTGCATAGCTTCAGTAAACGCCACATCGGGTGTCGCAGTCTTTCCCATGCTGAACCAAGCAGATACTAAAGTAAACATTGGGTTCACTGATCGTCTGAGGATTTGGATAGCACTCGAGCGCAACATACCGGTAGTTGTGTATGTCTTAGTCTATTTAGACTCTGTTATGAGCATACAGGTTCTCAAGGAAATAACGGCGGAAAACCATTGACTTTATACAGAGAAATGTCCCAGGTCGTTTGATGTGTAGCGTATTTGCCTCAATACTAAACCGGACTGACTATCAGCAGTTTCTCGATTGTCCAACCAACATCCGAAGAGTTGAACGAACTTGTTTCTTTATTAACAGAGAAGCCCTTTGAATGTAGAATCACTATATCATATCAGGGCTGTTTTGTGCCAGAATTTTGTAGCCTTTCAAACCAAGGCGAAATATTGCTAAGACCAACATTCAGGCACACTGCAGGGCCCGTATGTCAAGTTGAGCCAGGACTGCCAAGACCTTTCACGGTGTGACAGACCGACTGCAAGGGAAAACGTAAACAAATATTTTGGCAATAACAACTGGACGGGTGAACACTTTGCTTTTCATTTAGATGAATTGAATGATTCCACATTTCAATCTAACAAGATTTTTTATCGATTGTCTTCCAAATGATCCGTTTCACCAACCTTGACCAACCATAGACAATCAGGCTTAACTGTGGAGTGCATCATATTGCCACTAGGGCTCTGTTTTTATGGTTCAAATGACAACATTGGATTTAACACTATGTTCGCAAAATACCTATTTGCGATCTTAGCAGTCCATTTGACTCGTAGTGGAAATGTGTGGTTTCGTCGAGTCACGTGAACTCAGCTTAGGATGAGTGGCAGCTAGAAGTGACCTCAGCTGTTTGACCGGAGCGGAAGAGGGCCACCAGTGAAGTGGTTACTAAGCCAAATTGAACAGATGAACTCAGATTTAACACCCTCTATTTCGCACCCATGTTATGTTCGGCAAAATTGACCCTCAGCTAGAACATCGTACACTGTCTTGGGTCAAGCTGCATTGGTGGTGTCAAGTTCTGCTACTCTGATCTCCTGCGCACATCTGTGTTACGTAACCATGTTGGTTGCTAGAGCGGACTTTTGGTTAGGCTCAGACAGCGTTTGCAAGTTGATTAGGTCACACAGTTTGATACTGACTAATTCGACCATGTCATCTGAAATGACACCAACATTCACTGTCGATCTCCGAAATCCGAATGCATCCAAGTAATTAACAGTGTTTGAGCACCCTGGCTTAAACACTCGGTTGCTACTGACGGATCAAATCATAGATCTAGGATAGCCTCATACAGACGTGAGGTATTCGAATTGCCAAATTCCCATGTAGTAAACTATCCTGATCCCAGCGTAGCTATTCCATCAACAGGACCGGTCCGCATATGCCAGTGTACACCGAAGTGTCATATACCCCGTCTTATTAGCTCACACTTGTGTTTTCATATTCATGAAAAAAAACTGTGATGGTAAATTTTACTGCAAGCGAAATTGGGCTTGCCATCCCCAAAGTAGTGTAGAAATTAAGTAAGAGCAAAATAGCTTTTGTTTTGGTACAGATCGTTCTGGTCAGAAGTTAGTCACGGGCTAGAGGCCTTTCGACTTCCAGAGTCGAACCTCATAGGATTGTGTCACAAATTCCCATAAAGTTCTACTCCATCTGAACGAAGGATGCCAACCGGTGACGTTGTGCCGAACAAACTCTACCTAACCCAGGCTGGTGCTCGGCATCTTATGGGCGCTGAACTTCCTGTGTGTGATGTTCAAAGTTTACGGCATGATCAATCTTAACAGCCTGAAACCGATATAATGGAGCATTATCCAGTTGCATTTGTTCGCCAGATAGTTTGGTTTGATGAAGATAAGACGTCTTACGTAGGCCGGTATGCTGATAACAAGCAGCCGGTAAAACCGATTCTCGTTTTTTTCTCCGTATTCTTCCTTATGATCGTGCGATAACAGTTTGATAACCAGAGTAGTTATCTGTCATCAGCTCACACTATTGTTGTGTGTCAGGTGATTGTGAGAGGGGACACGAACAAGATAATTTAAGGAAGCTTGCTTACTTTACTTGAATTTAGAGTATCCCCACTTGGTCAAGAAATTAAAGTCGAATTGACCAGGCAAATCTGAGGACGTTAGTTTGATGGTTGGCTTCTGTGGACGTAGGTTTCAATGTTTGGCAGACAGAGGCTGCAAGTCTGCCCTGATCTTGAGTCAAAAGAACACGAGTTGTTTGTTTGGATTCGTCCGTCGACCATTTTACCGGCTTTGGTTACAAAGTATCATAAAAACGACCACATGCATCTACAGGAAACTTAGTGATTCTCTTCGTTAGTTTGTCTTGATATTGTGGATAAAATCTTGCACCCGTACACCACATCGTTTAGCCGAAGCACTGGTTTGCAAAAGTACCCTCTACCACGATTAACAGCAGTCGAATTTGACCACAGCTTTTATCCTTTCCCACCAAGCAAATGAGTTTAACTACTGGTCATAGAATGCGCACACAGACCCTCGGTGGGCCTCCCTGATGATGCTCTTACGTTGTCATGGCATTTTCTAAGCCTGGAGCCTAACGGCCTAACACAGCATTATCCAGGCTTTCATAATGTTCGGTACTCATGCAACCGTATGATAAAACCCATGAGACCTGCATGCAAAAATTCAATAAGTAACGGTCTCTTGTATTGTTTGGATGAGTGGTCGTAACCCGATTGATTAGGTGAACTCCCGATCGAAATGTTTGCAGAGATGCATGGTGCTGTTTGTCGGTTCATCAAGGTCTCGTCTTTTAGATCGGTTTTGAAGTCCCCTGGGCCGCTAGCGTACAAAACAAACAAAAATAACAAAGAAGAATGCCTGTTTTTCAACATGTATTACAAAAGTCACATTTAGCCATTTTAGCACAAAGACAAATGTGGTGTAGGTTTCGTGGGTAGGATGAGTTAAGGCGAATCCTAATATACAGTGAGATACTGGCTCGTTTAGCTGCCACAAATTCTGGGCATGGTTTGAAGGTATTTTTGCGGTTCCCACTTTCAAGGTGGAATTTCCAATGATACTCTTGAATCTGGCTCAGTTATTATCAGGATAGCCGTTCTCGAATGTGGTTTCCGATACAAGACTGCCACTGGCTAATCAGATTCAGCGAATTTCGCCTTAAAAAATGGTCACTGGTGGGCTGGTGTCGGTAAATTTCCTGTGTTTGAAGTATTTTCAATCTTTTTCAACAACTCTTGCAATTGCATAAGGCATCGATCAATGTTTAGTGGACCTATGTATGACATCTTGTACAAATCAATCAGGTTAAGCATTTTCTGCCTATTTTTGGACAGGATTATGTGTTTCTCACTTTGATGTACTTGTTGCGTTACCTTTGATTTTGTCAGTGACAAAACTGCAAAGGGCATCCTTGATTTACCACAGAAAATGCCAAAAAGTCTTGCACATTGTCCTATTTGTAACTTGGTTATGACTAGATGGTACTTAGCATCCCACCTGGTTAATTTTATCCCATTAGAATGTGCTTAAGTTCCACAACGAACGGTTTCTTGCCCAAACATAGGTCAAATTTCACTGCGGTGGTCCCAGTTGAACCGAAATATCCTGGTGGTTCTAGAGTTGACCGAACTAACTCTACGAACGTTACAAACCAAGGAAGGATGGTAGCTTAACAACGGTCCTGACTGATAGTCATTTGATCCTAGAACGACCGAGATCTGAATTTATTTAACCCTTAAAATTTCAATGTCAAGAATATCTATTCCGATTCTAAAAACACCCTGACACCTAAGGAGTACAGTTTGATGCGTATTACCTCCATTCAATTGGAGGAAAATCCAGTTTCCTTTCAACCTCTTTCTACAATCCACAAATTTACCCACGGGGATGAGTTCACTCTTCGTTACGAATCACTAGTTTCAGGCATTATGGAAGCTACCTTACTCAGAACCAATAGCCATCTTTTTTAAGAGACTAGACCATTTCTGACTTATCAGTGCTCAGCTTCCACCAGTAAAGAATTAATATTCTCATTCCGAGACCATTTATAGTCACGTAGACAATTGATCTTAAGTTCAAAACCATCTATTACCGTTTGCATTAGCTGTCTTACTGCCTGGCTGCCATGGTAGTGAAATACCGAGTTCTAGAGCGTCAGTTCAGGTATATCACCGTATTATTCCTACCACAGAGGAAGCTTCGGGGGTAGCAAACATGTAGGACAGAAGCTAATTCAAGTCTTTTTTCAAGAAATCTGATCTGTCCCTGTATGCTTCTGATAAATATTGCGTGCTTGATGACGCTTTCCACTTTCTAGGGACCGTATATTCCGACTGTATTGTGTGTTCAGTTCGCGCAATGGTGCCGGCCCCTGTCATCCGGGCCATTTCGAACGAGTAATGTATTACTTCCTAGTCAAATTGGAGCAAGGGCCACAATCGACAACATGATAATGCATAGAAGTGTAATTATTGGAATTCTCATGCGTTACCATGCTTCGGCCCCAATCATGCATCAGCTTTCTTACCTTCACTAAATGTGGATGTATACTTTTCCCAGACTTGGCTGTTATCCAAGATAAGATTTTTCAGACAAGGTCACTGGTGTACTAGTTAGTGTGGTTGCACTGCTAATGACTTACGCTACCAAGTTACCCCTGAGCAGGTGTTTTGGTTGGACCTGTAATTCCTTCTGGCTTAAGTGGTGTACTTTTATACCAAGTTTTTTGACAAGATTTGGACCCGTATTCTAAGCTTCACCTCAGTCGGTTGAATGGTTTGTGCGTTGTCCGAAACGACCTCATCGTCACGCCGTTAAATCATGCCAGATCCCGAGGGGACTGAGTATGACAGTCGGTGTAGGCCTGGATCGCATCCTGTTAGCCCACAAACCGGCCCATGCAGGGTAAAACACCTCTGAGGTTCATCCAGTCTAAGTGAAAGCTTGCAGAGGGGAACGCGTTGACGCGCAAGTGTAGTAGTTCGCCTGCCTGCTCTCTCGAGTTACGCAGGTTGTCATCGATCGTAGGTTTGTGGAATCAGGCGTGACGACCAGAGATGCCCGACGGAGAGAATTAACGTGTCTCCAAGATTTTCCGTCTGGACAACTGAAGCACTTCAGAATTCAACAGATTGGGGCATATACTGACTGGCATATGAGATAGTGTAGGATACAATACCATTTTTAGGTAATTTTAAGGGTGTTGGAAGGTTTGCCTGAAGTAAATTCGAAGGCAGCTTCCGGATATGATTGTCGAATCTGTTCTGGGTCGAACGAAACAAAAGCCGATACATTACGCACTCAGTTACATGTGATCAAAGTTCGAACTACTTTGATAACAGCACTTTACGCACTAGAATAAAATCTGGTGTCACTGAAACCTTGTGAGTCCGTTCACAAGGGTCTTCTCGTAATGAGGATGTAACAGATTGACACAAGTTATCAGGGAAGTGTTCGAAAAATTCGCAGCATTAAGTTATGAGAACTGTATCCCGTCGACACAGTGTGTTAGTGGCTTTTCTCAAAATCCTAGATGATCCATAAACAAAATCCCATTTTTGTTGACCTGACTGGATTTGCTCCCAGTTTTTGTATAAATGACTAAATATTTTGAGCTCATTAGGCTGTTTCAGAAGCAGTTTAGCTTGGACATAAAAGGCATATTCTTGTCATTAAAAATGACCGGACTGAACTAGAAGGTATGCTTTTATCCCCGCAGTTCTTGTGCTGAAATGTCAGTCTACTTGTAAATCTAAGTCAAAGGTAGACTGTAGACATTGAACGCTTCTTCTTGAAGAGTCAGTCAGCCATCTGGGAAGTGGAAGCTCTTCTTGAATGGTTCAACAAGTGCTTCTCAGTTGTCGGTTGCGATAAAAGCCTTTTATCCTAAGATTACTGTCTTGATCGTGGCGCTCCCTTTGAAGAGTTTTCTTCGATGTGGAGAATACTTTAGTGGGACGGCTCAGTGGCAGCGATACTAAGTTTCGACGGACGGGTAAGATATAGGCCTCAGTACAATAGAACTGCAGCAGCTGAGTTGCAAGCTTGAGAATTATAGAGACCCTGTGGACGAGTGCGCGTATCGACGAGCTTCACAATGCGGTTATGCCTAAGTTTTTAAGGAGGCAAGCCGTATTCCTCGGTGGGAAACTGATCAGGCATTGTTGAATGGGGAAAGATTCATAGAAAAAACATCTGCCGTTGCGTCCCAGAAAGTGAACAAGAACAACCTAATTATGGTTGCTCTGGTATGAACAGTCTGATTTAAGTAGTGATATCGGGAACCGTCATGGCAATACATGTGCAGTCGATGCGTAACGCAGCACAAAAATGCTGACCATATCCTAGTGTATTGTGTTCCCAGAATGGTTCTTTATCATCCACCTCTGAATCGCATCAAAGACAATTGTCGACAAACTTGGGTCGGTCGAATGTACCATAGAACCGATAGTGCTGACAGCCCCCAAATTTGAAGGTGCAACTGTGTTATGGATTTTCAGAAATGTTCTGCTTAACTTTGCTCTACTTCAGTTTCCTCCACGCAGGCTGAAAGTTCGTATGGGAAAACACTGACTCCGCTTGCTCAAATATCGACCTTGATAGCGTTTATGGTAAGTTGTTCATTTCAACTAAAATGCTCAAAAACACTATTGTCTAGCTGTAGCGTAGTACTCGCAGCTACGGTATGGAAACCAGTCATGTACCGTTCCTTTGTGAAGCTTCAAACAGCCCTTTCGTTATTAGGCGTTAAATTCTCTTATAAGGTTAGGTGGATGAGTCTGTGGATCAGTTGCGACAGCTTGATCAATGATTCCAGCCTTACTCACGTGACCGAACCGAACAGAGAAAGTAACAGTTGCGATTCGGTGCTGCTGAATACAATGCATTGATTGGTTCACTGAATCCGGTTGAGGTCAGGAGAACGATATATATACTGACCTGGGGTCATGTGCTGTAATCTGAAATCGGGCAATGTGCGAGAAAAGCGTGAATTCCGGAGTTCGTGCAGCCAAGCATGTCGCCTCAGAAACCACTCAGAACACGTGTTCGGATAATGGAACAGTACCGGATAGTAAACAACGGACGGTTAAAAGGAGAAAATCTTCGACGTCAGTGGAGGAGTGCATGCGCATGCGTCGGGTGAGTTCAGTATGTAATTGACTTTAAAAAGTAGTTCATAAGGCTTTCTCCAGTAAATAGTTAACATGCGATACTGTCGAAATGAGGCTCGTAGAGTCAGTGAAGCGATGATGGAGCTGAGAGATAATCTTTTTAAACACCAGGTTCTTGAATATCCATGAAGCTGTATTGTGCATTACTTAGCCCCATAAATAGTTATATAACCATTTCGGACAAATGTATGACATTGAGCAAAAGGGGGATAATTCACTCGGGGTTGTAGCATTACACATTGCGTCAAACTTCCTTTAAACGGGCAACTCAAACCAGTGATAGTAGCGACATATACTCATCATCTGTTCTTGGTGTAAAAAAATGCCGTATATGGTAACTGACTCAACATTGCCTGTAGTTTGATGGGCGAGGGTGAAGTTTCCCAAGATATAAGTAGGAAAAGTTGGAAGGACAGCGAATTATTTGTACTCAAGAGGCGCTTTTCTTTGGTGAGCGGAGCTTTTGGTGCAAGTCTGTCAAGGAGAAGTAGCCTGACGACTGACGAATCATCCGACGCACCGCTCTACTTGATTAGGCGGAGATTAGTTCGTTCCGATGTTGTCTGAAGGCGGAATTAACTTTGACCGAGCGTACAGTTAGTATGGAGCACACGGTGTGGTGAAATGGAGGAATCCATGTCCCGAATAAGATTTCCAGCCAGGTATTCGATAAACCCGTTGATCGAATCTGCGAAGTTGTTGTTTGGGTAGTGTAAATAGTCTCCACCTGCGATCCCTATAGGCAGCATAAAACAAATGGGGATCAACACCAGTCCTATTAGTTCATCAGTAGGATGTGCTCTGCCGCCTCTATTGCTTCCCCGTTTTTTGGTGTTTACGTTTCTGTGCCTATATTGCCTTTCTTATTTTGACCTGAACGTAAAGCGCTCTTTGACATTGTCGTCGCACGCACTATTTAAATCAACCTGTGGTTCTCGTGATCTTTTGGCCACCTTGCCTTCGGTTGGTGTGAACTTTGGCATCCTGTTTGGAATTAGTAGTTCCCAAACCGGTGTAGAAACCGACGTAATCCCACGATTTGGGGTTTGAACAATTTCACCAGTTTATTGTTGTATTCATTATACCTCCATTTGAACTAACTGACTTTTGGGAGTTTGTGTGTAACTCAGCGTGGCCGAACTGAATGCTGGAAACAGTCGATAGCCTCCGCATTCTTATCTCCGTCGACTGGCTTGCGTGCAATCTTTTGTAACCAGTAGTCATTCTTTTGACTATAGTGGCATTAGGCATCTTTGTGTAATTTACCCTACCCTGCAAGTGGTCGTGCATGGGGAGTTCATAGATTGTCTACTACGAGAGTTATCATCTGAAATTAGGGCTCTAGACCTCGACACACCTGCTCCGTTTAGAAGAATAATTTACACCTCTTATGTTATAGATGGACTCCGAAATATCGGAGGCAGTGAATTTTCGTTTCCACGACAAATGCAGTCGTGATGCACTCTAATTTCCTGCCTACTTAAAAAAGCATACATGGCAGACTCATATCAGGTCGGCAGATCATTAAAGCCTACAAATTAGTTCGATAACCCTTTCGTGGGGATCCATTGCTCTGTAGCCACATGCACGCTCGAAACCCTTATAGCAATCTGGCAGAACTCAAAACTGTACACCAGGTTGCAAGGTTCTTTTGTACGAGCCCGATGGCCTAAATTGCAAACTGTTATCCCTCGCCGACCATAATTGATTCCTTATTTGGTCAACTCTGTCCATAGAAAACCAAACACTTCATATCAATTGTTTTTCGACTTCTGATACATCCGGAGAATGGTGCTCACACGTCTCAGTATTATGGGGTGGTCTTACCATTCTTCATCACCTCTGTGAACACATAATCAGTTTCCCGCATATATGCTCTCCCTTTTCGGGAGGTCATGTTACTGAACCAGAGAAATTTGTGTAACTTGTAACACAATCCACCATAGACCATATTTTCACTAACGAGGTCACAATCGGAGATGCCAAGACGTTAGCTCATCTCATCTCATTTTTGCGTGCTACGCATAATACACGGGTAGCCAAACATTTAAATTCAAGTGAAAAACTGATTAGAAGCAATTGAGATGTGTTGTGTGCTCAATGTTAGCGAGGTCTATGAGAATTATCCATATAGTCCATGAATGCCATTCATTATCCTGTTAATATCGCTTATCAAACCCATAAAGTGTTTCAGTCATACATCGGCTTACTTACAGCAGCAAAAGCGGCTAAAGGAACAAGCAAATGCATGGTGGAATTCCATCAGTACCCCATCTGGGTGAATACCTTTTTTCAATCACTGTGCCTGTCTTATGTCTTACGTCAGTCGAATCTAGCTGCAAAGTTCAGCGTAAACTACAGGCTTTGGAAAGTTTATAGTAAAAAATAACACATTGGAATAAGATGTTATAATCCGATATTTTAGTTGCCGTGGGCAACCTTTTTCAAAGATTTCTAATGTCAAATGCTAGTAAAAATACATTCACCGAACCTTTGCCTTAAGTCTTTTGTTGTTTGATGACTCACGAGGAAAGCGTTGGAGGCTTCCAAGATCAACTTCATTCACTCGTGGGTGCTTCTCAGTTGATCCAGGAACTTTTGGAGCCCATTTCAACTTCTTCCCAACGCCAACTCGATAAGCCGAAAGGCCATCAATATAGATATACGGAGGAGATGCTCGTTTGACCGTCTTCATACATGGGTCCGTAACCCTCTTTTCTATTTCGTCTGAGGTGATGAAGTCTCGTGCATCTAATAGCCGAATGTTTTTGTCCTTTTTTTGCACCTTTTGTTTTGCAACTAACGCGGCCTTCGATTGAACCACTCAAGCATATTCTATCCCTATCTGACTAGAAAGGGCCTTACCGTGAAGGCGGACATGAACATGATGACTCGATACGCCTAAACTTCCTAAAGTTCATGGGAAGCCAGAAACCGTTCGATGTTTTATCACAAATGATGATTCGTTCGAGCTCGGATACTCCCACGTCAATCATTGTACCCCTCCTATTCAAAAGTTTGCATGCGGATGTTATCAACCTGGCCTAAAACCTTTTGGTGAGCTTCGATCGCGTGACATTAGAATTAGGAAATATGGAACAACGTCTGTGAAATGTGAGAAGTTAGTTCATAAATCTTGGTCCACTTCATTTTGGTTTGTACTTGTTTTACTTCACTGTTCTCAAGCTGCAACTGCCTATCGTGCCATTCTCCACATAGCTTAGGAAGAAGAACGTTGAGCGTCGCCGACGTGCTTCAATCGCTGACAGGATGATGGACATCTATCGGCTAGCAATGGAAATATTCAACAACAAGGCAAGTCTTTCAGTCTGATTAGACTGAAAATTTGGATAACTGGCCCTACTGTAATTCTCTAGCGGTAATTCCAACAGTAATAGCTATCTCACCGTCGATTCGTTGCTCACACTGACTTCTGTCTTGTAGGTTCCAACTTGTGCGAAGATGGACAGGACGGAGATCCTGGATCATTGCTGCAACACATTCGAATATGTTGCACTGGTGTTGAAAGAACGACCAGGTAAGCCGGTAATGCAGAGCTGAAAGGGTTCCAGGCAAGCTATAATTAATCACTGTAGAGAGTAGGCAATCACTCTCTGTCTATGTAGTCTAATTTTCATGAGCTTCTATCACAGTGACAGGATCTTTATTCCCTCGTTAATGGAGTAAACTACACCCATCTCATAAAAACGTCTTTCTCGTTCTTCCAGAGGAGCGGTCTGTTTCCAAACGGGCCGCCGAACAGTGTACCAGAAAGCCTGGTTTACTAAGCAAAGTGATCAGTGGTAGATTAGCTTTAGTAGGGTTGCTCCAAAATTGTGGCACTAAAGTGATCAGCCCCGACGACTTACCTGCACTCAGCTAGGAGCGCCTCAAAATGTTGTGGAAGAATTCCTCCGTACTGCGTTGGGTTTTTCTATCCAGGTCCTCTCAAAGCCCTTGAAAAATATGGAGCACGCCTTCTTCAAACTCTAAATAACCTAAGTATTGTTAACCTGCGTCTTGTCATTCGGGCTAACGAGCGACTGGGTATCTCTCCATGACACCGTACGATGATGTTGACCATGATGCTGTTAGTAAGAATAACTGGTCAGGGGCAACAGATTCGGATGTTGGCACAGGTGACCCTAGTTGATCTACTCATCGAGCTTGGCAAGTGACCTGCAAACGTGCAGTCACCATTCGAGGAGACAGTGCGCCTTTGGGTGCGTAATGTCATGCAGTGCGGTTGGTCATGACGCAGAAATCACAATTGCTGCATAAAGGAAGCTTAAAACAATTGACCTTGGCATGTTTCACATGATAGAACAAGCGATCAAACCATATTTTGCTAACATAATCAGTGAGGCAGGAGATTCACTGTCACGTAATCTCCAACAGAAATAAACAACCTGGCGCCAATCACTTCGCTGATCTGGGCGATGTTAACGATTGAAAAGTTGGTAGTTCATGAAAACCTTTCCAACGATGTTTCCTTTTTATGCCCTCATATTCCATTGCCCACATCGCCATTGTGTAAATCATGGAATGATGCACATCATTGAGGGGTAAACCTGCTTGCGATGCAGCCTCTGCTTCCGTGGGTACACAAATGATTTCAATGTGTTCTTAAAGACTTCATTTTATTGAACAGGAAAAAACGGGGAGTGGGCTTCTTCAAGCTGCGTTACTTCACCCTGTATACAAACCTATAAAAGCTCCTCTAGGCGTTAGAAGCAAGAGCAGTTTACAGATGCTCACAGGAAAATAGACTTTATTAAAAATTATTTAGAAAGTTCCCTCAGATGAAACACAAATTTAGGGATTTTCCATACCTCTAGAGTGAAGATCAATCCATGGGTCTCATCAGTTTTGTTGCTTTTTCACCTCATATCCATTTTCAAGTTGACTATTCTAATTAGCTAAACTCTTAGGCTACAGTGCCATTCAAGTGATATCTGTGTATCGATTCAGCCCAACAAAATTTATTCAGCTGGAATATACGAGGTTGACTATAGCGTCGAAGTGCTCCCAGGGCGTCCGCTCACAGATTTCGAGTTCGCAGATTACACAGCTCTTTTTGGACCAAACGCCGTGCTAATGCAAACAATGTTGACTAATCTAAATAATTCTGCCTTACGGTTTGGCATGTGCTTCACACCTGCAAATTGTAAAGTGCTACTGTAAGATTGGGTGGGCTCGAGCCCTAACCTAATGATGAGCCGATTGAGGTAGTGGACAAATTTGTCTACCTGGACAGCTGTATCAGTTCCGGTGGTCTCGCAAAAGATGATATTTCCATCCGGATTGTGAAGGCCCGAGCAGCTTTTGTGAACGTGCGTCACCTGTGGCGTAAGCGTCACATCAGCCTATCCGTCAAGATTCAAGTCCAAACGAAACTTGGTAGCGAAGTATGAAAGCAAGTATCAGCAAACTCAGCTGCGCTGGTCATTGCCGTCTTTCTGGATGAGGACCCCGAGATGGGACACATCAGTGGTTAGATATATTGTCAGACATGGCCCAGTCACGCCTTCCATGGCGCTCATGCATTCAACCTATTGCCTTCAATGCGTAGCTTCGTTCCCAATCCTCTCAATTAAAAGTCCAGTGCCAGTCCTGTATTTACGCAGCAATTTATCATCTCCCGACTCCAATGCTCAGCTACCTATCTCACCTCTACACATCATCGATGGACGAAACTGTGGCAGCTATAAACACTGTACGACAAGTACGCGGTTCTTAGAGCTGATAATGCTGCTGCTGCTGCTGCTGCTGCTGCTGCTGCTGCTGCTGCTGCTGCTGATGATGATGATGATGATGATGATAGCGTAATCAGACCGAGATGTTTCAATTTGGTTCTTACTGCCATTCCTAGTTCCAACACAGCGTACTCTAATCGGCTACAATAACCAGCACATTCCATAAGTCTGCTAACTTCTATGGCCCTTTCGTAAGTTAGCAGATTGTTCCTGGACTTTGGAAACTGTTGCGATTAACCTTAACGTTCATTCTGACTTCCCATCTAAACTCATTCATACCGACAATTTTTTTCGACCTTGAACAGTGTACAGCTGTAAGTCTGTTTTGGTAACCGCACTAGTTGGGGTCGATAGTACAGGATGAACAACTTAAACGCAGACGGCAACAGGTTCAGGCAGCCATTGAACCCAAAGAAGCCATTGGCCTCTGGGTATCGCCATATCGGTGAGAATGTCTAGCCATCAATAGAGTCACCACTAAGAATCAACTTAGTCTACCTTGGTGGGTTCCGAGGAATGCCGATTCGAGTTGGTGATGTATAACATCGAAGATTCGGTGCTCAAGCTTTGAATTCACCATCTTCATCACGTTCGAGGTTAGTCCGTGCCAGGTGGCCTGGACACTCAATCCTCTATGGGTGTATTCATTTTGGTGACACAGTTACAAAGATCGAAAGCAAAATTCTGCGCATCCAGTCTTTAGTTGAAAGAGTAACTTTCGTAGATTCAGCGGCGATAACCAATAGACTTAGCTACACACATAAATGCACACTGTAGAAGAGGCACTTTTTCGCCGGTTTTGACGTTACAGTTATTTTTTTAACCCCGAGTGAGCTTCTCGTAACCAAGGTCAGTTGTATCTATTAACTGACAGCATTATTGGATGGGAAAGAAAAGGTCTGACGGTGACTATGCCAAATAGCATCAACTGTATCTCAAGACAGCTGGTACTCCTAAATATATTAGTATTTCGTCAATTTCGTTCCGCTATTAGATTCACTTTTGAGCTATTAGGTAATACATGATGCACCAATACTCCCAGAGGAGAGTCCAAACCCCTAAAGGGTGCACAATGATGTCTCCACCAAGCACGATTTAGTGTGAGTTCCGGCAAACAATCATCTCCGGGGGAGACCAAGTATTTTTTCCTGTGTTGTCCTTGTAAACAAGATACGTAAACAACGAAACGTATGGATCTTGTGGACGGGTATGAGCTTATAAATATCCAGCTGACGACTACTCACAACAAGTCCAAGATCCCGTTTTCATGAAGGTGAAAGTATATCTTCACCGGTTACGATTCCTTTAGCGAATTCCATGATGGCGTACATCCGGTTTTTCCAGCAACCAAAAGTCTAAATTTGAGTTTTAAATCAGCTTTTGCTGATCGGTTTCCAATCCAGTGGAGCGCGATGCAATCACAAAGGTCTTAGGGAAAACTAACTTGAGCAACTAAGCTTCGTTATAAGGCTGATCTGACAAAGAATACCGACTGCAATGCCATCAAGAATTATGACCCGCAGATACAGTCTTTTAATTGGGGACATAGAAGCATAGTGCGTGGCTCACAACCACCCATTGCCAAGCCTCGTTCTATCGCTCTCCTGTATGTTTCAATCGAGCTTTTCAAAGTAGCTGATCACCAGTGAGTTAGATACTGTCATAGCTTGAGAAGACAAACGACGCATTGGCCAATAGTCGAGGTCGTGATGTCTCCCACCGTACCAACTTTTAAACAATAAGAATGTATTACCTTTTAATTTTACAGTTCTCCCTACCGCCAATGAAAGCTTTCCATCGAGGAAGATTCATTATGCATCAGGTTCCTTCGCCTACAACTTCCGTCTCGACTGATTAATTGAAAATGGGCAACTAAAAACTGGCATACCTGACAACGTCCACCGTTTCATAGTCTGTTCTCTCAAGTCACATACAGTAAACCATGAAATAAAGTCACAACTTCCATCAATGCTCTACTTATGTTCTCCTTTCTTTACCATTAGATATCAAACTCAAACTCAAAAAGATGTGTGAAACCCTTAGAATCGGAGGATTTCGTGCGTCACGTTTTACGTCCACGACGAAGCCTGAAGGTACCTCTCCCGGAATTCCAAACGGTCTGCATCGATCAGATAGTAGTGCTTTCTCACCGGTCATTCCGACGAAAACTGTGAAGGAATCCAACAACAGTCTTGTGCATTCTACCCCTGTCGCCATTGGAAGGAAAGCATTTTACCCTGACGGAGGGGAATCACCCCAGCAGATCGCCAATCACAATTACGTTTATCCAACAACAACCATGCCAGTAAATCATTCTCCTTCGATGATCAGTTCAGACTATTGTACACACTACACAGAACCGATAAGTGCTTATCCTTGCTCAACTTACACCCAATCCATCAGCAAGGCAGATTCTGGTTTGGATGCTACTTTCTTGTCAGAATCATCGAGAAACAGAAGTAGCGCATCTTCGGTCCCGGTCACGTTTCTTTCATCCCAACAGACAATATGGAAACCGTATATTTAGACCACCAAGCTTCATCCCTCATGGCGATAACCCTCCATCATCCTCACCAATTTCGGGATAAGTTATCCCTAGGCTTTTCAGTTATGCATTTCTTTTATGAAGTTTACTGCGTTCACATGTCTTAAACCATAATTTGTTGTTGGCCTATCAAATAAAAGTTGGCTCAACTAAAGCTGACACTGTCTGTGGTATTACTATGGTACTATGGGCTAAACTTTGTTGCATTCGACTACTTGGTGGTGGCTCTCAGATAATAAGATGGCTTGTCTGAATAGTACATCAACGTAACAAGTTGCTGTTCAATAAAGCTTTAGTTGTGCGATGTCTTTGAGATGATGGGCGATTTAACATCGATAACTGAAGCACCCTAGTAACCCTAAAGAAAGCACAAGAATAGTTACGCCGGCTCAGGAGGACGACAGTTCAAATGAGAGCGATGTGAATGTGAACTCAACATATCGCGCAGCCACCCACGCCAAAAGAAAATTCATGGACGTGAACTTAATGCTCTGACCCCGAAATTTAGTGCACCGTAGGTTTTTCATCTGTTTACTTAAACTTATGTGGTTTGGCAAGCTTTCGGTAAAAGCTGTGTCCAGCAATAGGCACTCCAGAAGCTCGGATTTGGTGTGCCTGCTGACTTGTCGATTCATCATGGACTAGCCCTACCTTGTGATTATGCTCGCGATCAAAATGTTTCCATATGCAACAGTGATAGTGTTCTATGTGCATTGTGGTTTCCATCTCGTCTAAGGGCTTCACCGACCTGAACGAAGTTCTGAACCAGCTATGGTCTTATCGCGCAGAGTTAACAGGCGAGTCCACACACGGGTATTGTGGGTGTTGCATTTTTTCCGGTTCGGTCAACCTTGGTTGCTACGATTGTGGCAGCCGAAGGATTCACGTGACTTCAACTTAGTGGTCGACGGTGACCTGTGTTCACACTGTGTTGAACCCGGTCACGTAGCTGTTGCCCGACCTGGAGGCAGGCAATCATTATCGCCACCAACCGTACACGAGTTTGTGTCAGCCATGCCAACCGAAAGCCGAATAACTAGCCAGGAAAATGGATAACACACGGTGCGTACCTATGCGACAGCCATAGATGGTAAAATTCCTTCACTATTTCACGAACCGCGAAGTGAAATTGATTCCACGCAATGCTGAAGCAGGTCAATAACACTGTTTCCTCATACATCAGCGCTTGTTTCGCGGACGATTTCGGGAGTTAACTCGAGATAGCTAAATGTTTTTGTGATCGGTCAATAACGGTTGCTGGAATTCGGTGGAGGCTTCTGCAAGTGTTGTTAGTTACGTTTTGTTTATGAGACCAAATCTATTTTTATCCGCAACATTTTCAAATACTGGAGGAGGAGGAGGAGCAGTACAGTCGGGGGCTTGAGAATCGACTAGTCACAGCCTTAGCTACTAAAAAACAGTCTACAATGATCACAACAGGCTTTTGAGCGGGCCGATCAAATGTACCCCCAATCGATAATGGTCGCTATGGTCCACTTTTACGGTAGGATTTTGTTCTGATTGGGTCTGGAAAGTCACAGCTAAAAGCTGGGTCGAAACATCATTTAAAAAGCACGATATCCTTGTACTAAAATACCCTTTGAATGCGTATGATACGGGAGAGATGAGACCGCTACAAACATCGCGGATTGGTGGTCTGCCTACCATGCTGGCCATTTAAGCCGCACACATTCACCATCAGCGCCTTGCATCTGTACGTGCTGGTTACGCAAGCTTTTACAGAGCCAAGCTATTGTGGTTGCCTTGAAACCTTTACTAATGCGCGTGTTGTTAGCATGTGCAGGTTGTGGTAGGCCATGCACTCATTTACCTCTTGGCAACTGTATGCTAGATTATAATGGATTTGCAGGTGAGGTGAGTTAACAGGTGCAAGTGCATTGAGGATTTTGATCTCATAGATAGCAGACAAAATTCACCACGACTGACCGAACATTCATTTTGAGCAGTCCCATCATGTCGTTCAAGAGAGATCCATTAAAGCCCACAGATTGATTCGCTAACCTGGGCATCACCAAGCGAATTGAACTGACACCAGTTTCTTCCTTAAACTGAACACTCGTAAATCGACGAAATACACTCATTTGCATATTACATTGCTGCTGGCGAGAGACTCAAGTGCAACTGTCGTTTTTGATATTCTTCATTTAAATGTGCTGCGCAAACGATACCTCGTGTTTCAATTGACACGATTCTCGAGGGACCGCGATCTATTTTCCTGATAGAGCGCACTTCTCATTCACCATCCTCATCATCATCGTCAGCTGTAAGAAACCGTTTACTTGTCGTACAGTGGTTGTAGCTGCCACAGTTTCGTTCGCCGATGATTTGGGGAGGTGAGGTAGGTAGCTGCGCATTGGAGGCGCTAGCTGCGTAGATACACCACTGTCAATGGAATGTTAAGTGGGGGGATTGGGAAGGGAGCTATGCGCTGAAGGCCATTGAGGGTACGATTGGGCCATGTCTGACAATGTCTCTAACCGTTGGTGTGGCCCATCTCGGGGTCCCCATCGGGGGAGACGACAATGAATAGCGCAGCTGAGTTCCTCGATAACGGCTTTCATACTTCGCTGCCAGGTTATTGTTTGACCTCCCCTATCTCGTTTCCACCCTTCGCGTGGTTGTGCGAAAAGAACCCTTTGAGGAAGTCGGTCGACTGACATACGGAGCACGTGACCAAGCCAGCGCGACCTCTGCAGTTTGATCAGTTCATCTATCGAGGGTGAGTTGTTTCTCCCGAATATCATTTGACGTACTTCAGT
Source organism: Clonorchis sinensis (assembly GCA_003604175.2). Classification (NCBI taxonomy): domain Eukaryota; kingdom Metazoa; phylum Platyhelminthes; class Trematoda; order Opisthorchiida; family Opisthorchiidae; genus Clonorchis; species Clonorchis sinensis. Next base: position 68,315,245 of record CM030369.1, on the reverse strand, counting down.
ATTGCTGATCCGGTGTTCCCACCAGATTCGGGCACTGTTCCGAAGACATCGATGGTCAAACACTGAAAGTCTTTTGACGTCCTCGGTCGCAGCGGCCAGGTTTCTGATCCGTATAGTAATACGGAGCGCACCGCAGCATTGTAAACTCGACCCTTGACGGATAAGCTGATGTCACGCCTACGCCACAGGTGACTCAGGTTCGCAAAAGCTGCTCGGGCTCTCCCAATTCGGATGGAAATATCATCTTTCGCGAGACCACCGGGACTGATACAGCTGCCCAGGTAAACAAATTTGTCTATTACCTCAATCGGTTCACCCGCAAGCATGAGGACAGGTTCGGGCCCACCCAGTCTTGCACTAGCACTTTACACTTTGCAGGTGTGAAGCGCATGCCGAACCGTGAGGCGGAATTAGTTAGATTATTTAATATTGTTTGCATTACCACGGAGTCAGATCCAAGAAGAGCTACGTCGTCTGCATACTCGATATCTGTGAGCGGACACCCCGGGAGCACTTCGAACCACAGGCATTAGAGGCTGATAGTGAGTCTTCATGATCGTATCAATGACGAAGTTGAAAAGGAAAGGTAAAAGAGGACCGCCCTGTCTGACACCACTTGATGTGGTGAACCTTCGAAGGATAAGACCAGAGAGCACCTTCGATGCCACAGCTAACAGGCTGATGCTACGGTGGTTTTCGCACAATGTCCGCGTACCCTTTTGAAGATAGGGATAACTGTCGACATGCCCCATTCTGCAGGCACCTTCTCTTCGTTCCATATAGCACCAATAGGCTTTGTCAGACAGGTCACTAGGGATTCTCCGCCTTCTTTGAAGAGGGCTGGATACAGACCGTCTGGTCCTGGTGCCTCCTCACGTTTTAGTGCGGATATTTCGTACTTTATTTCTTCTTCCGAAGAGCGGTCAAAGTTTACATTCCATTCGCCCGTATGCATTATCTCCACAGGCTGTGTTGCAGGAGGCCAGCTGAACTGTTCTTCGAAGTGTTCGGCCCATCTTTCTAGTCGACGTTTTTGCGAGTGAATTAATGAGCCATCTTTTTCACTTATCGTTTCGCTGACCGTTGCTTTCCTGGGACCAGTCGATCGTATCAGTTGATATAGGGCGCGGCTGTTTCCTGTAGCGAAAGCCTTCTCCATCTCCCAAGCTTTCGATTTCCACCAGAGCTCTCGGTCTTTCCTTAGACTCTTCACTATTTGGCGTTTAAGGGATTTGCGTGCGCCGTCGTACTCGTTGCCTGCTGGTATGGATTTCCTGGCATCAATCCTGCATAACGACCTCGACGACATCCAGTGGTCTTGTGGTCGAATCGGAGAGGTTGGGCAGACAGCACTGAACGCCGCTAACATGGCTTCTTTCACATTTTGCCATGCTTCATCTACATTCGCATTGCCAGTGCATGTGGAGAGTTGTTGGGCTAGCTCAGATCGGTACTGTTAAGCTATGGTCGTTCTTCGAAGATGGTGGATTGGCATGCTTCTTTCTAGTTTGCGAGGGCCTGAAGGGAAGTGAACTGTCAGGCGTGCACGCACCATGGCGTGATCGGAATCAAGTGGAGTGCCCCAAAAGGAACGGCAGTCTTGAATTGTGGCTCTCCACCGGTAGCTGATGGCCACGTGGTCCAACTGGGTCCACGGTTGATTTGCAGTTGGTGGCCGCCAGGTCACGCGATGCGAACGCTTATGTTGAAAGTTCGTACTTGCCAGAAACAGTTGATGGTCAGCACACAACTGAAGGAGTCGCTCTTCGTTGTCTGTGCGACGAGCATCCACTTCGAAGCGATCACTCAAATGAGATTCCAAGGAGCTCAGACGACCCACTTGAGCATTCATATCGCCCGCAAGGATCGCAGTATCAGTGCTTCTTGCCTGACGAATGAGCCCGGATAGTTCTCGATAAAAGGTATCCTTCTCAACATCAGAACTGCACTCCGTTGGGGCATAAGCCGACACTACAAACAGGTAGTGCTTTTTATGCCGAGAGGCAGTGAGCTTGATTGAACTGGATAACCGGACGGCGCAAAGCCGACTGTTCACTGGGATCCAATCCAGCAAAGCGCGTTCAGCTCTGGGGCTGAGTGCAACTCCCACGCCATATAGCCCACGAGTCATCGTTTCCGGGTCACCGGACACACGGAGGGAGAAATGTGGAAGAGCTGAGTTCATCTTTGGCGTTCTGAGATGCATAATCACGCTTGGGTCTTGTATGCGTGTTTCGGAGACACAGCCTACATCAATTTTAAGGGAGTATAAGGTTACAGCAAGCATTGCCTGTTTGTCAAGTTGACATAGAGTACGGACGTCGAAAGCTCCTATATTTAAAGTATATATATATATATAACATTCATGGAAACTCGGAGACTACATTCATATGATAAGATCCAAGAAGAGCAAAGCCGGCTGCGCGCAGTCAAAGAGCTCCAGGTAGCGCATTTTGTCAAGAAAGCTTTCATGTTTTTTTCTCAAAATGGTCCCATCTGCCTAGCGAAAATGCGGTCAGCTGTCGCTGAGGTTACGTTCATTACGAAATTCCGGTAATGGTATTCACAGATGTTATTCACAATCATTGCAAATAAAAACCTGAAAATAACAGTAATGACAACCAAGCATCTGACTCAAAGGGTGTACCTTACTCGAGATTTAGTGGTAATTAATAAAATGATACAATTATTCAGCTTTAACACCTTCTCAGTGTCTAGCTGTTATGCCACCCGTAGGAGGCACGATAGCTGAAATACTGTCAGGCTGGCCAACCCTAGACACGAGCAGTCGAGCTGCTGACGACGGATTCGAACTATTGACTTGCCGGTCAGTAAGTTCCTACTTTAACCACTGAGCTTTCTCGAGCTCAGATAACATGGTACTCAGTACTGAATAAGTGACTGGTATTTCTCATGAGCACAGGTTACGCTTACTCACAAGACTCCCAGCTTACATCAGTCAAAGATCTGGGTCGAAGAACACCACAGTTAGGTGCGAACGACCAAGCAAGTTGGCTTCAGGTGACTTCCAGTTTGGTACGAGAGCGTTGCAATAATCAAACGTCACATACCAGTGCAGAATAGCACTGCAAGTATAACTGGACAAAGGCTGTATGAATGGTAGGAAGGAACGTAGGAAATCATACGACAGTACCACCATTTGGAAAAAAATCACACATGTACTTTCCCCTCAAACGTAGCTAATCACGTAGAGACTGCTTCTATGTGAAAAATACTGCTTGCCGGAAATCGTACAAATTTCGATGAATAAGACAAACTTGCGACAAAAATCGAAAAGATGCAGTGGTCAAAGTCGATGATGCACACCCATACAGCCGACTTTTCTGACTTATTTCAGCAATCTTATTTTGAAATAGAAAAAACTTGCAAAGCAATTTCTTGAACAGAGTTATCATCTGTGAAGGTTGAACAGTCGTCTTCCCTTTCTTGATAAGTGAACGAAAGTATCAGGAATGCGTTCATCTTCTTGAATCAAGTCACGTACATGGTTGTGCAAACATGTAAGAATAGGCGGAACATATCTAGATAAGGCTTGGGAGGACAGTGCCTCTAGTTTTCCTCGACCGCTTGTCCATTTTAGACCTTAAAAACTAATCTCAAATGTGGCGTCTGCTGGGCTCATTTTTATTCGCACACGCGTAAATGCTACGATGAGCACGATAATTGTTCGTTTGCTTCTTGCCCCCCTCAACTCACTTCAAATGCAATTATGTCATTGACTTGAATCAAACTCCAGCGACTCAGTCAAGACCTCCTTAACATGCTGGTTCATCAACCGCTAACAACAATAGAGAAATTGGCCGAACGAATGTAGTCATAAGGCCGGCGCCCAAAGGAAGTGATATTTTATTACTTAGCTCTCTCACAAGTCTTCCTTTCCTTTTACTAGAACTTGAGTAGGAAATTGATCGAGAGCGTTTCCGGCTGATTTCATTCACATATGCGGGTGTTTTATACGGGTTCTTCTAGCACAATCATGATCGTAAGTTACTGAAAACAAACTAACCCGAAAAACCCGGCTGGGTGATCTTCCGTACGATTGTTTTTTGAAAATGTTATCAATCAACTGCATGGAATAGACCCAAGTGAGGCAATGAAAACAGCTTGTAGAGTAAAGCCGATTTATTGTTCTTGATGTTCTATTTGGTGGTCACCGTATAAAGAGTACGTTTGTCCTGACAAATTTTCACTCAATTCAGCGGGTTGATCCTTCACAACAGAATTTTTGTGAGAGATAACCCATCCCCCTGTATTGTCCACTGATCTGTTAACATGCACTATACAGCGTGACTGATAAACATTCATTAAAGTCCAAGCAGAAGCAGCCTCTGTGGTGACCCTGGAAATTTGGAACACCTGTGATTGGTGCATTTCAGGGCATTTTTATGTTTGTGAAGGTCTGGTAGCAGCAAAGCTTGTGTAAATACGACTGGACATTTTCAGTCTCTGCTCTGATCACTGGATCATCAGTGAGCACTCGACTGTAATTAACACTGTATAGTTTATTTTGCCTGACCCCCAAATAATGGTGTGTTTGTGAGGCATGTCAACACTGTCACAGAACAGTTTGCTGAATCCGCCGTGAAGCCCGTTCTCAAGAAAATACTGGACTGTATTTGCAATCACATCATACTGAAAACGGGTGTTCACATGTTAGAACCAGTTTTACGACGAAATGTTGGGCATCACATATTAGGAAATATTTGCACACACTTAAATTTGCTGGATTAGTAAACCATCCACATACCCATCCTGCATGATAGATGAAGTTTGGTTCAGTTATTCGGTTCCCTGTTTATCTCTTGCTCCAGAAGGAATACGGTATGCCGAGCCACGGTTGCCCATAAACTGTCACATTAACTGTTGCAAAAGACATGAACAGTAGTTTATCGGTGTAACACTTCTTGCCAGTCAAATACAGTTTAGGCAGATATTTATTGATAAGCCTGATAACTATCTCATAACGGTAGTGGTGGTCCCTGATCTGCTGTCGGTGCTGGAGTCCATGTTATTTGTTTTACTTCATCCTACCACTTCTTGCCTGTCCCCCTTTCACACTTCAGCCGATTGCTTGCGTTTGTTTGCTAACCAATCAGTGGTCAGTGTCCACTCCAATTGGCCAAACTGTTCTCTGTAATGTACGCGATTATTCTGATTGGCCACATGGCTCCACTCCAGCGAAATTAATGCTAAGTATATATCAAAAAGGGCACGCGTCACCGTACTAATGCCCAAGGCGTTGCAATGGTCACGAATGTCAACGACCTGCGATCGGCTTACACTTGTTCGGTCCCCTCATGTGTCGGCTTTCCATCCCGTCAATATGTCCGGCAAGATTTACGGACGGACGTGCCACTTGTCCATATCCCTGGAGTTTTTGCTACTACCATGTCAACTGTTACCTCACCTGGCGCCGATGGACAGACGAGACCACGCAGGGGTAGACGATCCTTGGTTCCTCCAGAACTGCGGGCGCAAACTCGCCGGGTAGGTTTCCTAACATTTTATTCAAAACCGCGAGTGCATAAGTCGTTGTCAGCTCTACTCTCCGCTCATCAAAGCATCACTAACTCGGTTTCGGTCAGCGATCCGCGTAAATATTGGCGTTCTGTAGTTTCAAGTGCGTAGCAGTGCATCAGTCGATTTTTAGTTGCATACCCTGCACCATAACTGCAAACTTCCACTTTACGTAGCATCTGTTTCTCTTCATTCCCAATATAGCTGAAGAAGCAGAATTTAGAACGCCGCCGCCGTGCTTGCATCTCGGACAAAATGAATGCGCTGCATGCTTTGGCACTGGACCTTATTGGACTAAAAGTAAGCCCCATCTGTTCTCTCAAATATCAGCATAAGGAAAGTGAATAATAACTTGCACATCCTTAAGGATACCATGTTTATGTCGTGTGAAGAATTCAAGGCATTATATAAGATGATTCCAGAAAATTCTTGAGATGACTCCATAAGGAGCTGAATAGCTCAATGTACATAGGAAGATAACTGGATGCTAGGACGCCTGATAGCATGTTTGTGTGACGCGTCGTGTTTGGCGCCAGACGCTGAACTCCACTTGAGGCACCCTGACCATTCATCCAGTCAGTTCTGGAATTCTAATCGATACATCTTGTGGAACGCGCTAGAGCATATCAACATGAAAAGTGTACATGCATTAGGAAGTAGAAGGCATTTAGGCGAATTTTTCCATTACGTGACAGTGCTCAAAACTGGCTACTTGACGAAGCTGATTATAGTAAGTGTCAGTTTTTGAACACACTCATAATTGAGCGCGTGAACACTCTAACTTTCAAGTGGTTACTTGTGGTTCCAAGCTCGAAACATTCATCAGTGCGACATAGATGATTCACCATGCTGGATGGTGTTTGTACAACCGCAGTCAAGTGGTTGAAACTGATACGGATGTAAGTTCACCTTCGTCAGTTCCCTTGCATTTGAGTTCCTGTTGACCAGTGTTCAAACCTGAGCATTGTGGTACGCTTTGTGAGATCTTACGGTTAGGTATTCTTGTACCCAGAGAGTTCTTGTCATTGCTGACCAGAAAATAAGCCTGGCCGTATACATGTAGTATTTTTGAGAGTAACCCACTCCGAGTATGTCTATCTCTAGAAAAGCCAGTTTGGTTATTTAAGCTACTAAGCGAGTCTTATGCCCCCGGCCATACTTTCCGTAATGCTGATAATAATACTGTGGTTGCTATATATGTAGGTGTTGTACCACTTTAAACTTTTAGGTGCCTTCGCGCCAGAAACTCGAGAAGGCCGACATCCTGAACATATGCTATCGGATTTTCGAAGAAATTTCCAAATTAGTCACCGAAAATCCTGGTGAGTTTTCCTCTTATGGTGTGTTTCAAATAGCTGTGCCACAAACAATCGAAAGCTAGTCACAACATAAAGTGTACGCTACCAGGGAAATTGCTGTCAGTTGGTCTGGCCTAATTAGAAATCGGGATAGTCGGGTGTTGCCCCCGTTGATGTTATTCCCTGAACCTTCGGGTCGTGATTCAGGTGACTCAGTTCTCAACAGGATAAACATACAGTACAGACACTAGCAAAACTTAGGTTCTACCTATGGACTTCCTAAAACCAGTTTCCAAGTATGAAACATTATCTAGCTGTCCAAAAGTTGTCACGATTTCAGAGTTAGTCAGTACTCGTTGTTCCGAACTCAGTGCTAACTAGCGGTATGTAGTGTTGAGCCCGGGTTTGTAACCAGTATTATTCGTTTATTTTATAGTTAGCGCATTCCGATCACAACTCTTATCTCCTCCTCTCACAGAACTCCGATCGCGACTTCAACGAATCGGTTCCTCGTGGCAAGCTCCGTCCGTATCCACAAGCCTGTCGTTGGATGAGACTACCCAAAGCAGCGCTACTACCACTGAATCGATGAGCATAGTATCAGACGATGATACTGCACCAGATCTCAGAACAACCAAGTCCATTCCACGTAACATTATTCCATTCGACCACGCTTCCAGCGAAACACATGGAGCCAACTTCAGATTCCCTATGGCACGCCAATTAACCTCTACACCTGTATATAGCAAAGCCCACTACCGTACCACAGCGAAAAGTTCTTTTAACCAGTTTGACAGTGGGATCCAATGTTCATTCGGGGAAAAGCTATCGGTCGATGCTTTAACCCCAGTAGCAGAGTATAAGCAGATGACAAGCAGCACGAGCCAGACGAACCTTTGTAGAGACGCGAAAAAGCGCGCACTTGAACGCATTCCACTGGCACCACTTGACATGTCAAATAGCAACTCCATCTCAGGCCAAGCACCCACGAAGGAACCTACCAAACTTTCGGCTTTCAAATTAGTCCACAACCGAAACAAGCAGGCCCTAACCGACTCGCTCTGGCGCCCTTACATCTGACATCCGGATCAGAAGAAACAAAATTATCTCCCTTATGTGGACTGCTCAGATTCTATGCCGTCCACTCCCCCCCCAGATTTTATTGCTTATTTCTTTCAGTCACAATTAAATTGCCTTCATTTCTGACGTTTTTTGGCTCCGGTGTTGTATATTCTCAGTCACTTCAGTTCGGTTGACCAGTCAGTTGATCCAGTTCGCGACAGATCGAGGTAGATCGGGTGTGCAAGGATCTCATTTTCAAGTAGTAGCTAAAGGGCTTGTTTTTATGTATAGCCTAATTTACTTCGGGCAACCAAAGCCGTTCTTCGGTAGCTTGAGATGACGTTCAGGGTGGTTTCTCATCTGAATCCATAAGTGTTTAGTGCACGAAAAGCAGTTAGTTTGTGGTTTGCGAATGGTCCGACAGAAAAGTAAATTCGGTTTCAGACTATCAAAGTATGGGCGGCTGTGATGGATGATTTATCCACCGAGCAATTTACTAGGGACGATCAACTCCTCTGATGGTGGAAAAAAATACTAGGTGCGTCCTTTGACGAAGTGCGCCTGTCCACCGAAAGTGAATGCTCGAAAGACTGGGCTACAACACGTGGTTTATTGGGACGTGGGAAGCATAGTTGTGAGATTTCTGGTTGCCGTAGGAATATCCAGGTGACAGACAGCATAGGAAAAGCTTCGAGGGAGAAAAACAGAAAAGTATGTGCTCTTGATGGAGATCTCTATTTAGAGTACAAACTGTCAAACATTTGAGTAGTGTTAGAGCTTCTCACAAGCTCTGCATGTCGAAATGTTCCCTTGTGGTGTTGAGACCCTGTCGTTAATTCATCGTTAAATTTGGTCTAAGTAAGTACCTAATTTAGGAGATGCACATTAAGATGAGCTAATGTGAACCGATGAGTCAGTTCCTGCACTGCTGCAGTTCAATCTTACGTGACGCATCCAATATGGCGTAGGACTTTCGATGTCCTGTTTCCTGCACTAGAGAGCGAGTAGCGTGACTTTACCTGAGGGTCGGTTGATATTTCGCTCACCGGCAGACTTATCTGTGGAAGTCGTATTTTTCACGAGCTAAAGTGCTCGCATCACGCTTGTGCTTCAACGCTCGGAGCACAATGGACAGGGTATGTGATCCGACCGCCGAGAAAAGTCGCACTCAAGCAGGGACATTATCCCCGACCCACCCAAGCACTGTCAGCTGGGCTGTGTGGCGACCTACCACAGACATGAGCTTCGGCACAGTTTTGCACGCGTCACAGGCGTGGAAAATTCCCGTATGTACTTTTTCTTAGCCGCATGACTGATGGCATCACCCCCAGGCTGGCGATTTCTAAAAAACGTAATGAAATCCAGCCTTCCAGCCAAAAGAGTCTATGCAGACTGGCGGGGACTGCAATATTTTGTGATTTCTCAAATATATATTTCAAAATGGCTGAATTCACGTGATACCTGGTTGCGAAAGTCCGATAAAGATACCAAACATTTACATGGTTATCCACACTGCGTGGTTCTAGACTGAGCTGAATTCGGCAGTCACAAACAATGAATGAAAAAGAGTACCTAGTGGCCGACGTGTGAAATTTGCTAGGTTATGCATGAAATGACTGCTCGAACGATCTAGGTCCAGTACTCAGGTACAATAGCTCCACAATTTATTGTATTCCCGATGGAAATGAACAACACTGATGTTAATATTCAGTCATGCTTCACAACCGCTTGGTAAAAACAGGGTCGTGATTTTTCCTGTGTCTGGGTAGTAGAAATTTGGGGCATTGAAAATTACCCTGTATTACATTAGCTCGATTTAGCCCAGTGACAGAGAACGAAGTATACACTGCTTCCTTTGTTAACAGTTGCAATTCCTATTAAAGTGTGGAATCCAACTGAGCTGAAAGGCTGAAAGCTGAAAAGGTCAGGATATCTCTTGATGTCTCGTGTTGCGAGTTACGAACAGCGGTTCGCCTAACTTACTCAGCCACATCCTTGATATCCATTCGATGTGGACTGTCTTATAACAAGGAAAACTGTTGGAAACTGTAGTTCACTCGCACTGTACGAGAACTTCAGAATCAAGGATTTGTCAAGCGAACCCAGCGGGGTTGTCGTTTTCTGCGTAGTAATGACCAATATCACTCGCCCCTGTTGGACAGTCACTAAGATTTGATGGGCTAGGTATCTCCTCGTGGTGTTCTAACAACCGTGTGGCGTGATGGCGAATCCCTGTTCCCATCCCAAAATTTATTGGTGGGATATTGCACTCAAGGATGGTTCCTAAGATTATGTCGATTTCGCATGTCTTTCCAGTTATTAGTTATTTATTCATGAGTTTTGTTGCTAACATTGTAAGCATCGTTCAGTTCACTTCCGCAGCTCGTCATTACCACGAAAAGACAATGGTGATGGGTCTGGTCGTCGGTTTCTACTGTAAACTGGTTGTCAGTGTTTCCCCACCATCGATGCAACATCAGCGACCCTTTACCGTGCACTGGAGCAATGGATTTTTGCCAATAAGTGTGCATGGACAGACCAGTGGATTAGGTTGGAACAACCCCGATTTGACCTCCTCCCAAAAGGTCCCTTGCGACTGGCTCTTGGTTCTGCCACTGAGGAATTTTCTGTCTCTTTTTTCTTAGAAAAAATACGCACCAATGGGTAGTGGAACAGTACCGGTCAACAACTGTATGGTACATTTTATTAAATTATTCCTATCCCAGTGGCTAATGGTTTCAGTGCGAATTGTTAGTATGACAACTAACAAATGCTGCGAGAGTGATCTCATATTTCAGATTGCGTCGAAGTTCAGTTGCCCCCTGAAGCGAAGCAAAATATGTTTGTATTGGCTCAAAATGTTGAGGTTTGCACCAAGGTTAAGCAATCGGAAACCAGTCAAATCATTTTTTCCAACCGCTGTTGTGGTCCGATTCGGAAAAATCATTGCAGCATCGACTGTTTGAAGGTGATAATTGTTTCCGTGGGCTTTGAACCATGAAATAGTCTCGTGAACAGCGACACAAAAATTCCGGGACCATGTTCTATAACTCGAACTGGACCCACTCAAACACGATTAGGAACGACGAGTTTTGTTGTTCCTAAACAATTCATCCGAAGATCAGAGATGACATGCCACCCCAAATACACGTTGACGAATGCTATGAATTTCAAATAGGCGATAAACTCAAGTGATCGATTCGTGATAAGCAGAGAAAATCGCAATGATAAACTATCCGGTGTGTGAAGGACAGACAAATCAATGAATGAAATGTGCGTCCATATAACCGTATTTCCCTCAAAAGAGGCCATTTGTCAGAAGCAATTTGAATAAGTTCTCTGAAGTGCCACTCTCTCCTCCCTAGAAAAAACTCACTCTCAGGAAAGGTCGTTTTTTGTCCTTTCCCTTAAATGGTCTCTCAAATGTACAAGGTCCCCGATCAAAGTTGGTCTCTTTCAAGGTGTAGCTGATTCGTGAATGGATTTATTTTTTGTTTCAAGGGAGTAGTCATAAGGTGTCTCTGCTGAAGGGTAGTCTTTAATCCGAGAGAGGAATGGTGGTATCCACGTACTATAGATGGAAACAATGTACTATAGCTCAAAATCAGTTAGGGAATTGTTTGGCAGACAGTGAACTGGTATCGGAATCGAAGAAAGCTCAGCGTACCAAATTCTAGTTGACACGACTGTTCGGTGGATCAACGAATAAGGTTTTCACGCTCGACGGAATAGGTGTGCCAAACTGCAGAACTGCCATTGTGGGAAAGCCCAGTGAGGCCGAGAAATTCCATGGTGTGTTTGTTTTGTAATAGACAAATGCATTTAATCGGCAGGAAAAAAGGCGTCCATCTACCGGGATTAGGAGTTTGGTTGAGAAATGTGATAGGCCATCTGTAAGTCGTATATTCTGATGTGATAAAGTTGCACTACGCTATCCAGATTATACCGGTAGAAATGTCCGTGCAAAGCTTTGTACAAATGGTCCACGTTCCTCCAGGCTGTACCAGTGGTTCATCGGTGTAGGTCTAGTTTTGGACGCTAAGGATTTTTTTTGTATATGTGCACCATTTTTGAAAGACTCCCTGTAAAATTCTACTGTCTTACAAATTCCACTGGACAGTTTATCTGAGCGAATACCGGTGAGTTATGTCTAGGCTTGGCAGTGTCTCTTCAAACTGTTCAGGTCTAATTTATTCGCAGCTTATTTTGCCCATTATTCTTGTACATTTTCCTCGAATGTAGACGCTCTAAAGAGTGGCTCTGAGACGATGCTTCGGGTAACTTATTGAAACGTGAACAGTATGCTGAGCTCAGTATGCTCACAGCTCATATCTGACTTTCAAGTTATGAAGTCGAAAAACAGCTATCATTCACTGTCTTCGGTGATGCCTGGTTTGACGTTCAGGCTGGTCAGTTTTTTAAATATCTGCTAAAGACAGTCCCTCCAACAAAGGAAGGGGTCAAATTATCATCCTACCTCCAGCCACAGTTTGGTATGAGAACTTTCTCAAGTTGTTGTTACCATCAAGAAAGGTCCAGATGCCGCATCATTTGATATGTTTAGTGTATTGGGGAAGCCAAAATGCCCACCTGTCAGCAAGCATGAAGCCAAGTCACCGATATCAAGGTATATAAAGACACGTGATTAAAAAAGCTAATCTGATTACCGCGAAAAAAGTGGGTCAGTGGAATCCTAACTTGTGGCTTGTGTTCACCGCCTGACGAATGTGTTAAGCGACATGGCAAATTGTGAACTTAGTTCTTCTCCCAAGCGGTACCTCTATAAGTTTACGGTATCGCTTCTGGGAGACCACCCACTAGATCTTATTCAGAGGACATCACAGTTTTGAACTCAACAAAGCAATGATTCTTAGAAGAAATCTTCCTTGGGGAGGTGCTATTGTCATATTCAGTGATCCTCACAGACGATGGTCGTGAATCTGTGGACTCACAACTGAATCAGAACAGGGATCCAGTGCAGGATGGATCAGTACACACAGGTAGTACAAACAGGTGGAACCATGAAAGCAAATCGGTTAGTATTAGTGACGATGCCAGTGTTGACAAGCATCTTCCGGTCTCTATGAGATAAGTTCTCCAGCCAGCTAACTTCTAACTTCCAGGACATGGCACATTCACGTGCTAAGCTCCGATGGTTCGTGAAACCCCTTCGGACTATAGGTATGCTAATAACAATAACTCGGTTTTCAAGGTAATTCGGACCAAAACCGCTAAGTAATTTTAGTGCTGTGTGAAGGCGTAAGTAGTGGGTAATCAGGAAGTCCGCTGTCGAGTTATCGTAAGATGTTGTTCAACGTTCTCTTGTCAGGAGCACGCGGTATGACCCCATATAATAGTGGGCCAAGATCGGGTGAACTTTACTCTCCGGCACACAAAATCAAGACCCACAGATAGGGTCATACTATGGACGGCATAGTACCACTTGCTGCCTCACACCCCGTATGCCCGGGACGTCCAACTGGGGTTTAGGTAGGATCGCCATATGGGATGGCCTTTTGCAGGGGTGATTTCGCCGACTCTCAAGTTGGCCAGCAAGACCAACGGAAGCGCGAATGCAGGAGAACGGTACGCAGCTTAATTCACCCCTGCATCGGTTTGAGAAAGAACGGCCAGGTCCAGTCCAAGGTCAAGCCCAGTATCGTCAGAAAGGCTTGCGATAATCTCGTCACCTCAGCTGCGGCACACCGTGATCGAGCAAAAGTGCGAGGTTCAGCCGTTATTTGTGCGAACTTGTACCACCGGCGTGTATCTTGCTCTCATCCTGAGATCGAGGGCTTACCACAAGGCGTTCTAATGGCTTTTTCATGAATTATGGAAGGTAGGGCTTAACTCAGATCTTTTGGGTAGGGCATCCCGGAAAGCCCTAACTCTGGGCTCGGAACGACGTGTCACAGTCAAGTGAAAAATCGCCCGAGAATTCGCACTTAGCTGGAAGCCCATGGTGGTCTATGAAAGTGCACCTAAAAGTAACACTTGAAGTGACAATTTTTTCTGACAGAAATTATTCTCCGTCTTCACTAACCCACGAATTCGCTCTTTATAAACCTGAATGATAATGCAACTGATTCGTTTTTGACCCAGACTGAGAGCAAACGTTTTATACACTTCGACTGAAGCCCTGTGGTTTGCAATCAGAAACCAACGTAACGAGGCCTGGTCCAAATATCCTGGGATTTTATTCAATTCAATCCAAGTTTTGCCGTCCACAAACTGCAAGTTGGCATTTGAACCCATGTTGTGGAAAAATACGATGGGTGCAATTAGGCTGTGGTCCTCTTGGATAAACTACTGCCTATTTGTGCAGACAGAACTGTTGGAAGTGAAGAGGCTCGTGTTTTAGTATAAACCGTTCTCCACTGGACAATGAAACAGACAAACTAGTGAGTGAGATGTAAAATACTGCCACACCCCACGTCTAGACACTGGATAATCCACATTCATACCTAGTAGTTTGATAGGGCCTCAAACTTTTGGTCACTACCGTTTTACACGAGATCTCCACCACCCCGGCTTCTAGGAGTTGGACTGATTTGGGTCAGATAAATAAAGGGACGGTCTTTTCGCATCTTGGCACATGATCCCGGATATGGAGGTCCTGGTACTACTTTGGTCACTGCTATTCAACTTCGGTCCTGACAATCACAGCCGCATAGTGGGAAGCGATGTGATCGGCAGATGACAGAAAGCACGAATGACCCAGACGTGGGGTATGTTTTTCGGAGTTTTAATGGACGTGGACATTTAGTTGGTGACACGTTTTACCAGACAATGTGCTTTGGTCAACCCTCCTGGGTTTAATTGTCCAGTAGATTTGCGTGTATTTTGAAAATATACTATTACACACAAAATGATAGCAGGACTTCGATGCAGCTTTGGAGGTCACAGTGAGCTAACGCTGTGCCGTTTTCAGTGTAAAAGACTCAGTGTAAAAACTCCTTCGCTAATCACAAACTTACGATTTAATCCACGTCCTTTCAACCTGACTCTGTGAATTACGGAGGAATAAAAGATTGCTGGTAAAGCTGACAGACTCCGATTGCACTGAATTGAGTTACAGCGCTGCATCTAACGGATCTTTAAAAAACACTGACAGAGAAAGCAAGCTCACTTTCGTTAGGGATCTGGTAGATTGGCGGTCAGCTCATCAATCCATGGGTTTTCGTGACAGGTCGCACTCAGGAGCACATGCGTGCTTCACAAAATGCATTTTCATAAGTAAGTGAATCGAAGGAATTTCAAGTCCAACACTGAGGTACTCCAACAGGAAAACTATTTGCTTTTGATAACTTAGAGTACAAAGTATGCTGGGATCCACACTCCTTGGTGGAAGCACGCTGAGTAACATTTGTAAATGTTACTTTTATGTTGACCGGTATTTTTTGGCTCCATCCTGAAAACAGTTTTGCTCTCAGGCTATTTTGAACCGATTAAAAACGAAGCTTTTGGTTTTAAAAGTGAACACAAATAGGGGCAGAATGGTCTGGGAGTATAAACCATAATTACCATACTGAAAACCCATCGTGTGGGCAGAACAGCGGATGAAGTGGTTTTGAGAATGAGGGTAAGATTAGTTTAAGTAGTGTTTGTTTGGTTAGAATTTCTCGATTTATATGAGGGCACCCGTAGGCAGTTTTGTGAGATGTGAATTTGCCCCTCACTATTTAAGCCACAATCCATACCCCACACCCAACGGTACTTCTGCACCTATATTGTCTGCTCAAATCAGACACTTTAAATGAGGCACTGGATTCACTGTTTTCTGAAGGCCGAATTCGATTTAGTAGCTAGAGTAAACTTGCCTGTGAAAGACGATGATCGATAGTCGCACGTGTTACGGTTGGTTCGAACTGCAGTGAAGCAATTCGCCAAGTTGGTCTCTTGGATGCAAGCGACACCACTTCTACCACTTAACTCAGTCAATGCAAACATACTGTGGGTATCATTTTCAGGACCTAGGTCCGAAACTGCCTGCACAAAGGACTTCAACGACTCAGACGCACCGCAGGAGCATGTAGTTGTTGCCACCCACTCTACCCAGCAAATTCTTCTGTGGCTATTGTCAGTGGAAGAATCAAAGGCCTGAGAAACATTAAAAGCTTTCGGGTATTGACTTGAAAAATTGGGCTTCAGGGCACAAGGGTCCACTGGAGAAGCCTTGAGTCGTATTACGTTACCATTGTTAAACCGTTTTCAACATTTGCGTGCCGCTTAGTCCCTCCGCGAAGCGATCACGGAACCAAGCTGCTATCCTCCCGTCCACACGCACACAGTTGTCTGTCTTACTCCGGAAAGTAATTATAGGTCACGTAGGGGCTTGCTGTATGTTCATTATTAGGTTGTCACAAAGAATGGTAACTAACCTCATGTTAAGCGGTAACTGTGGCGCGATACTTGCGTGTGTGACTTATGTCATTTGAATCCGTGGTGAATTCAACTCAAATAGCAATCAGTAAATGAAGCAGAACACGTAAGCTGATACAAATACTTGCCCATTCTAGCCGGATAGATTTGACTAGGTAATTTTGTTAGTAGAACCTCCAACTCCATTCACTAGCTGAAAATACAGGAACTGTTTGCAATGGGAAGCTCTGCGATCAGAGGTTATCAAGCACAATATACTCACCACTTAAGCATCAGAAGATATAGGGATTTGTAATAAAAATGAGACACACACGACTTCGTGGGATAGAGAACTTGCTTAGCACTATACACAGTCATCATCATGGGCCAGTAAGATTATCTGGGTAATTCATTTTTATGATCAATTTTGGTTAGAAATTGGATACTCCAATCACAAGTGTATTTCGCCTGCCGACTTGGAAAATCAAAGGCGTCTTCTTTCCGTGCAACCAATCAATCTCAGTCAGGACAAATAATCATGAAATAGGGTGAGAATGGACTGATCGCTTTTTTGTAGGACCAGTTTGTAAAAATTCGTAACCATTAATTATCTGTTAGCTGTACACTGTTGGGTGGTGTGTCCAGTGAGTAAGAGTGGACAATTACTAAAAAAAGTGTCAAGTGATCCATTCCTCAGAGTCCCCTCCCTGACAAGTCGTAATAACCGCGAATGGCCTTGCGCGGCTGAGCATTTCAGGAAACAGCGAAATCTCCCATATCACAATGCTCTTTCATGAAGACATTCTCGGAGGAAACCTGAACGTTTCTGCCATACGTCATACCATATAACCCAATTGATGGGCGGCCACTTTGATCGTATTGGGAGAAAAACAGAACTTGTTCGCATTCTGGCATGCCGTATGTTACCTATTGGGGCGAGATGGTTCAAGTGGTTAGAGCGCGAATTTACTGACCGGAAGGTCGTGGTTCGAACCCAACCTCTGCCTCACGACTTCTCCTGTCTAGGCTTGGGCAACCTGGCAGTATCCTAGCCCTCGTGCTTCCTTCGGGCGGCATGGCAGCTAGGCACCGGAAGGGTGTTACAGCTGAGCGATTTTTTATGTTACCTATTGCTGTGTACCGGTAACTTTTATATCCGCATTATAGTTGAAATCTCGTGACTGGCAGATATCAGTGTCAAGTTGTTTACCGTAGAACTCCAAAGATGGGTTGGCACCATTTAGATTAGTGTTAAATAGCTATCGTTCTAATCTAACCGAATATTCTCTGTAAGCATTGCGAGGCGGTGTGGTTTATCCTCCAGAAGAAGAGGGGTTAGGACCTTCACAATAGCCGTAAAGTACTACCGGCGATGAAATCGTGTTCAGATTCCTTTCCATTTTACGCTGACCAAATTCAGTGGCGAAAGTGGTCTATGGGGTGTTAATGACAGGGTTCAACATCTGATTCCGTTGATTAAACAAGATGTTCTTACAGCCTCTTCCATTCATCCACACACTGAGCAGTCGAATTCGGACTACGCCGAATTCCTAGACGGACGGGTGTGTTTTCATTCTGAACTTGATCATTGTTCTGTCCTATTTAGTAACACAGAGGCCATTTGGTTGTTTTGTCTCACCATTTAAATCCACGGTCGATTTCAAGAGAGAGCAGCCAAAGTACACTTTACACAAAGTGGCTGCAGGTTACCTGCATCATATTCTGTACTCATATACTCAGCAATATAATTACAACTAGTCACCTACCTACCTAGCAAGTTGATCAGCAATGGGTAGTTATCGCCTGCTGTTTCGGGGTACACGTTTATTGCGCTAACCTGAACGTAGACTGCATCGCTATCTTACTTAGTTGGATATCTCAACTCCTCAGTGACGAATGTGTCCCTAGTTCTGCACTTCAATCGATTAGGCGTGCTCTGGTTAACTAAGAATGAATCTCCAAGCCTAACAGAAGACCACCAACTATAGAAACCAATCCAAAGTCTTCAGAGGTAAAGCCCGTTTCATTTCATAAATTGTTCGGATACGATAATAATACTAAATGCTTGTTAATATCTAAAACAATGTATCAGCGTTCTCTGGGTAGAGGACAGCTGGTCTCTCCCCCTTAAAAGAAATCCTACTTTAGAGGGCTTCCTGTGCATAACAGTAACCCGTTGGAGCGAACGAAATTAGTTGCCAAAAGGTGAAATTGCCCATAAATGAAGGACCACACCACAATTGCATTCCGAAAGATCCAACTTCTCAAGGAGATGTCATTTTAATGATTATAGGCCTTACAATACCTCTTTTCATGAGGGGTGGCGTAATTCTGCCGCCAAAATAAGAACTCAAAATGTCTACCTTCATACCCATCTTTTGCACAAAACGATGCATGTTCAGTAGTACTAATTTTCCAGGGGGTTTAACAGATTATTTACGGCTAAATATACTTACCATAAGGATTGGAGAAATACCACCTGCCTGAAAATCAGTCAATGTAGGACTGCAACGGCCTTTTAGCTCAGAGGTTGTAATTCACGTGGCTCGGAGAGGGCAATTTCATTATGTCCGACAGGCTTACTCTCATCAGTCATGTCATCGATGGTTGCAACATTACCTGGGTGAAGGCCAATATCATGGCGGAGAACCTCGCCCGGCAGTAACGTATCAACAAAATGCCTCTCCTTATTTATCTTCCTGAAGAGCACGTAGTGTTCCATTTTATTTCCACGGCTTCAGTGCCTCGCATTCCCATCGATAACTGTTTTCCCCTTGATGAGGTATGCTTCATACATGCATTTCAGTGCCTGATGCAGAATTAGGACAACCTTGGAGGCAGAAAGGGCATGAGTTAAGCGGCTGTTTAAAATAAGAGCAATTTTCCTGTCATCAATGGATCCTCACAGCTATGTTGATGAGTTGTGTTCGGTGAGAGGTGATAGCATACTCTGACAGAAGCTACTCCCTTCAACATTATGAAACCAGTCTCACTGAACAATAATGAAGAGCTCGAGGAGTGAGTGATTTACATATTGTCAAGTCACGCATTCATCAACATTCGGACGAAAATGAATCTCCAGAACTGTGCAAAGCAGTTTCCCATGATTAGGCCAACACTTTGCATTACGCTCTGTTAATAATAACCTTGGTTATCAGGTGAGAAAATCGATGGGAATTAGAATGGACAGTTTTTCGGATGTGGACATCCAGCTTTTATCAGGTGACAAACGAGTGTTTTATGGGGGAGATGGTCAAGACGAAGGCGACTTAAGTGATGACATTCCTCTTTCTGGAAGATCTGAACGTGATCCCAGAGGGTCCATAAACGTTTGCCATTTTCTAGGTGCAACACGTTACTCATAAGGTCTCTCAAAGCCCTTCGATAACCAACGAGCAGCTTTTCCCTCCTTGTGACTCGTCAAGTAGACGCAGCCTCCGAGTTTCTGTCCCCCCTATGTCCCAATTGAACTGAATTGGGTAGTGTGTTACGTCCAGACGAAATCTCGAATATCGTACCGATTGGAACATTAGTCGGCCTTTGTGCAACACATCCAGTTGAAAAATACCATAAATTATTCACTTGAGTATCCTGTCAAAAACCCATCCTGTGTGTGAATGAATGTATTTCTCTAACTTAGCGCAATCTGTAGTAGAACGTGAGTTTGACGGAAACTTAGGGACCGCGCCCAACCTGAAGGAGGACAACACCGGTCATACTGAAGAGTTTTCAGTAACTTTATGAATAGCTTCTTTCAAGATCATTTAACAGTGTTTTTCAGGGAACAACAAGAGCTAGAAAGGTTGTTGTTGTGCTTTGCGTGTCCCCATGAGTTCTTCAGTGTAAGTTTAGAATCACGGCTATGGATATAAAAAACACTAAGCAGATGGCCCCAACTTGAACCTTATCACTGCAACGACAAACACTGTCATTGAGTACATGAGTACATCACGTGGTTTGATGAGTTTAGTTCTCGTGAAACAACCAAGACAAAGTTCAGAAACTACCGAAAGGTGAGTTAACAAGTCCGGATAAATTAGTTACGTGTTTTGGACCAGATTTCTCTTGAGCAGAATGCTCTGCACCACAGAACAACAGTGGTGGGCTCCTCGGGGTGTTTTCCCTAGGCAAGTCCATGCTTAAGTAGACCACCTGTCATTATCCAAAATCCTGCGTAACACTACGAGTGATTGGGTGCCTCTTTTGACACATTGCATATTCATCTGCTTTCAGAACGTGGCCAGCTGAGCGCAAAGATATGATTCCGACAAATAATCGGGTTGACGATTCCTGGAGTCGAAAAAGTGTAGATAAAATATGAATTCCGCCTGTCAGAGGGCAAATGAGGAGTTGCTTTAACTGATTTAAAGTATTTGAACTCTTGAGATTTTTAAATCCATACATAAGTAGTGAGGTAAACAGATGGGACTCTTAAAAATGTTCAAAATCCCATCAACTGACAGATGGAGCATCGGACTATCCACAAGCTGGTCAGGGAACTAATTAGTTTTTTTATGCCACTATACAGACAACAAATAGGGCAATACAAGTGGCACTGAACCGATCAGAGATGAAGTGTTGGGTACCCTGTGTTGCCGTCCTAGCTGAGATTTATCCAAACAGTCGCTTAGTTGATTTTGCTAAACAGATTGCACAGATCCTTCAACCGAGTTTAAGTGTCTCTCCGTGGCGTGCAACGACAGCTGTTCCGTCTAAGGTGTGTAATTGCGTGAATTAAACGTTTGGGTGATTCGATATTGAAGTAGCTGTGATCAAGTTGAGGGAAGAAATAAAAAAATCGGACTGCTGAAAAGACAACTATCAATCAGTGGGAAAATGTCGTGGCACACGCCAAAGTGTAAATATGGAGGGTAGAAAGACATTTGGGTAAAGTTGCCCATCAGCGAAATTCCAACAAATCAAACTCTTCGGATACTTAGCAAAACACATGAACACGCAAAGTAGACCTTGCGAATTGTCTGTCCCAAACAAGGACAATGACACTGACCGATTTTCTTCAAACCCTAAATCCATAGAAGCTAGCTAAGAGTAAATGAAGCAAGTTGCACAGTAGCCAGTTCCGAATTTCCTCTTGCTGCAAACAGAAAATGAGTCAGCCTGACCGATATGAAATTACATTATTAATACACTTGCAGCTCATGGTTGTATTGGAGCTGAAGTCCTATCAGGACACTAAAACCCATACTGGGAAATGATTCAAGGCCTCATCCAAAGTCGTTGACTCTAAAAGCTGGCCGTAAGGCAGCGTGGTTGAGGAGTCCAGATTTTTGGAAAAGTCACCAATGTTCCACATGTTCACCTCCCGCCCACCGACCAGCTTGGTATGGGAGACTGTGATTGTCATACGGACAACTGCAGACATAGTTCAGTGGATCAGATTGGTGCGCAAACCCTCACAACAAGTTAAGTTTCAGTATCCTGGTGATGTATCTACGTTGGCTTAGTCAAGTCGTTGGTCTGTTTGAGGGATTCGTTTTGTCACCCTTTAAATTGCGCGAGATGTAGGCGCTTCCTGACTCTGGATACGAACCACCTTCCGAGAAAACTTAGATGCTGATCACTAGCACCCTTGTTATTACAAATCTTTGTCGCTAAACACAGGTTTCTCATTTTGCTACGTATCATTTTCAGCAGTAATAAAGGGTGTCGACTTAAACCATACTACTCAGTATCTTATACATCCGAATGCATGACGTGGCCCAAAACACTCGAAAGATGGAATGTAAATGTAAATGTAAATCTGTTTTTTTCATCGCAGAGAAACTGGATTTTATCGTGGTATGCTGATTTGCGAACCTTAGTGACTCAATAAGTAACAATGGAGAATGCCAATACAACATCCACACAATCTCCTAAGAGATTAGCCAATAGATACAGGTCTAACAGACACGGTCTCATGACCCTTCACATAAATGACCTTTTATTTCAAACCAATAGTCTCACCCTAAACATTGCTGTCTTGTGATCAGGTTTTTCAGCTACAGGTTTTGGTCGAGGATTCTAATTGTCTTTCTGGCTTGGTATGCATACCCTGGCAGTATCTCAATACGCATGCAACCATGAAATACTGAAACAAATTACTTTCATCCCACACTGACCGTCACGTGGTGAGATAAGCTTTATTCGGTGCACAGAGCAGGGCGAATAAGCAGAAAAATGCAACTGCTCATACCTCTAATCTTTTTGCATTATGATGTCTTGACTCTCCTCCTGGGCTATCTGTTAACTATTCGTTCCTATTTCCCATATTCAGACAAGTGAATCAGACGCTCAGGAAGTTGATCGATTGAGTGCCACCACTTCGCGCCTAATTTTCAAACATCACCCTCCATAGCGTTTGACGTAAAGTCTTGAGTAGTATGGTCTACAAACTGTTTTGTGCGCACCGTAGATAATTTTTAAATAAACATTTCCTAAATTCGAATACCATATCTAAGTACAGCAACTGAGTCTTTGGTAACTTCAGTGTCCAGAAGCGATCGTCTATGAACTTCAAGTGGCTATACAGCTGCAGCAGCTGATGCACCAGTGTTAGTATACTCCTCATTTCGAAAACAGATGCTTCTTTTCTCGACTGGGTGCCCGAGAGCGGTCGAATCTGTGCTGTCCAACTGTCCACCTCCAGAACATATGACACTAGTCGGAATACTTATCGTCCTCCTTTATAGTGTTCACTTTTGCCAAACTAACTGTGGCTGCGATTCGACGAAAGTATGACCACCCTGGTGTTCTTCACGAAGAGTTCACATGTAGCAGGTGGAGATTTCAGTGCAGAAATGGACTACCGTAGTTCATAAGTGGTATGTCCTGGTGATGTATTTAGTTGAGACGCAAAATGTAATGATAATAATACGCAATACTTCGTGCTTTTCACTGTAAAATTAGAATCTACGCTAAACCGTCAGGTGGTTTTACATCTTCAGAGTGCAAAGAATTGCTTCAACATTTCCAGCAACCTTGTGTCTTTTTGAAACTTTAAGGCAAAAACTTGAGATTGTTGATCGGTTTAATTAACTTGGCAGCTCCGTAAGCCACGCATCTATTGTAACAGAAGTGATTGTAAGCATTAGCAAAGGTCAAGCAACATTTGCCGAATTGCATCATTTTTGGTATTAAAAACGAATGTCGATGAAGATCAAGGGCCGTATATAAAAAGCAGTCTTAAGGTCAGCCCGACTTTCGGTTGCAAAAGTTGGCACCTCCGATCTGAAGAATTTAGATCCCTTCAGACCCTTGAGCACCAGCGCCTTCGTAGCATAGCACGTGCTGCAGCGTGTTCGTAAAGAATTGGTGAGGAAGCTGTACGTGGCAACGAAAGATATTCGTAGGAACGGAATATACAACTTATCAGGCTTAGGTAGTTGGGACATAGACTATGACCACAAAGCCATCGCCTATCAAAGAAGGCGCTGTGGTTTATTTCGAACCCACGTTAGCGAAAGACTTGAGAGAGGGGCCATGATGTGATTAAGCGGAATGAAAGCGATTGCACTCAGACTGAATGCTATGAGATTTTTTAGCCTTCTTGGAGTCCATATGATTCTCCCTGCATGCGGTCAAGAACTCGATTTAAAGTATACCACTTAACGGATCCCAAAGGCGTTTAGGTTATCACTTTCTAACTGGATTGCCCAACTAATGTTTGTCTGTCGTTCTGTGCTGGGTTCTCATTTGGTGAAGTTGGAAACTGATGTTCCACTGATGGCGTCTCAGTCTGATATTATTCTCACTTCCGTTCATTTCTGCTTTTTTAAAAACGTAAACTTCTTGTTGTTGATCGTTTTTCCCAAGGACCTAGGGCTTTTTCACTAAATCACCACTCTTTTCCTTTCCTTCTGCTCTCTACCTCTTTTCTCACGAATGTATGACTAGTTTTCATAACTGTTACACTGCTACTGATGACGATGTTAATACCTTTGTTTCAGTAACGTTCGACCAGAGTGATGTAGTTCCCCCCCTTTAATATTGCCACCTGTCTGTGAAGTTTGACCTAATTAAAAAAAGCCTTCTGATGAGTGAGCAATCTTAGCTCTGGTAGTTTGCTGTGGATGCCAGACTTAGTCGTTTTATTCCACTTTTATTCTGCTGTTCGTTCATCCGAGCTGATCAGGCTAGGAGGCTAGGAGGACCAGGCTAAAATGAGCTTCTTATGTTTGCCTTGTTGTGGTTTCAGGGGATCCTTTATCCCTGTTTTAGATTACAACGCTCAATACCTAGTTTCTTGCACAAATTCATAAACAACGATGGTGGGCTGACATCCGCTTTCGGATTGGCCTACCACAACGAACTACACCGATGTACACATGGGCATGATGCCCAGGCGGTTTGCGCTGAGTTGGATGTGCATCTACCTGAACTCCCTGTACTTGGGAATAAGACCGGAAGGTGAACAGATAGAGGGAGATTCATAGCCACCAACATGTTCAAATGGTAATCAAGGCTTGTCCACTCAAATGCACATAGCTGAAGACTTTAGGGTCACAGTGCATGGAAAGAGCTATTTGGTAGCCCGCAACACTCGAGATACCCACCCTAGGCACGCAAATATGAATAGCCAGTACACTATCACACCCTTTGGTCTAGAAAACGATGGTCACAGAGATTCCCCTCCAGGACTATTGTAGTCTTAACACTCTGGATGGTCAAGAGTGAAAACGCGGATTGTTGCATAGTTATGTAAATATATATATATATATCCGTTAATAAAATCAAACTCATGAAACCGAATAGTAAGTCCATTATGATGTGACGCATGATACAAAACAACATAATACAATGGAACCACGTGGAATATTACCCAATGAAAAAGTTACTGTATGCATTTCACATTATGCAAGAGTAAATGCAAACGCGTGATTCGGCAACCCACTCCATAGTTGGATTGTGACATCATAAGCAGGACCAATTGGTGGCACTGGGTAGGCAATTAAGCGGTAATCTAATATAGGCCTTTTGTTATCAAGATATTGAAGAACAAGTTGTTTCTCATTAGTGTTCCAGGTTGCAATTGATATCTTTATTAGTCTTAAAGTTACTTTGAACCTTGGACTGAACGTGCTGCATCATGCTGAAATTAACAAGTATTATCACAAGATGCGAAATTTTCTTCCCCATGATTTGGCTTCATGGACTTCGTTTCATTTGACTTGCTAGTAAACTAGCAAAAAAAGAAACTCTTGCTACATTAACATCCTCTTTGTTCATCTCTACTTGCATACACAAACTAAAATGAGACGAAAATCTGGGTTTTTACCAATGGAACTAAGTAGCGTGTGGGCTGCCACGCCTTCGCACCTATTTGACCTTGCGCAACCAGTCGACTGTAGTGGGGGAGTTGCAAAAAGTTAGCTAGCATCCAAAACGTGCTTTACACGCTTCATCGGAACGTGTTCACGCGTCCAGGTTGGGGAAATAAGCCGACGGTTGCTGTGACAACAATAGTTTTAATAGAATATTGGTCACGTTTCAACTGGAACACGATTACTGAGTCCCATCTCATGCGACAGTTGGCTAATCGCTGGGTTACTCTAGCCCTTTATCCAGTCCGTGGTCTGAAGACGAACATTAAAGAGAACCGCGTGCTGGTGACTCTAGGTGTTTCGGCTGATGACGATCACATAACAGTCTCGATCAGTACCTAGCTGTTTTGTGAAAAAATATTGCATTAGGTAGAGGTGGCTACAAAAGAAATATGAACATCCTCTGTTAAAACTGATTACGAACAAACTGTGAAACAGCCCAACAGACTACGCTTCCTTCAGTTCCATATTTTGTACTAGCCTTTGCACGTCTACTGCCTTGAAAATAATCTAAAATATTTTGCTGATGATTTGTGAACTCTCTACAATACATTACAGATCACATATGAAATTCTTCTTGCTGTAAGGTAGCCCTAGCGACTATTTAGATGCGGCTTACTTGGATCGTGCGAATAACACTGTTCACCCACCAGAATATGCCGAAATCTCCTGGCAAATTTGCATGCGACATGCGAACTTAGAAATGGTGCTAGATGTGCGAGGATATTGAAAGAACTGCTAAACTACGATGACAAATCTACCATAGCTGAACCAGAACTCTGAGGAAAAGTATATCACTCTTTTCTGTTCAGTTAATCCGACCAAATTAAGTACACTTCCTGAAAGCGGCAAGATAACCGAGAAAATTCACTTATCTTCTGAGTACTTTAAATGCCCCAACAGAAGGTATGGATATTATTGCGAAGCACCTCACACTAGTTGATAAAACTTACATTCCAGCGCAGTCACCCCCAAAGGAAATAAGGATTGTTTCACCAAGAGCGTTGGAGAAACCCATAGACTATGGAAGCGCCAAGATTTTCTTCACCAAAGCTATCATACTTTTAATATGAAATTTTTTTTTGGGAAATAACAGTTCTAACTCGGCTACATTCCACATAAACAATCCGAATTGATCAGGCTCATAATAATAGAAGTATGAACAAACTGAACAAAAACCGACTGAATTTGAAGGCCCTCACGTAGATAAAAATCGAAAATACATACTGAACCGCCGAATTCAGACCGAACTCATATATGAAACCATACAATGCCTCCAAAGCTCAGTACAGTTGACCGCTCCGGTAATATTAACCCTCTAATGACTGAATCCGTTCGAGTTGTCTGCCCGGCCACATGACCTACAAGGTGTTCACCACTTTGGGCTTCCTTGTTTGTAATCATATTGAGACCGACAGTCTGCGCTATCCTAATCCTCATGTTATGAAATTCCAAGTGTTGTGGTTAATCTAAACACGTATCCGAATGTGTTCATATTCAGTTGTTTCATCTCAGTATGTTCCTGATGAGTCTAAAGGACGAAACCGGTCGTCGCTGTCGAAGAGTTGTCAGTAACCTTATAAGTAGCGTGTTGTGCTAAGAAAACTCCAAGTAAGTTGTCACAGCTCCTTTCATTCGCGTCAGTGTGGTCACCGGAGAGAGGGAAGTAACGCCAATTACCCTCATTTGCACACTAACTTGGATTCATCGGGGGGCTCAACTGAATCCAGTTGAATTTCACTTTTATGATGTCGAGAGGAGTTTTCGGCGACCTCAAGAGTGGGGTGTTATGTCCGGAAGCAGGTATAATTTGAGCGAAATGACAAGTGGAGCACGCTTTGCATTTTTAGTCATGTTTTTACAAAACCAGAATACGTTTATCCACCCATCCACCATTTAAAAGTCAGGCTATCTTGCTTGAGAGTTTAGAACAGCGTCTTCCGTTAGTCACAATTTAGAGTGCGATCTTCCCCGGAGAGGACTATCCTTCGGCTATTTGCAGCTCTCGATAAATACACTCGTCCGCCAATCCATTTGGTTTTTACGGGAGACTCAGCTGAATCTCTCGTTTATGACATTCTTCAACTGAATGTGCTGCACAAAGGCCGCCTCATGTTTCAGTTGGTACGATATTCGAGATATCACAGTGCATTTTCACAGAGGAAACTACTCATAAGGTTGCTGAAAATTCTTCGACGGCCCATGACCGGTTTCGCCCTTCTTGAAACATGAGGCAGCATATTCAGTTGAGGAGTATCATAAACGACAGAGATTCAGCTGAGTCTCCCGTGATAACCAAACTGATTTGCAAATGACTGTATTTATCGAATTCAGTCCAATTTGGGTTCAATTAGAACATAAGGGTGAAAGAAACTGGGGGAATGCGCCGACCTGATGAGCCCCAAGAAAGACGAAACCGGCGACCTTATTAGTACTATTTGCCGCTCTCCGTACAGTAGTCTCCGTTGAAGGGAAGACCTTAGTCCTGAACTAATAGACGAAACGCTTTTTGTTCGGATTACAAAGGACTATACTCGCATGTTATTTGCATACTAACGTAACTGCTTCCATTATAAAATTTTGCTTTCATAGTTTCGTCTCTCACTGTATGTCAGATTATGCTGCCAGACATCAGAGTTGGACAAATTACTAGACATATCCGATCAGATAACGTTGAGTTTGTTGGTGCACCGTGTGATGGACAAAAACGAGAAGGACTAGAGGTCGGCGGTCAGCTGTAATATAAACCACTTTGATTTCAAATTTCGCCTCGATATCACTACTGTTAGGACAAATAACTTGTCGAAAATATAATATTTTTTCAATAACTACAATTTTTTTCAGTGATAAGATAATGGTGTCATCAAATTTGCTTTCCTTTCGCTGGTCCAGGTCCACTTGTGTTGCACTGAGATCACACTGAAATATCAAGTCCAGCTATGTCAAATCGTGATTCCTTTTGATTTCCATAAATGATACCAGACCTGGGTGATTCTTTAACTCAACGGGTTTCAGTCATCTGTTGGTGAAGTTACTTGAAAATTAATACATATAGATGAAGGCGCCAGCAAGGTAGTTTAAAAGTAACACAGCCTGTTCTGCATCGTTGACGTTGACTTCAATTAATAGTATGCGTAAAAAGTCGAAAGGCAGACTAGCTGTAGCCCCGACCGTTGGCTTTGTGGCTTTGAATGTCGACTGAATACCCGTTTAGCTATTTTGCGATCCACAAGTTCCGCTGCTGATGTATTGTCAATACCTGTGGATGCTCGATACCCCTAGTTCACGATATTTGTGAGGGGATTATTCTGGTATAAGGATAGCTCCAGTAAAGAAAGATGAAACGGGTCGTAGGACGGAACCTAATCAATAGCACCCAGGCACCATACACTGGTGAGGGGTTGTGTTGCGCAAGTGAAAAGCTTTTCACAGGCAGCCATAAGCTCACCTATAAAATCGTTAAATAAAATCCTATAAAGTACCAATTAACCTTTATCGAAATAAACATTTGTCCAATCTTCCACTAGTTAAAATGTGTAGTACTAGTTACGTGTAGGAAACCGGAGCATCACACTCAAAGCCAATTGGTTCGTACTTCCTTCAGTTCATGAAAACTAAGCAGGCTGTTTGTCATAAAACCGTTCAAGTACCACTTGAAGAACGGCTTGAATTGTTGCTTACTACCTTTGGACTAATGTCGTAACACATTACACTTCACTGCTAGACAAGTTATGGGAGTTTCTAGATAATGCATACGCCTGGACTGTTCAAAGACGACAAAATCTGCTAGACCGATATTCGAGCTTGTCTAAACAATGAGGATACCTGCTGGGATTCCCACAATGTCACGTGGTGCACTGAGAACATTGTTAGTTTGGTGACCGGTTCGTTGTTTGTCCTGTCCCCCGGTTTCATCAACTCATTCCACACGTGAAAAGCTCAGCAACAATGTCTACATAGTAACGTCGTTCAGCACTAGAGATTATTTATGAAACTTCTGGTTCCTTACTACACACGAAACTTTCAGCGAACTCTCCGACTGGAAAGCTGCAAACGGGAAGCAGAAATGTTAACTAGCTGCAACATTTTAGTATGATGATGAAATTTTTCAGATTAAATGGCGATTCCGATTGACCATGAACGGTTTACCAAACCAAATTGTCCGCACGTGTTTTCTGACACAACTGTTTGCCTAAAATCGAATTGTTTTCATCGTTCTTGGTGATATCACATTAACTGGAGGTACCTTTCTTGTTGATCGTTATCACCTACTCCTAAAAGCTACTTTCATCATCATCGACGTCGGCGTCATCATCATCATTATCAATAAAAGCGATACACCAATAAAACATACTGGTGCGCAGCTGTCTTACAACTAGCAGGGACGAAAGCCTTAACAAAGAGTCTCTTCATCGATAGTCGATCAGGTGGCTGTTGATTTGCCAGCCGGGCTTGGCAACTGACTTGCAGACGCTATGTCATCATCCAAGGAGATATCCTCAGCGCGTCCACCCAATCACGGACTGCTGATGTATTCTCGAATGATGATGAGGCCTTTGCAAGTCAATTACCAAGCTAGACGGACTGATCAACAGCTACTTGATCAACTACCAGTGAATGCATCCAAGCTACCAACATTCTAATACATTGACAAAGGGTGTCCGTTAACCTTCCATCCCTTGATTGGACAGATAGTAATGTGCTTCGCCTTGCCTTGCTGGCTAGCACATCGAACTTTACGCGAGCTTTTGAATTGGAAGACGAATGTGCTTGTAAGTCAATCAATCGAAGTGGAACAAGACAGGAATCCTGCCAATACTTCCTGTAATCGATGATTTTTACTCAACTCAAAACATTACTCCTCAGTTAACATGTTTGTTTTACGCGACATTCGTTCTTTGAACTGATGCACTGCTGAAAACTGGTCGACTCTGCTTACTTCCTGCTTGCTTGCTTTTTTAATTTGCTTGCTCCCTGGGTGAGACCACTGGGAACTGAAGTAAACTGTAACCCGTCGGCACATGCTACTGTAGACACTCGATTGGACACGTCACTCGTAGCCCTGGGAGTTGGCTAAGGATTATGGTTACTTTGACCCAGTGGAATGATTTGGCACTGACGCCATGTTTCACCATCTTTCCGGCTTATTTTCTTAGCGGCTTAGTGGGTCACTTGTTCTCAGCACAGTTCTGGCTTCGGCAGTGCACCAAGGCCATGAGAGGACCACCACCATCTCGTCACCCCATCCACGCTGAAGGGGTGCTCTCCTATCGTAGGTACTCGATGAAAGCGATAAAGCAGACGCTTTGTGATGGGAAAACGGGCTTGTGTAAATCACCCTCTGTGAAGGTTGAAAACAAGCCCTTGAGCATGAGCATGCTAGGCACATGAAAAAAACAGGACCCGCGTCAGTGTGGGACCGGATTGTCCTAACAGTCAAGCCAGCCTGATATGGGGCCAACTCAGGTATCCTCCTCCTCAGGTATCCTTATCACGTCCACCAGGCCACTGAAAGTTTGAGCATCGACGTACTGTGTGATCCGCAGGTACGCGGAGTGAACGCACGCAGTTTGGGATGGCTTTCGTGTACAGATTCCCACAAAACAGATTGGTGACGTTTGTTATTTAAGGCCGGGAAAATAACCGAGTAACGGAGAAAAATTGTTAATGGAAGATGAGGAACACAAGTAGTAGGTTTATCTGAGCTCAGGACTATGTACAAGTCAATCCACTTCAGTTCACATTGCTGCATAGTCTGAATGCCAACCCGTAAAAGACAGACCCAGCTCGGATGATAGGTGTACTCCGCGGTAATGAATCGTAAACCACCGTTGGCTTTCACTGTCATTGGTCAAAATTAGTTGTTTGGATGAGTATGCATACAAACCATCAGTCTAAAGCTACCTAATGGCCATTTATCTACTGCATTCCTCAGCAACTTCCTTAAAATCAACCAATCTGTCTGAGACTGATTTTAAAACAGAACTCAGGTATGAACCTAGGTTATCCCTTAATAACGGCCACTCGTGGATGGTGCGCAAGAGGTTCTCATTTGCAGGTATCCTTTTAGGTGGTGTTTTGGAAGAATTCACTCAAACTAAATTAGATGATGTATGATTTTTCGATCACCATTTCAGGTAACAGAAAGTGCAACATTTATAACCTTATAGAATCCGTACTGATGGAAATAAAAAATAGAGGGTAACCTCCAGAACAAAACCATTCATGGGGAAGAGGCTCGATAATGTTAGTTATGTGTCCCTCACGAGCGGGATTAACTAATTTGAGAGATAGGTGAGCAGAGATTAGCACACAAATCGGTGAACAGGTTTATCATGGATCTGAAAATCGTGCATCCTGACAAATCTTGAAACTGTGCTATGTTCCTTGGGTTACTTTTGACTTTTCTGTGGAATGTTAACGACGTTGTGTTCGGTGTCGGGACCAATGCCGCAGCACGCTCATGGGAACTTCAGGTTAGCAACACTATACCGGCTTAGATAATGGTCAAGAGTAGCTGGTGTCATGGTTGCCTGTTAAACTATTGCTGGTGTCTCGTTCGCGCCTGTTAAAGGCCAACGACCGTCGAGTTGGACAGGGTGTCGTAAGACAGGTGAAAAAGTCTTAATATTGGACTATTGAATCTCCAGAAGTGGTGCAAATCCCACGAGTAAGTGGAATAACAAGCACAAGAAGAAGGGGTGCCACATAATTAGTACACCCTTGTTTTCTGCTGTCACAGATATCCCCTTCAAATATTCTCATGTTTTATCAGATCAACTTTAGCAGTTTCGGAAACCTAGGCTCCTATCGTCCAGTCCTCCACATTTGACCACATCACCGAGACGAATTAAAAACAGTCTCCTAACATACAATATCCGCCTCTAGGAAGTGATTTCAGTGAATCGAAAATATTTTGCTATAGGAACTCTTGAATGAGCGAAAACTCCCAGAATACGACAGGCAATGTTTCATATGGAGCTTATTCTTATCCTTATCCAAAATGGTAACAACTTTCATTTGCAACTCCGTGGGAGTTTGACACCTCTCATCTACAGCTACCCTGAAGACGGCAGGGAACCAGCGGGACTTGCTACTGGCGGGAGTTCGTTAACTGATCCGTGCATAGTAACCTGTGGAACAGAAATAACCAGGCTAGCTTGCCAAAATCGTTTTGCTAACAGATACAAAATCGACCAACATTGCAGAGACAACGAAGCCCGTTCAGTTTTACTGGGGAAGATCACAGAAGGAGTTCGTTCATTCTTTTAAAATGGCAGTTAATTGAATCAACTGGTTTTGTCCGTCTGCATTGTTTTAATTGGATAGTTCCATTGTTTGGTTCCACTGTTATATGCATTCGAAGCGTGCTTAGGCGTCAGAACATCGTTTGGTGGGAAGCGTATCGTCACCTGGCACACAAAATGTCTCCAGAAGTGGGTTGTTCAACTGTCAGACAGTAGCTAGACGCATGTGTGAGTTCATTGCGGCCTTGCGAATTCGCCTTCGCTGATGAAAAGTACTCTCTCCGCCTCGTGTCTGCAATGTGTGCGTTTAAAAGGAGTGACTGGTCTCCAGACTATCGGTAGGCTACATATGTGAGCTGACTGCGATCACTTACCTTTACTTCGTTTGAAGCCAAACGCGTTGTTTGCTCAGTACTGTGATACCTGTTCATGAACCACAGCACCGTCTAGGTTGGTGTGTTAGCTGTGTGCCATTTCATTATATCGTTTCAGTCACTAAAAAGCCGTTTCATTCCTCCGCACTGCTGTGTTATCCAAGTGGTTACTGGTCTATAGTAAATTACGCATAATCCAATTAAACTCTTTTGTAATGTTCTTCAACCTAATGGCCGTTTTGCAGATACGGTTCATAAGCTTCAGTGAAATGAGCTTCTGGCATCTAGGTGAATGTCAGTTAACGAAGTTCCCGTGTGCCCTGGCTTTATCATTACGACATGACCAATGCTTATGCAATGGCAAGGTACTTAAACCGACAAACAAACTCGTCTTGAATTTTCAAAGGGATGCGAACTATTGGAAATGCTGAAGTAGAGCCCTATGTTTCAAAGGTGCGAAATGCATGCCAAGACAAGGATCCACTTCGGATATCCTATTTAATGCAAGTTGTACGGATGCATAGCCGTCAAATGACAAAATAATATCGTCTGTGTTATTTGGAGGTTAGTTTGATACGGATCGACTGGAAGTGTGGAGGAAAGGGCACCAAGAGTAGATGTACAGTGAAGGGGCGCTCTTTTTTACCAACTAAATCTAGTGGAGCCAACCTAACCTCAAAGGTAAAGACTTTCGTGAAATCAAGGAGTACTGTGACTTGTCGTTGTTGCTCGGACATGTTGATGGATGCTGCAGTGATAAAATTTCATCATTTTGAAGCATTCCAGTTTTGCTTCACTCATGTTCATAACGGTGGTCTGTGGACTAGCAAGATCGATTATATTATCTTACCTAATTTCTCACCCAACGCTCAAACAGTTTTTGGACCGTTATCGTCACATTGCACATGAATCAGCAAAAGTAGACCACCGAGTATTATAATTGAACATATCAGGTAGACAAAAAAAGGAAAGCTATCTTCAGTAAAAAAGCATTACCTATTAGAGCTGCCTGGGTTAGCTCCATCAGATAAGGGTCTTGTCTTTTTCCACTCTGATAAAAATACCCGACCCTTCCGCAGCTTATTAATATAATACTTATAATGTTTAGAATGCTTGATTTACACGGTTTACTGTACATTCTATCTAAATGACCCACACTACCCATTAAAACAGCGAATATGGAGGTTCTCTCCTAGGGGCACATTCTCAATCTATTTAGTTCAGTTTCACCTCGTTTAAATCAAGAATAGTATGGTGTCCTATCAAAGGTCGCGCACAGGGGTACGCACAGCCTTATTTAGATGGAAAAGGGATCCAAGGTTTTAACTCCAAGTCATCATGCAGAACAGCCTTTGCATACATTCATCAAACTTGTTCAAGCGTTTTTTGAATATATTGTGGATTGATACCAGGATCTGAAAATCAATTTTTATCCCGATTTTTTAACCTCAAACACCGGTATCTTTTCAAGCTAGAGTGTCTGAGACTACCTAACTTTTCATCAGAATGTGACCTTAATAGGCCACCAAAGTTTAATTGGATACTGTCTGTAGTTTGCATTCAACAGTACTGATGTTGTGAAGCAGTAGCTGGTTAGCTACTACGACATGGTGTTAACTTCATAAAACGATTTTATTCAGATTTGCATACGCAAATGAGTCTCTCGGCCTGTAACTGAATCCACGTCAAAGTATGTCGGTGTTTCGTGGCGAAATAGCCAAATAGCACAGCTGTCTTTAATCCTGCATTCTGCCTCCACATTACCACTATCTTGGTTTTGAGGCAGCCGTCTAACTGGCAATCTTAGGCCACCTCTATTGCCGCGAGTTGTAATGCTGTTCATTCTAGCCGAGCCCATGGCACTGATTGGCTATGGCTGACATTTTAGTATGGCATACGTTTCCACATGTGTGGGCTATACTGAGCGGCCTGTTAAGTAGTAGTGTGGGGATGGCACAGAGTTGCATACTGACACCTACATGGGAAGCTTAACGAACACAAAAATTCCTAACCTAGTCGACCAGCAGCAGTGAAGAGTATTAGCACTTCGTCTTAGCACTCGAACGACAATGCTCAATGCCGGTGTGTAATCAAGCCATACCTATCCATTGACATCAGTCCTACAAAACCCCAAGGAATCAATGGTTATGAAACAATCAGGAAACACTGGAAAGATGCGACCTGTTATATGGAGCTTGAAATGTGTGCTTCCCAGTATATTTTGCTTTCCACTGCTAGGCGTTAGCAATCGGAGGTTATAAACAATTCAGCGAAAAATCGAGTTAGACATCAGAGGGGTATTCTTTCCTGGCGTTTTAGCGCTAAGCCATGTTCGCCTCTGTTCCCTAACCACATCAGAAGCGAAGCTGCTGCATTTACCGGTCTCCTCCATGTTCCAAAACTGTCAGCAAAGGGTTTTGAGACCTGAAATTATTCCTCTGTCTTGACATTGGCACTGAAGTGTAAATTGAACGGGTTAGACATTTTTTTGTCTGTTTGGTGCGCACGTCCGCTGCATCGGCTGGACAGACAATCTTCCATCAAAGGCCTGCGTTTCGGTTTGTTTCAAAGGCCTGCCTGAGCGCTATTTCCTAAGGTCCTCTGCAATGACTTGGAAAGATATATTCACCAAAATACCCCTGAGCACGTTTTTTTACTGGAGTGACGGGTAATGTGATCAGGCCTCGAACTTTTTTTCCGACTTCCGCTGTTTTGCCACTGAGTAAGCACATCCTATTTTTTAAACAATAGCACTTCAGGCATTCCTGAATCGAGAGCAAGTTAATGGTGGTCCTTAGTGTGAATCACACATCTCGAGAGCGATTCGAACCCACAGTCCCGTGGATAGCGTTCATCTGCGCATCACCAGCGTTGTCAACTCAGACTTAACCAGTATGGAACCTGACCGAATATCAGCGAACACAGCACAAGGCCTGATTTCCAACAAAGGACACTGCCATTTGTCAAACTTTCATGTGTGTTCCGAATCAGCAATAGCTGTCTAAAAGTGGCTTCCATTGTGTGAAGGAAACTTCTCAAAAGGTTGCTGAAAACTTTGACAAGTCACGACCGGTTTCACCTTTCTTCAAACTCATCACACAGACGCAGTCCCTGAGCTTCCATCAAACTTATGTTCCAACTCAACCTAAACTGTACGAAAATTGTGAACTACACTCATTTGCACACCATTTTGGTTTTAATAGGAGATTCACCAGGATCTAAGCTGAATTTTTTGCACATGATATTCCTCAGCACTGTAAATGTGTTTTTCGTGAATTTCATACATTTTGGGTTCAATTGAAACTTATAGTTTGACTAGAACTCGGGTTCTGCACTTACCTGATGAACCCGAAGAAAGGCGAAACCGTTCGTGGAGTGTTCGAAGAGTGTTCAGCAACCTTTTGAGTAGTTCCTATCAAAAGACAATACTACGGTCTCTTGGACACCCTACCAATTTGAATATGTGCGGCACATTTAGTGGAAGAATATCATACACAAGAGATTCAGCTGGGGATCGGTTAAGTCCCCCTTTAGGAGCAACTTGATGTGTAGATGAGAATGTTTTGCTTTCATTGTGTTCCGAGCTGTGGGATTCGTTCTTGTTTTGTTGATTATCCGTTTAAGGCTTTATCTTGTGATTTGATATCGGCTGGTTACTACTGAGAGGTAGAGCCTCCAGAAAAGTCTTTTTCCCTAAAGGAGAGGTACACACCAAACTTAGCACTCGCACATGCACGTCTCGCTCCACCCTTGTCTCTCTTTCGATGGTCGTTCTAACAACCAGTTTCGTATTTTAACATTGCAGCTCACCTTCAGACTGAAATCAAAATTGTTCTGCGTGCTAAACATTCCGGGTAGAGCAGTCCCTGCAAGAAAGACTCTTCCGGAGAGAAATCTTCCCATAGGAGGCTTGGTTACCGCTGCTTCGTTGTTTCCATCATCAGTCACGAGAATGATGATGTTCAACCAGTTCTTGTCATATTTTGATAGTTAGATCAGATTTGACAACACTTTCATGTTCTCAAATCAAAGCTTGAATGTGGAGGACATCCGCAAAATCGTCTTGAAACTCAGTAACGTTATGTACAGCGTCTGGCTCAGTATCCGATCGGCCAAGTCAAGGTGATACTATTTTCTTCTATCAACGCTAATCGTTGAAGCGTCACCTAGTCAGACATAACCTTGGACGTATACCGCTGCAGGATAATGTAAGTAATTTCCAACACTGTATTAACCAGAGGACTAATTGAAGAAAAAAGGCTTTGCTCGCCACACCGTCTTCTCATTTCTTCTGCTGGAATAGTTAATCCTTTAACTGCACTCAGTCAGATGGCTTTTGGGACAGCGCCTGAAAGAGCTGATTGTATCACTGTTAGATGGTTGAATAAGAGTGACTATGTCCAAAAAAGACCATTCAGAGGGAAAACTAGACAAAGAGACAAATGCAGCTTCGCTTTTACCTGAATGAAACTTCACGTGAAGTACGGTCGTAACGCTACATAATTTCACCCGTTTTTTCCGACATGGTTGTCACCTGCACTGGTACCACTCGCTGAATATGTATAACAGAAGATATCACTGACTGGGCTGTGGGCATGACTTCTGACTCTCAGAGGAATTGGTGCAAGTAGCTAGTTGAATCCAATTTTGACCGTTCTTGGCAGTGTCATTTCTGTATTTGAGGTCTACATTATCACCGATGGCAACGCGGGGATGTGAAGATAAATCAGTATCTTATTTAGTCCGCTGCATGCCTGTTGCTGAAGTGACAGGCTGATGGCTGCATGAGGAAACTGAAGCAAAATGGGAAGTGAACTGCTGATCCCCACTATTACCAAGTGAGATAGCACAGTAGTATCCTCAGTTGTTCTGAGTGAAGGTTCATGGAAACAGAAGTGAAAACAATGTCAGGATGCAAATCGCTTCGCCTTAACAGCCCTTCAGTATGATAAATGTATTGGACGTGCTTGTGCACGTGAATCCTTTCTTGCACCGTAAATAGGTGACACGGGGTCAACTTGTTTTGCATTTGCGGAACTATTCCTAGCTCGTGTGTGGCCAAAAAACACACCAGTTCGTGATTCATCCTTAATCCATCTATATAGGCTTGGTCATACCAAGTCATAAAAAGCACGTACGTGAGGATGACTTTGCTGCTGTTCCCATGACCGTCACATTGACAGGTCTCCTGTGGGAGTTTTCACGCTGAACACCTTAATCATATGGTGCTTCGGAATAAGGAAAGGCTCACATTGTCCTGAACTAAACTTTGTGTACGAGACGATTTTTTCGATGTGTTTCTGTGTGGATCAGTCCCTTTGGAAGGATGTTTACGAATATAACTAACCGAGTCCCACAAGTGACATGGACCTTCTGAGAAGCTGTCACTTGAGGAGTCTGCGAAATCCGGATTGAGTGATAGCAGCTACACGATCGGAGGTCAGTTGTAGTTATACACATCTAGGTACAGCCCCAGCTCCAGCTCAGTGGGAGACTCTTGTCTGGAATGAAGTGAGTTTGAATCACTCTCTAGACTGATGATGACAAGTTTCAACAAGAAGGGAATAGCTTTATACCGTTTGCTGCCTTTTCTGCATAGGCTGATTTAGCTTGCGGGCTTCTGGATAATAATGACCAAAGTATTCGCAGGCATCCGTTCAACCCGACACATCCACCTAGTAAGTACTTTCGCGAGTAAGCTTTCCTGAACGGCAAGTGAGAATGTCCTCCAATGGGCTATTTTTTTTACCTGAAAGCGTGCTCTAATTGGCTGTATAAGGCAAAAAGGTTTATAGCAAATAAATTCACCAGTGTCTATATGTTCAATACACTCACCTGGATTAGCGCTTAGATTTACGTCAAAATGTCTTCCATTCTATATAAATGTCTGTTGAAATTCACGGAATGAACAGCAACGAGGGATGCACGCATAATGTAGAAATGAGATTTCAGATAATTTTTTGGCTATCAATACTTCGTGGTAATAACAAAGCTGTATGGTCAGCCTCCCATTGATAGTAATATTTGGTTTTATTTGCGAAGATAGCGCACTGTCAAAGCCTTGACAGGGCGTCCACAACAAATTATTCGTTCTACTTTACCTACTTGGTATTTTGCAAGTAGTGAGAGTAGACTTTAAATATTTCACTCCAAGAAATACATGCATTTAGAGGTGGCCATGGAGCCGCATCGTCACAATCGCTGAGCGAATCGGAAGTTGTACTTAGAATTGGAACCCACAGTATTCAGCGTAATGTGAAGCTTTGAGAATCAGTGTGGGTACGTGGTGTCATTCGAAGTTTCGGTTAATGACTGTTGAGGTGAACAACATATGTCGAAAATTTTAGGTTTCTCGGCAGTTTGCTTTCATTTTTACGGTATGATCGGCTTCCCTAGTCACAGTAACGCTCGACACAGTGTACGATGAAAACCATTTCCAACAATGATGTAATTTCAGAGTCTCAATAAATTTTCGCTAAATCTGGACTTTTTCTTAAACAAGGTGAAGTCAATCAAATTAACCTAGCTTTTCGTATTCCGTACTCTTTAACTTACAGTTCTTTCGTTGCATCATTTGGTACCTTGAGGAGAGTTGCTACCCCATAACTAGGTTCAGAAACATATACTTAAAGGCGTCGCACACGCTTTTGTGACCAGGATACATCTCATTGTCTGCTGCAATTCCGTACAAAGCATCCCACAGAATCAATGACGACTCCAACGTGTTCCAACATCATCCACGTTCCCCGTAACCTTCTGGATATTACCTGAAACCTCTAACCCAGTCAAAGCAGATGGCTACCCAACAGTAAGAGTAACCTGCATCAAGACAGATCACGGCGTCCCTAATTTTTCAAGCAAGCAGTTGGTATCCGATCTGGTGTTGACGTGCTCTTCAGGTCACGACTTCTGAAATTATTTTTATTTTGTGTACGTGAATATGAATGGGTCAAAGTTTTTTGTCTTCGTGCACTTTTGTTCTCGCATTTAGCTGTGCGCACTAATAGGTTGACTAAAACGACCACCTTATCCTGTTTGGCCTAATAGTTTTATCTAACAGTGAGCACAGCAGTTTCTCTAATGAATTATAACTCCCGGGGTTTGACTTTGATAAACACAAGTCACTGCAAATCTTTGGAAGCCGAGTTGTTCTCTGGTGGTTTTCTGATTCTCAGCTGCGGAACAAACTATGAAACCGACCTGGGGTGCTTTGAATTTTCGTTTAAAAGCAAGGATTAATATGGTACTATCAGTTTTCTTTAGCTCAGGAGCATTTGTCACGATATAGGAGAAAAATCTCCAGGAGATTCTAAATAGTAGGTCGTCTTAATTTTCAGTAGTGCTCTATCTATAAATATGTTCTATATGTAGAGTATGTAAACAGGTAGAAGAAAAAGGCAGTTATGTCAATCACAGGGCGCCACTGGCGTTGATCGCCAAACGATTTATCCTCGGTGCATTTGTATCGCGAAAAAACATTTGGGTAGCCAGCTGTCAATCAAAAAGCTACTCTTAGGCTATCTTGTGGCTGCCTAATAAGCGATTTGGGCCAAAGGAAAATGTTTTTATTATGTCTGACTTAAAAGACCCAATATCACGTTGGAAACTGACGTTAGCATATCTTAACATTCATGTTCGCTTGTCATATGGCGACCAGCACCTTACCACCGAGCTCTCCACCTTTTTCACACATATGAGCCACTACCTTGCGACAGATTTTCAGCTCTTATCACTTCTTCTGTTTTTGATTCTCTTACCCAAACCCCACTTATCGGCTTGAGGTTTCAGTGCCTTGAATGAAGGCTATGAATCACACCATTTTTAACAGCAGTGAGCAGTCGAACGGGTAGAATGAGTCCAACCAGTGCTGCCATTCTCGTTGCTTGCTTCATATATATTTACAATAGTCCCCAAAGGAAGGCTACCTCGAGAGAGGTCACTTCTCAGTCAAGTTCATAGCATCTTCTCCTCCTGCAAGATTCCCTACGTCTGAACAGTTCGTCACGAAGGAATGATCTTGCCCTAAGAAAGCTCATACATCTGACCACCGATAAAGGATACAGGAAAAACACGTTTCATATTCAAGATAACGTGAGGACGAGCAAGGGGATACATGGCTTCTGAACCGTTCGAAACCTGTTTGAGCTAGTTGAGCTAGCTGACTCAGGGTCTACATTTCAAATCACTAATCAGAAAACTTTGAGTTTGTTTCACACTTTAATGAATAGGATCGACTTTTATTCGCCTTTCTAAGAATACACTATTGGCGTCATTCAGCTTGTTGTATTTGCCTATAGTATCAGGCTTCCGTGCCAGTTAATGGCTTCAATGAACAACATATCGAATGCCGCGGACGACAAGGGACTTCTCACCACTAGATGAATTTTTGATACGACCCTGGTTTGCCATGGTCCGGCCAGATCTAAACATGTTCTTCTCCTTGGAGGGGTAAGTGAAGCTTGTGTCGCAAAATACGGTGTGAGGAACGTGACGTTAGAAAACCTGAAACCTATGGCTTAAGCAGATACCAGAGCAAGGATTGACTTTTGGAGTAATTTCGCAAGATCTGGTTGGTTTCTGTTGCCACTACTTGACGCCAATTCAAGGTTGACACCGGTTGTATTCAAGTAAGTTTGCTGATCAATGAAGCTCATGAAACAAAAGAAAAACCTACAGATGATGTGAACAACCGAAAGATTCTGATAATGACTCACTCAATTCAATACAAGTTGCACTGCGCTGATATTATGAGAACCCAGCTAAACGCCTAACAGCTTGTAGAGCAACATTCCTGCGTCTTTTCAGTGGATGCTTACGTTGTCCCTTTTTTGTGATGATATCCTTTTGAATAATTATTGTACTGACTGATACTGAATAACTAGTGTTATCGACTGAGATAGTTTCTTCTAAACGAAGGCCACTACGTATCGGTTAGCGCACATGGTCCACCTGAATGTATTTATCCACCTTACTTTTTCATTAGCTGATACACCTGACCTGCCAATCACATAATTTGCTTCAGTCCTAAATGTACGTTGAGGATGGGAGCAATGTTTATTTCATTTCGTACTTCGCACTCTTCGACAGCATCGCATTCCAAGTCGTCTCCGTTGTTTCCCACTTGAATTCAGTGGAGGTTAGTAGCATCACTTTGTACCTGGTCACGATCCATTATTCTGTCGACCATAAACCTCCAAACAAGAAATGACAATATATTCCCCACAGAATTGGTTATCGTAACAAAACCTTTATTCCCGAAAAGGAAGTCTCAAAGAAGCGGATCTCCTTCGACAAGAAGGAAACGCTGTACATGATAACTGTGAAAATTATACCATAGTGAACACAGTTTATTCACCAATGCTTAATTTGCTCTTCACACTTCACCTTGTTCCATTGCCAGTCTTGTGATCGTTATCACTCAGCCTCAACACACTTATCAAAGCCCATCGCAGTTCTACAGTGGCTGTTGCACGTCACTGCGACTGAATCTGTAGATTTGCGGGTGCAGCATCGTGGCGTGAGCAAACCTGTGGATGAGAAGTGATCAAATCCAGTAGCCTAAAAATGGCTGATTATTCGGAAGTTCCGTTAGTACACATATCCACCCTATAAGCAATGTATTTATGCTCGTAAGCTTGTCTGGGTTTACTCACTACCAGTAGAAAATTACACTGGCTGTTTGAGCCTGGTGATTCCCATCAGCCGAATGATTGTCTCAGACAGTCATTGGCACACTACAACAATTATGACGTGTCTCCATCGTCGTAGGATCCATAATAATAATGCACCATACTACTCGCATTATTATGCAGAGACGACTTGGAATGCAATGCAAGCAGACCGTCACTGAACCTTCCTCCGACTATTGAAGAGGCAAACAGACAGTTGCGGAATAGCAAGTCGGCTGGCGAAGACATGTTTGAAGAAGAACTGTCCGACTCTAGAGGATGCACTTCTTTAACTGACAAACGTGATCTCGTGGAAAGAGGAAGTTGCACCAGAATTGAAGGACGTTCTGATCATGTTACTCTACTACGAAAAAGAAAACAAGGCTTTACGAAGCAACTATAGGGGCATCAGTCTGCTGAGCTGCGAGGGTACGAGTGTCACCCAACCAATTGACAGCTGAATTGACTAAGACACGCCCCAGAGAAACAATGTGGATTCCTTCCTGGTTTTAGCGTCCGATATATATGCTGCAAGACGGCTACAAGAAAAGTCCTGCAAACATCATCAGGCACTTCACGTGTTTTTCCTAGAATTGGCAAAAGCCTTCGAGTATGTCAGCTGAGAAGCGCTGTGAACAGTTTTATTCAGATGCGGCTGTCGGCCAAAAGTCGTCAGCCTCATCCCAAACCTAAAAGATGGAATGAGAGCGAAGATGCGAATGAATGAATCAACTTTGGTCGGTTTCGAAATCCTCACTAGCGTAAAATTGGGGTGTATCGTTGTCTCCGCTCTCTGTCCCTCTGACCATTGTGAATGTGGCTTTTGTGAACGACGATGATGATGTGCAGTTCGAGTATTAGATTGATGGACTTCTGTTCAGTATTGTTTGTTTTGTTGCGAGGAGTGTGGTCCACCAGATTAAGGTCCGCACTCATTTTTTCGGACAGCTGTACTGTTCTGTAGACGCATGACAAACTATACCGCCTAATTGAGAAGTTTTCGGCTCTTGCTAGGCATTTGGATCTGGGTATAAACACGAGGAAAATTCCGTTCTGCATCAAATTGCATTAGATGAAGTTCGTAAAACCTCTCCGAGAATCAAGACTGGAGCGGAATCTGTGTGCCACCGCCGACTTCTGCTACTTCAGAGATACATTGTCTGCTGACTTGACCGTCGACTGTGAGCTGGGATCCCGCATTACCAAGGTTAGTGTAACCTTTGACAAACTTGAGTGCGGAGGAGTCGGAACCTGCGGATAGAAACCAAGCTGAGCCTCCACAAGGCGATGGTTCTATTTGTCCTCTTGTACAGCACTGAAACACCGAATATTCCGGCGCAACCTCCTATACTTGAGCAGTC
Organism: Clonorchis sinensis; assembly: GCA_003604175.2. Lineage (NCBI taxonomy): Eukaryota > Metazoa > Platyhelminthes > Trematoda > Opisthorchiida > Opisthorchiidae > Clonorchis > Clonorchis sinensis. Next base: position 68,271,016 of record CM030369.1, on the reverse strand, counting down.
TTCACGTACACTACTTGAGGTGGATACATGGTGTTCACTGGACTGAACCAGCGACGGACATGGAGGTCATTCGTCGGGCGCGTTGTGATGGAAAAGAGGCCACAGTCGTATTCAGCTATCATCATTGGCTGGAACATGTTTGCATAGTAGACGGGCACAGGATTCTGAAGCGTCATCTTTATGGTCAATTTTAGAAGAAACCTGACCCTGGCAGACAAACGCTTCGGTATCTGGGTACTTTGGTTAGAATCTAAAAGCTGGTGACGTGGATGTCCTGAAGTGAGAAGCGGAAGCACGACATAGGATGGCATGGAGGGAACTGACATGAATTTCAGCATCAACTTCTAGTCAGAGAGCTGAAGCGTTCCCGATGCAAGGGTATTATGGAAGTTGCTGGGCCTGGAAACAGGACAAACTGGATCTGGATTGACTGTGGTTGTGATCGCGCTGGTAGCATAGGATTCGTCGGTGGACGGAGACAGTAATCGATCGGCGGATAAAGTTAGTTAGGAGGCAAGTAGGTAGGCAAAGAAACAGCTGTATAGCGCTTCTGTGCTTTTCAGAACGGATTGGATTCACTGACGAGACGAAATCTCGATTGAAAATTACCAAATCTCACAGTACCACCAACATGTAAGGAGCTCAGAAGAAAAAACACTTCACAAGATGATTGAGACCCCCATCAGAGAGTTGTCACCATTCAATACTGATGTTGTTTGCATGATTGAAGGGTACGTAGCCCTACATCCTGTCTAAGTGCGAGTTAATTACAATACTGAACAACCGCTCATGGCCGAAATGTTTCGTTCAAACCACTGGCCAATATTCGCGGGTTCCAAACTCACTGCTGGACTTTCGTGAGGTGCACACTGCCGATGATTCCCAGTAAGGACTATACCGCTGTGCAATGCTTCCCGGCTTTTCAGCAAAGATTGGCTTCACTTAAAGACCCATCTCTCAGTTACAGTAAGTTTACCGGATCCGCCTTAGCTTCCCAGATGTTATCAGATGGCTGAAATGACCATGGTGCTAGAAGTGGCTTTCCGCGATCATTACCACACCGATTAGAATCTACGAAAATATCTCAATACACTGGGCAGTTCGGTGCGTTAAGCCCGCGATGGTGCTGATGCTGGTTTTGGATGATCATAGTCATGTCGACGGAATCAAGGCGAGCCACGGCTAAACAAAGAACGCTATGTGGATGTATTCTGAGTCCGGCTTATTATTAATGTAGCCATTAGTCTATTCGGACCTGGCTTCATTAGGTCCAACCTCCAGGCTGTTCCATCCTTGTCAACAAAGCTCCACATTAATGCCTTCGATAATCCGGAGCGCTAAACATTCGAATGCTAGGAATGGCGTTCTGTGACCATCGTTGTATAGATGGCCATCGTCTCACCAGACAACCGATTTGCATACACCGCGAGTATCAGCTGTTTATTCGTGTCCCCGCCCTAACCTAAGATAGTCGCAAATGATCCCCGCAAAAAGCTCTCGTTTGATCGCCAAGCTGAACGCTGTTTTTTCATTGCTATCTCAGATGTGTTTCATATAAGTTGTACGATATTGTTGTTACATGCAGAAACTCTCCACCAAATGGCCACCCCAGTCGCTTCCGTCCACCTACTATCCCTATCCACTTCATACTTGTTCTAATCGCCTATTGTTGCCGGCCCGAATTCAGCCACTTGGCTTCACTCCACCATAGAGTCAATCAACATTCATTTGAAGAATATCATAAACGACAGATTCAGCAGTCTATTGTGAAAAACAATTTGGTACGCGAGTAAGAGTATTTGTCAAAAATTGTTCAAGTTGGGTTCAAGTAGAACATAGGGTTGGTGGAAACTCGGGAATTGCGCCTACCTGAAGAGCCGCAATAAGGTCAAAACCGGTAGTGGGTTGTCGAAAAGTTTTCAACAACCTTATCAGTAGTTCCCTTTATGAAAATACACTGCGATGTATTAAATATCGTACTAACTGAAATATCAGGCGGCCTTTGTGCAGCACATTCATTTGAAGAATGTCACAAACGAGAGATTCAGCTGAGTCAATCGTTAGAACTAACTTGATATGCAAATGAGAGCACTTGTCAAATACTGTCAAACTTATTTACCCATTTGACTTGTGTCTCTGAATCAATGGGTCCCGCTGAGCCAATGACCTGAGGCGACCCTTCTCCTTCTGTGTTACTGGCCTTCTTTGTTCGTTGGCGTTCACGATACTGTCGGACGGTCTTGTAAGCCACTGTCAGTAATAATCGCCTTCCGTGTGCACCTGTTTGTCCTGCTGTTTTGAGGGCCGTTAGACCCGGACGACTCTATTACTAGTGTGTTTTCTTTTGGCATGGGAAAAACCACTCTAGAATCTGGAACCGACTTGTGTTGATTGGAATCGAACTACCTATCCACGCGCTATTCAGTGTCACTCGGGTTCTGGTAACACTCGTAATGTATTAATGTGGGTTGCTTCCTAATGTATTCTGCTGTGTTCAATTTATGCGCAAGAGATTCGCAGTTACATTTCTGGCATTCTCGAGCATTAGGACTACGACAGTGCTGGAGGTGACTGTGAGTTTTCAGCAAACTTATAAGTAGTGTGTTATGCCAAGACAATATCGTCGTACCAATTGAAACACCAGATTGCCTCTGTGCGACACCTTTAGATATAGAATACTATAAAAGAAGGATTCAGCTGATTCAGAGAATAGTGTACGACAGAACAGACCTGCAAAGCTGATGAACCACCAACAATTTAAATCCACAGTAGTGGTCCTATCTATCAAGAGCCGTACTTGTTACCCCTGGGATACGTACCATAGATATTTAAAAAGCACAAGGAAGTGTCCTTACTCCTCAGTTTGCAGACAACATCAAGTTCCTCATTGAGAGGACAGAATTAAATTTACTGGATAGTCTCGTTTTGTTTGACGTTAAAAGACGCAGTACAAACATCAACATCGATTGGAAGTTCACTGCACACACTGTTGCAATGAGACCAAACTCAGTGCTCCGTAAGTCAAAACTTCAAAGAGGTGAACATCATAGCCTAGGGTGCTCAAGAGCACAAAAATGTCATGTGGTCATCACCGGATGTTTAACTCTGAGGCATTCCGGCACCGGTATGCACCAATGGGGATATGTAGAATGTGAACAATTGGCTTGGTCAGTCGCAAGTGAACGGTAAAGCGCTTCACAAAAAAGGAACGCGCTATTACTACGAAAGTAGATAACTTCAAGAGCTGTTATGGAGAATGGTTTTACTCGCCAGTGGAGTGTAAGTAAACATTTTAACTCTGGTTCATTAACGTGCTGGCCGTGGGAAGGACGCAGTTGAACCTGTTGCAGTATAAACTGACTATAGAGTAAAGAAACTTCGTAACAGGACAAAAAATAATGGTCATCAACTATACCCAGTCCATGGCACAACATTCTAGCATAAAACCTCAAAACATGCCTTATGGAAGACGAAAACAAGTCAACTGGTAACTAATCACAATATAAGGAGTGAAGTTCTAATATGAAATCCTAGTGCAAATAAGTTACAAACGTTTTACAATCAAACCTGTTTGTTACTTTGGGGACACTAGAAAAACTATATCAGAATGTCCAATTGGGCTGCGAGCCTGCCCGTCATATTCCCTCACGGGTCCACAAGATTCGCTCATTCGACAACCAGTGAGACAGCGAGGGACTGCTGATTCGCATGAAGTCTAACCAACATCCTTATGCAGATGGTGACAGTGATCCCTGCAAAAGACATTTCTGTTTTCCTTTGTTTCTGGGGAAACCGTATAATACAAGAAATCCTAGCACTTCAAAAAGCAGACTAGCTTCGAGTTGGATATTGCATTGAAAGTCGGCTTCTCTCGTAACGTACTTTTGACCAAGTTTCATGTTGGTCAGGTAGTTACTGATAGTTTAAAAATTCGGAGGGGCTCGCAAATGGGTGGTTTTTCTGAGTTTTGTGTATGTTTGATGTACACTTTGAACGACGTAATCGGTGAGGTTGAAATGCTGGGATTCGTGACAACTCAAGCTGGCATAGGATTAACAGAGCGACTGCAGTCACTATTGCCTGATGAAGTAAGGCCATATTACCCTGATGTGTTGAGAGGAAACGCAGTACGCCAATATATTTGACGAACTTCTACATGCAAAGCTTTGGTTTATTTCAAATCCTGAGTTAACTCATAGTTTAGTAGAAGAAACCTAGAAAAGATATAAGTGAGTAGTATAAAACCTTGAGCGTTACATGTTTTTTTTTTCAATAGCCACTCAGCCCTCTGGTGAGACCTCTAAAAGCTGTCTATTTGGTACGGGTCTGGAAACAAGAAAAACCTTGACTAGTTGTGCATCCACGTCCATAATTGGACCGAGCATATGCCCCACCGTTAGTTTGCACTTGCTCCAATCGACGACAAACCAAAATAAACTTCCAACAGTACACCTTCTTCATGCTAAGACGTGCGTGTATTCTCGAAAAGTAACAAAATATTTTTTACAGTAACTTCGGTAAACTTTCAGTGTCCCGAAAGACATCTAAAGATGACGTGACATAGAGCCAAGTCGTCTCAAGGGAATGCTCAAACTTGCACAAGAAACCTGAATGGTTACTTTTTCCTGCAAAAATTTTAACCTAACATCGAGCCACCTTTAGTTTTCCACCGGGACACCAAGATTCTTGCTAGGCTATTTTGAGAATTGTGGTGGGAATCGGGCTAAAAGGCACCAATGCTTCTTATAAGAAAACGGTATCGAAACATAAATGAGAAGGTCTTAATTAAAAGACGTCGGATTATTTCAAAATATAAGGGAAAATACAACGGTGACTGAGGGCTGGACTAGCTCTTGAGGACTGAACATCACTGCATATTCCTGAGGAAAAGTTGTGCGGTCACCCAAAGTTTGACTAACGTTCTCAGGCAAACGATACAGTATATAAACCTGAATGGAATCTTCGTTAGAAGGTGTTGATTGTGTGCACACGAACTACAGCCGTTGGATCGATTCTGATCCGACAACCTAACGAATGGTCGGTTCACACAAATTCCTAAAAACTCAGATGCCTAAAACTCGGTAAAAGTAACTCTGACGCATAGGTTTAAAACAAGACAGCTGACCTGTCACGTTAAGGAACGATGTAAACCTGAGAACTGGATGTGACGGGAAATGGTCAACATCTGACGGGTTGAATTTAGTATGAAATTCACTGGGGTTCAGCTGCAAGTTTGAGAGCTGGTCCTTCTCAAAGCTGCAACGCAATTTTGACCTTTTGTCACTCTGCAGTGAGCAAGCGTTTTGAAAAATTTGCTTTTTTAATGTTAGAGAGTGTTCTGAAGAAGAGTAGATGATGATCCGTTAGGGTTGTCCTTGACTAATAAAAAATCAGCACCCCTGAACTTTCGTTACAAAACCTTGGAATCATACATTTTTCGCACTTAGTTGCTCATTTGGAGATTAAAACTTGTTGGGTTACTTCGGGTCAAGATGTTACTGTAGCTATGGGTTTGTTTGTATTGTTTAGAGTGCTTCTCTCGGTCACTTCGACATAGGTTAAATTCACCTCAGAATGCACAAAACTTCACTTGACCTAATATGGTTACAGAAACGTGGATAGGTCATCCATGCATTAGTACATTCTACCAACTTGAAACAACGGCCTGCATCATTGAGACAAACGATATACAACAACTGTGCGACGGTACAGCACCAATGGTCACCCGTTATAGAAGACCATCTTTCAGGGTGAGGACAAGAGTCTCGAATGGACCACTCGAAAGTATTTTTTCTGCAAAAAGGGACATGGAGATTTGAACAGCCATCTTACTAAAGCAATGGCACGTGTATGCTGCTATCACCCATGCTTTTTCCAGTGTGAGGCGTGTACGTAGTATGATTCAATTCAGTGTGATATTAACTTACTCGGATGACAAGTATGAACACGTAAACATGATTAGCCCTGCTGACTCTAGAGATTTCGAACGGGATTGCAACAGAAAAGATGCTAGTTTTGCGTTTGTTCGACTTGAATGACTATTCAAGTTTCAAAACATGGGTGTGGTGCAAGAATTTCTCCTAGTGGCTTTGCTGAGGTAAAATTTCTATTAACAGGTGATTCCTCGTGAAATTGCACCTTTTCGGTTTGAGAATCATCTCGCACAATGCAGATTAACCGCACAAGCTAGCCAGATAGGACATAAACCTGTCCTTTAAGTGTTCCACATAGTACCGAAGGAATCTTATGATTGGTGGATATGCTGGCATCCCTTTTAATAGTCCAGCGATAAAGGATTTGGAAATTAAAACATTTCAACGCTTCAACAAGAAATTGATATAAAAGGGGTGTATCACTCACTATGTTAAGTGGTAAATAGGAAACTGGTTCGCTTAATGATTGTTGCAGTAGCCTGTCCAATTAAGGAATTGCGACACACTAAAAGATGTATTGGAATAAGCTAGCCCGGTATAGCGAGAACCATGTGGTTGGCTTTCATTATCAGACAGAGCAGACGATATGTTGTCAGCGCCTTCCAAGCCTAGTCAGAGACTGTCGACTGGTTTTTTATCCTGTGGAATACATCACAACCACTAGCTTACTTGTGTGTAGAAAAGCTTTTCAACAAAATCTATCCAGCAAAATATCTCTTGCAACTGGGAGTATGGCTGAATACAACGAAATGTTCAATGCCAGACGAACTATCTTAACAGCAACACAAGTCCACTGACGGTGAACGGAAGTGAGCCATCCTGGTTCACTCACATACGCTCTTAAGTATTATGGCCCAGTGATCCATTGCACCAAACGAAATGGACGTGTACCTTGTCTTGCACGATAACGAAAGGACGGCTTCCTGGATGCGCATTGTGACCGAAACCCACATCCTGATAAACGCCAATTTACTGGCTGATCTCAAATACCCACGAGAGTAGTTACATTCCAATCATCTTTAATTGCGCCCTTTTTTCGGCTTCACTCCGGCGCCGCTTATGGCATTCCATCTTCACCCAGGGGAACGACATCATTCCATTTGCAAAATGTGTAGTTGAATAATTTGAAACCTAACCAAGGGACTTGCACTGGCGACAATAATCAATCTGATGCGCCAGTCTGAGCGTATACCTCAACATTATGAACTGTCTGATTGTCATGGGCGGCTTTCAGTCCTGAAGGTGGTCCACGGTGCGTCGAGCAGTTAGGCTGCTGTCCAACAGACACGGTCCTCTAAAGCACCATTACTGTTGTAAAGGATTCCGGGGAATAGTAAGCGCGAGCTAATTGCACTGCTTATCAGCCACTTATGGTTAAACAGTTTAGTTTACAACTGATAGCCTGGACGTTACAAGTTCGATTCTTCTTGGATGTACGTGTGATGCGCATTGCTGATGAAACAGCTGTGCAATGCTTTTCGGAATAGATTAATTTCACTTTCAGGATGGATTCTCGATGGAAATTTCCAAATTTCTTCATCTCACCCACATAAAATAAAAGTATCTTCATGAAGTGGGCGTTCTTAGAGCCAGAATGTGAGTGCTCATTAACCAATGAAGTCAGTTCACTTCCAGCATTAATTAAAGGTCACGCAACCGACCACTACCAGCGTCGTCTATCGTTCACAATTAATTCAAGACATTGCTACAAACATCCAACAGACGGTTAATTCGATTTGCAGCGGCAGTTGCCATTGCAAAAGTGAAAACAGAAGCAGTTATTCGCATCGCTGGCGCTACTGTGATGATTCGGAATCCTTTAACTGAAGGACTCTCTTTTCCCCTGTAAACTGGTTTTTATTTACTGTCCTGGGCACCTGAAGAGATGCGGTAAAGTATTGAGCACTGTAATACTACATGTTTCATTGAAGTTCGTGATGGGGAAAATTTACCTCGCGTTTATCAGAATGTGGAGTCGTTTCAGAGCAGTTTATCCAATGGTGCCATCAAGCTGCCTCTACATAACAGCGCGCACTGATTTGCTGTCTACATTCATGGGGAAAAGCATTTACAAAAAAGTGGAAAAGGCTACATGTTGGCTGATAAACCTGAAAATGGTTCACCTTCGGTCATTTAAAAAGTGAACACAAAACAAGACGCGAAAACATACTGAGTGTCCCATCGAAGCTGGTCCCTAATAGTTCATATGTTTAGCTGAATCGCAGGACCAATTCTTGCGCAGGAATCCAACAACTTCTTATGTATAACTCAAAAGAACATGCAGAGGAGTTCTGTAAGGCCAAAGCTCTGGCTTCACAACTGCCAAGTATGTGCTGATGACTTGTTGCCACTGTTTGCGTTTTCTGTCCCTATCAACCGAACTGTTGACGACTTACAATATGAGCTTCATCACCCTGTAGTTGCTAGATCCACATGACGCACGCTGTTTCACAGAAACCTTGCGCCTAATGTTGCAGTCTGATAAACCCTTCGAAGGTCTCTAAACGAGGGACGGCTATCCGAAGAGTGGAGGCTAGCGGTAGTCAAGTCAGTGTATAAAAGTGGCTGCTTCACGAGTTGGTTAGCTACACACCCATCACTTCCACGTCCATACTGTGCAACGCGCTCGAGCGAATATTGAAACAAGCGCTTCAACCGCATTTTGACGCAAATGGCCTGTCCATCATGGATTTAAGAAACCACGAGCGATTCTACTACTTTTCAGAGGGAACGGGACGGCTGCGTGCAATATCGATCTACACCTGGACATGATGTGTCTTCGGTAAGGCGTACGCTAAGGTCATTCAGCAAACTTGTGCATATGGAGTTCAAGGGCAACTTTGACGTTGAACTTCGATAGTTGTCTCCGGTCACCAGTTCCAAGTCAAGGTCAATGTTTTATCACCTGAATCTCGACAGTTGCTATGCCGACATGAAGGCGCTTTGATTAGGGTCATCGTCTGGAATGGTCGATTCAGGAAACTCCAGTCTCGTCGACGATGTTTTGGGAGGTGAAGGGGCGAATAGTAAATCCTTTCACCTCCTCTAAACACTGAATAAAAATATAAATAGAGAAGAAAATAACCAAAACTGAACTAATCGGAAGTGACCGCACCCCGACCACCGCATTTAGCAAGCTATTTTAGGTACCAGGAGGCATCAAAAGAGAATTATTCCACCGTTCCTGAAAGCTTTGGTAAACTCCAATGGGTTTGCAACGGGAGACGCTTGGCTGTCAGCACAAAAGCTTGACTAAACTTCTCAGATGTCACCTATAGTACTCCTCGAACAATCACTAACTACATCAACACTGTCTCAACAAGATGGCATTATTCACTATTGGTTACGAGCCGACTCTTCCGTGCGGATAATATTGTTCCTGACAGGAGAATCTAGTACTTTGTATGAAAAAACTTGTCTCGCTCGATTTTGATCCCAGTGTGAGTATCTTGGCCCGAGCGTTTGGCTGAAAAGGGATTTGTTTCTGTGGGAGTAACAACCGGGACCAGAGCTCCACAGTGTGACAGCACTATCGGCCACTAACAACCCTCCAGCCAATTAACAGGGCTTTCCGCTGAAGGTGAATTCGGGCTTCTACTATCCCATTGGCAATGCTGGGTTGTTTTGGTCAATAGCACAGTTTCAGACGATCAGCGACTTGGAGTAAACAAGGACCGACCGACCCCAACTGCCGCACAGTCGATCAGATAGTGAACCAATCACGAGCGAATGCATTTGAATATCTAATGAAGCGTGCTAGTAGCGGTGAGCAATGATGTTTTTGATCTCACAAAAACTCGTGACTTCACATTTATCTTCAGGAGTGGTGGGTCTTTTTTGCTCGATGTCCGGGAGCACAATAGTTCTGAAGCTCACCGCGCTCTGACGATGTCCTCTCGCATGGCAACGAAACGTTTGCAAGCCAGTTGCCAAACTCGGTGAACAGATTGACTGCCACCTGATCAATAGCTAACTGACCCACACGGACTACAAATATTTAGACACTGCCGACACCAGTCTCGTTATTGGACTCGTTTTCCGCAGACTTGAGCTCGAGATATCTCAGTGGTTAAGACGCGAACTTACTTGACCGGAGGGCCCATAGTTCGAACCCGACCCCAGCCTCTCGACTGCTCCTGTCTAGGCTTGGGCAATCCAGCAGTATTTCCGCCCTCGTAATTCCTTCGGGTGGCGTGGCAACATTCATCGAAAAGGTTTTAAGACAACGATTATTTTTTTTACAAACTTTTCACTAAATAGCATTACCAGACCGCAATTAGTGAAAATATTTCTTTAAAACCATTCAGTTACGACTAGTTCGCTGAGGTTGGTAGTTGGGTTGCAAACATTTCGCCACCAGTCGAACTGAAATTATCAGTGCATAGTATATTCGTGTTCAGCAGTGCTGTTTGCTGATCCACTTTGCGTTGGCCAGGCCCAACTAACACCAGACTTGGAGTAGAGACGTAAAAGTGGGCTTTCAGGTTCATAGTAAAAGATTCTGTAAGTGAGCCGAATGGAAACAAGACACCGCTAATTTCCCAAACCTATACCAAAGCCTTTTTAACATATAGTCTGCTTGCTAGCTTTATTGATATGTCAACGTCTGTCGTACGATTCATATGAGAATCACTAAGGTCAGAAATTTTGGAATATTACTTTTTGGATTTCAACGGGTCATTCAGGATCTAGAGGCGTTTATATGTATCACATTCGTCTCCTGTTGCATGCTTCCAGTCTGGTGTCCATTCTATCAGCTCGGACGTTAACTTTCGTAGGTATTTCTTGTGAGATTGTTCATGGCCACTCGTTTACTGAAACTTGTTCAGGCACCAACTCGCCGTTCCTCATGCTTGCAAGTTCATTGATTTATCTGCTCCCCACACACGAATAACCTCTTACATAAGCGAAATGGGTGGTGCCATAAACCGACTGCCATTGGGTTTGGTCAAAATTTTCGGCGGTATGAGTGCGTCTAGTTGCACAGCATGATTGAGTAGGATGACCGGATTTGCTGGGAGTGCATGCCAGCTGCATACGAGATGGCAAAAGTATACGTTATTCGGTACAGTAGATATGGCCTTGAAGGGTAGTTTCCCCTTGCTCATCGGACAATCCATATGCGCAACAATTAGGTACGAGCCCAATTTTCCCGGGATACAACAGCACTACTAGTCTTGATGAACAGTGTAGGTATGCTGTTACTGGGAAGAATCCGACTAATTGGTTTTCGCCGATGATGCACGTTTACCAGAAAAGAACACAGTACCCACTGAGAGGGACGGCAGCCATCCAAAAGGGGGTCACTTCGATCATAGCTTTATCCGAGAATTTAGTCCTCCCAAACGACACTTCATAAAGAAAACCGCCTGAAAGGAGATCGCAGTCACGTTTCGATCAAAGTGGGGGCACGATTTTCATTTTCGGGCTCAACTGCCACTGTGTCCTTGTTTGACTTTGTTATATTGGCAGCCGTTACGCCTAAACCCGTACACACAACCTTATAGGCAGACGGATGAGGGAACAGGCACAATAACCCGTCCGTACGTATGAAGACGCTCATTTAGCCTCTGAAACCAAATCACAGCTGTTGTGTCTCAACCTTGAACTGTGCAAGAGTATGATGGTTCTGGTCGCCAAACCTTATAGAAGACACATGGACCTAGTCAACTAACACGAACCCGGCCTCACTGGCTTTGGACGGCTTTCGCTATCCAGCAATGGGACGAAATTCATTCCGAATTACAGGCACGTGTGTGCAATGTCCACATTCTTAAAACTATCGAGTCCAAATCTATAAAACTAACATCCCTCCCCAGGACGGGGACAAAAGACACATACGGGTTACCAAATACAGCCGTGGCTTTTGAGCGATTGGTCAATAAACATACCGGTAAATGGGATGCTAATCCAATGGACAGTGCGCGCGTAGTTGAGGTATGGCATCCATTCACCGCTGCCATCTGGAGAATTCGCTGGGCTCTCAACACCGGATGGCGTCACACTGTACATCAACATAACTGTGCCAACCAACCTCCATCAATTCTCCATTTCTCGCGAGTTCTCAAGGAGTGAGCAGACTACTGTATCCAGTAGTGCAGACATCAACAATCTTAGCCCAGTTTTAATGGCTGTCGCTTCTGGTTTGTTCGACAGTTGCCTTAAAATAGGAGCTGCTGTTCCCTCAGCCCGGAGAGGTGCACCAATGACGCTAGGCTGCAAAATATCACTATCCTAGTGCTTGTTTTGATTGCTCGAATGTTGTTCGTAACATAAATGTCGAAAACGTGTTGTACCCCAAATATATCTATTTGGTGTCCAAATAGGAAATGAGATTAATAAAAATTCGGAGGCTAATTCTAACTAATTAGACCCGGGATAAAACCGACAACGGGCCGTCGACACTGTTTCGTTTCGTCTGTAATGTATCGATGAAAAGTATTTGGGTAAACTGAACGCCAGTCAGTGTGAATCTTGGGATAGCCTTTGCAGCATCCGTTCGACTGGACAGCCTCACAAACGAGATTTGTATGACTCCCACGTTGATACCGCCCTAGTTTGCAACTGGGTGTTTTATTTCACAAATATCTTTCAGGCAAAATCAAAGGTAAGGTCAATAAACAAGGATGACACTTTTAAGGTTGTCTCGCTCGCTTCGCTGTGTTGAATAGCCAACAGTGTGTGATACCTTTGAGGGACCGTTTCCAACTTCAAATGCCATAAAACAAGCCCCCATATTCACTTTCCAACTTTCGGCCATCTTTTAGAACGGGATCAAAATGGTGAAATTTTTGAGACTCATAAAATAATTCAGAATTCGGGCCACATCACAATTTACCGGTTGGTACGATACTGCTATCCAAGAATGAAGAATTCAAACATAGTAAAATTAGCGCAAAAATACTCAGCGATAACGATAGACGGCATGAACGAATACATATGCTCAACTTGGTCTTTCATAGTTCCATGAACGTCTGGTTATTCCGATTCCGTTACGACAGCAAGGCCTGATTAATAAATAAAATAAATCGCTCAGCTGTAGAAACCTTGCGGTGCCTAGATGCCATGCCACCCGAAGGAAACAGAAGGGCTGGGATACTGCCTGATTAGGCGAAAAATGATAGATTTTCTTTATCTTTTGGGAGAAGATCTAACAGAAATCTTAAGAAGTGGTTTCCTGTGGATCTGAAAGATCAAAACTGAAAGAATTCCAACGTGGTCAGGGCATCACGGTCTCTTCTGTTCGATGGCCCATGCAGCAAAAAACTGTTTTGAGGGGCCCGGATTACTTCGGGAACAAACACGTTGGTAATGCGAGCAGCCGGGTCTATACCTGATACAGACTCGTGGGAAAGTACCCCAGCGAGACCATTGAGTCAAGGTAGAATTATTACCCATCGGAACTTCCCACGAAGAAATATCAGAACGGAGTTGCCATACACCCTTAGCCACTAGTTATGGTCGGTTATCACGCCATAAAAGTTGACATCATTAGCATTGCTGACATACTACATAGCCGTATCAGCCTGCACTTCCTGCATGGAGTTGACCAATCGCTGGGACATGCTACAGTTACCATTCGGAATGTAAGTAGGGAGACTGGAACATAGGCTGAGGCAACGCAGGGTAAGTCAATAACTGCGGTTGTTATTGCGTTAAGATGTACCTCTGTGATGAGTGATCCGGTTTTGTGGTTCTTGCTCAAGTTTAATTAGGCGGCACATATAGCTTACGTTCGTAATGATCCAGATGACAGGCGTTCGACAACCAGCATGAAGGTTTGTTATATTGCACTGGTATATCTATTCGGACCAGATGGATCAAACTGTTGCATCGCACTCATAAAATCTATTTGAAAAAATCGGGCAAGATCAAAGCTTCATTACCAATTCCTTTACTGTGTGGTAGAAAAAGGAAACCTCTCACCGACAAGAGAGCTTTGTATGATCCTAGGTTCGCGAGGGATGGTGTGTGCCGAAAGACAAGGAAAATCTACTCTAGAAGCGAATTTCACTCGACGGTCTTTTAAAAGTTCGAGTCTCGAGTTATCATCGATGCAAAACCAATGTTGAACACCACCCAGATTAAGTTGCACGCGAGCACATCAAGGTAGCCTTAGTGAGGAGTAATCGGAATGGGAAACAGTTGCATATAAATGAGTAAAGCATTCCACGCATTAATAGGGTCATGTGTAAGGTTGGGGCATGGAACAAGTGATGCACTTTATGTACTATGAAGAACAAAGACTACTAGGTTACTTCATGGAAAAGAGGATTTTTTTCTTTGCACCAGAATAAAACGAACACTAAGTAATTTATTGAAAAAACGTAAGGTAAAAATGAATGCCTAGCGCGGCGGTGATGGTGTACAAAGCAAACAAATACCATATAGCGGTGATTACCGTGATATTAGACGATAGGCGGATAGACGCCGAACAAAATGTGTACACGGCTGATTCCGTATGCTATGTATGCTCAGGGAAACGCGGGATGACATCACGAAGATATTCACATTTGAGAGAATCACACAAACAGAAGACTCGTATTCGAGGCTGCAGAGTTTGATTCAGTAAGATTAAGACACCAGCCGGTTGTGCAACGAAACATCCGCATTACCCGGTGGTGACAATAGTTAGAAATAGGTATTCAAGGTAAGCCGGTGTCCATATAATTGAGATAAAGCACTTTGAGGAGCTGGAGAAAGAGGGAGAGAGGGCTCGGTGTTGGAAACAGAGATTCTCAACAGGCTCTCTGGAAAATAACACTGAACAGTTCTTTCATCCGGTCAGGGTGTCGTTCGAAAATGTTTCATCTGTGTCCAGCAGTCGACGAATGATGACGTGGCTTGCCATAGGTAAACGGTAAGTAGTGATACTTTATCATGTGCTGCAATGGAAAGCAAGGTAAAACGATCCACATATTCGCACAAGCAATACGCATAAATCGGGCTGCGATCAACGTTACAATCACAATGAAGAACACCGTACGAATTAGACGGTGGGTGAGCAGTACTCACGTTTTTGAAAAAAAAATTAGCTAAATTCTTCACTAATTGTGAAATGCACTGCCAAAAAATGACCTCCATTATCCTGCATTTAACTTTCTACACACTGCAACAGTTTCAAAAGTGAAACTATATTTGAAGTCATATTTGTGACTTATTAAGTCCAAGCGACCCAATAGAGATGATAATGGACCAATGCTGGGAAAACATTGGTTCGATCCCCCACTGGGTTGCCACGATCAGCGAATAATCCAATCGTCGACCATAACCTGAGCTATCAACATTCTGCAGCTGAAATCCATTACATTTGATTACCGAGACGAAGCCGAAGAATTTTTCGCGGCGCCCATGGGTAGTGAAAAAATGATACATGAGTAGATGACAGCAATACTATGCGTGAAAAATAAATTTTGACCGAAGGTCAGCCCACGCCACTTTCGCGTAAATCTCATCAAGAAGAACGTAAGCGACCCAAGCAGGTAAATTCCTTCCGGATGGAGAGGGCTGAATGCTATGAGTGGTATTAGGTAACTGGGCAACACAGCCTGTTTTGAACGATGGCGCATTAGTTACGGCCACTGACTTCGAATACTCTGAACATAGAAGTCACAAACAAGGCTTATCGATCTACCGTGGGACGATAGCTCACAGAGGCGAAGGCTTCCTTTACAACAACTGCAAACAAGGAGTTCGGCTGCTTCTCCCGCCGAGCGAATGTAGCCATGAGACAAGCGATTGTCAGCTTAGTTTACAATTATGAAGATATTGCTAGAACGGTCAAAAACAGCAAGTTGACTCAAAATGAGAAACCAAATGATGGAACGTCATAAACGAGAAACAAATGCGTTGATATCATCCCCTCCACTTCCGAAAAGTTAGTCCTTCAAAACGCGAATAGCGATTGCCCATCAGAGTCTGGTAAATGATCAAGCAGATTTCATCATAGGCGGGACTAGCTGTTTGGGACAAGACTATCACAGACACAGCAGCCAAACCCGCATGAATAGGGTTAGCAAGCGATGGTTTTCAGTCAGATAACCAAGGAGAAAGGGCCGCCTGTCGAATGGGTGTACATCATGGCTATCTCACCGTTTACGGACCACAAACTGATTGTTCAAGCCTGAGCATATTCACTTGTTCTCAGACCTGACAATCCAGGTGCGTCAAGCATGTGTGGGAAAGGTTGCGGCGACAAGTGTCGCAATTCAAGTGTCTGTAGTTCAAATCTCGATACAACCAAGTATATGTACTTCTAACGAGCTTTGTTAAGAGCGAAAATTTGGTCCAATGCTTCACTCTTTGCTTTGAACTAGCCAAGGGAGTAGTAAGGGAATAGGGCTCCCCAAACGATGTGGATGTAAGTACCAAAGAAGAACTACACTAGTATCACACCAACTTACCATTATCTGTCGCTTCATTGTAAGATAGAACAGAAGTAGAAAGTACAGCACTAATATAGGCCAAAACACTGGCACGTCAAGAAACTCGAATGCCGTACAGAGCAACGAAAGAGCAATTGCAACAGTACAGGTATGCCTGAAAGTAAACGGGTGATAAGACATGTTTTCCACCTGTTGCAACAAACCAAAACACTAGTTCGGGTAACCGTCGAATAAAAGGTCTGAAGTCTTCGGAAGAAGTGGTCGGAAGTACTGTGTTCCCAGCTAAAGGAAAATAAACATGAGAAAAAAAAACAGAAAACGAAGTTACTTGGGTCGGTCTCTGGGTCGATTTTTGGTGAGATAAACCCGATTAGTCGGTTCAACAGGAAAATACCCAGGGCGTAACTGACGACATGGTAACCCTGTACAAGGGGTCATTCGACCGTAAGGAGAGGGTAGGTAAACTCACTTGGACTAAACACACTCGTAAGATGTACAGAGCAAATAAAGTACCTGTGGCTATCCAACGAGCCACAACGTAAGGTGTTACGCTGTCCAGAAATTGCCGGTGAGTCTATCATGAAAGCTCCATTAAACTAAAAATTACAGGTACCTGCTGGATCTGTTTGACAAGTTTGGGTGGTTCTACGGTATTTGGAGGCGGTCCGCTTGAATAATAATCCATTGGATGAGCTGAAGAAGGAAATAAGGTAGACGAATCGACTGAAGACTTGAAGAGGAAACGTCTAGTCTCCGGCGTACTATGTAGAGTGGGAGCGGTGGCATACGAAGAAATTACCCAACGAACAGGCAGTAGGTGTGTGATCCGATTGCATCCGTTGAATAGGCTTATAAAAAAAACTTGACCACAGTCACGTTTATGGGCGGTCATCAAATTCCGATAAGGAGAGGATAGCCTAAAGCAGGTACACTTACACTGGGAAACCTAGGTGGAACAACTTGGACATTTTCAGAGAGACGGAGACAATTCTGCGCGAATGAGATCGACTTTGAGCAGTAAGGGCTTGATATCATCAAGTCGTTATCGATGGCAATATCATAAAAAACGAAGAGAATATAATAATAGAGAGTGAAAAAAGTGAGGTGATGACTTCTTTGGTCAACACCATCATCATTATCAGCTGTAAGAACCGCGTACACCTCGTACAGTGGTTGTAACTGCCACGGTTTAGTTCACCGATGATTTGGGGAGGCGGGGTAGTTAGCTGCGCATTGGAGGCGGGAGCTGGTAACTTGGTGCATAAATACAGGACTGTCAGTGGACTGTTAAATGAGGGGAGTGGGAAGGAGCTATGCATTGAATGCAATAGCCTGGATGCATGAGCGCCACTGAGGGCGCTACAAGCACTGTACGACAAGTACGCGGTTTCTTACAGCTGATAATGATGATTGAGGGCACGACTGGGGCATGTCTGACAATGTCTCTAAACATTGATGTGGCCCGTCTCGGGGTCCCCATCGGGGGAGACGACAATGAGTAGCGCAGCTGAGTTCCTCGATAATGGCTTTCATACTTCGCTGCCAAGTCATTGACTTCCTCTATCTCGTTTCCACCCTTCGCGTGGTTGTGCGAAAAGAACCCTTCGAGGAAGTCGGTTGACTGGCATACGGAGCACGTGGCCAAGCCAGCGCAGCCTATGCAGTGTGATGAGTTATTTCTTCCGTATAGCATTCAAAGTACCTCAGGATTACTGATCCGGTGTTTCCACCAGACTCGGGCAATGCTCCGAAGACATCGATAGTCTTTTGGGGTCCTCGGCGCGCAGCGGCTAGGTTTCTGATCCATTTAGTAATATGGAGTGCACCGCAGCATTGTAAACTCGACCCTTGACTGATAAGCTGATGTCACTCCTACGCCACAGGTTCACAAAAACTGCTCGGGCCTTCCCAATCCGGATGGAAATATTATCTTTCGCGAGACCACCGGAAGTGATACAGCTGTCCAGGTAGACAAACTTGTCTACTACCCCAATCGGCTCATCCGCAAGCATTAGGATAGGGTTTCAGCCCACCCAGTCTTGCAGTAGCACCTTGCACTTTGCAGGTGTGGAACGCATGTCAAGCCGTGAGGCAGAATTGTTTAGATCAATATTGTTTGCATTAGCACGGCATCAGATCCAAGAAAACCTATGTTGTCTGCATACTAGATATCTGTGAGCGGACGCCCCGGGAGCACTTCGACCCCACAGGTATTAGAGGCTGGTAGTGATTCTTCCATAATCGTATCAATGACAAAGTTGAAGAGGAAACGTGAAAGAAGCCAGCACTGCCTGACCACTTGATGTGGTGAACTCGGAGAGCTTCTCGTAGAGTTTCATACGTCCGCGTACAACGCCTTAAAGAAAGTGAAGAATTTATGGGGGACACCTGTGTTCCATAGACACTGCCATAGTACCTGACGGTCCAGAGAGTCAAAGGCAGCTTTCAAGTCAAGGAACACAACCATTGTTGGTCCCTAAGAGCAGTGTCGCTGTTCCAGAATATGTCGGAGGCCGAAAATATGATCGATGCATCCTGTTGCAGGACGGAACCCAGCTTGGTTTTCGCGGATCTGCCTCTCCTAGTGTTCAGTCAACCTTCGAAGGATATGACCAGAGAGCACCTTCGACGCCACAGCCACCAGGCTGATGTCACGGTGGTTTTCACACCGCGTCCGCGTACCCTTTTTGAAGATCGGAATAACTATCGACATGCCCCATTCTTCAGGCACCTTCTGTTCGTTCCATATCGTTAGGACGGTCAGGTCCTAACGAACAATTCTACCCTTTGTAATATTTCACTGAGATTTCATTTTCTCTCTGTTGTAGCCAACTGAGCCGAAGCACTCCTTCTTCCATTAATTCATCTGCAATATAGCAGATTTCATCTGGTGTCCTCTGTCTTCTTCCTTGAGGTTTTCCCACTCAAGTAATTAGACTATCAACGTGACAAAATACATTGCATCAAGTTCCTGAATTACTCAGCTAGTACACCAAACACAACACTGGCGACGGGTTTCCCACGATTTCAATTTCAGCTGATCAACTTCAGGTGATTTTGGAACACCAGCAAAAGCAGTTTGAGCACGCGCAACTGCAGCAACAAAAGCAATTTGGGCACACGCAGCTGAAACTCGTAGAAGCGCTGACCAAAAATCTGAGTATTCAGGCTCCTGAAGGCAGCAAATGTCAACCATCAATTTCATCTGTCCATTCAGGAAACACAAGTGCTAGACGTGTTGCCGTACTGGTCATAAGGAAGGATTTTGCTTCCCACAGAGAGCAAAGCCGACTGATTACCGAAATGGCACACCTAAAACGGCTCCCACATCAAAACGGAAGCGATGTAGATCGAATACTATCTTTGTATCATTCAAAGTAGATTTCGCATCCCGCATTCACACTTTCCGTGAATAATCATCCTGTCCGTCTTCAGCTCGACACAGCCTCGGATATCACACTGGTTTCACGTTCCACTTGGAATGCAATTGGGAAGCCACTATCTTCTGCTATCAACCATTGTGCACAATCTGCTTTCGGCAATAACATACCGCTTACTGGTGAACTCACTTGTGATATGTCTTTCAACAATGTACGATTTAAAGGCAATTGTTACCTCACAGATTGTCCAGATCTGAATTTGCTTGGTCTTGATTGGATAGATCAGTTAAATCTTTTTTTTGCGTTCCTCTACGGTCTGTATGTGACAGCGTACATCTCACACATACAAGCATTTCCCAACAACTCATACGCACAATCCAATCAGAATTTTCTAGTGTTTTCCAAGATGGTCTCGGGTATTGTTCCAAAGCCCAAGCCACACTACATTTAAAACCAAATGGTAAACCTGTCTTCAGACCAAAACGCCTTGTATCTTATGCGGCTCTTACATCTGTGGACGCTGAACTCGATCGTCTCCAGACTTCAGGTGTTATCCAGCCTGTCAACTACTCTTTCTGGGCAGCTCCCATTGTTGTGGTGAAGATCAGGATTTGTGCTGATTATTCCACAAGATTGAATGCTGTACTCGATTCACATCAGTATCCTCTCCTAGTTCCAGAAGACTTGTTTACCAAACTCAATAGTGACACCTGCTTCGCTAAACTCGATCTGGCTGATGCCTATTTACAAATCGAAGTTGGAAATGACTCCAAGGATCTTCTAACTACCGCCGTGGTCTTTTTCATTTCAATCGTCTTCACCCTGGAGTAAAAACGATACCAGCCATATCCCAACAGATAATGAACGCTATGATTAATGGGTTAACAGACGTCGTGGCGTACTTGGAGGATGTCATTGTGGCAGCTTCTGATAAGCAAGAACTCCATCATCGCTTAACCTCAGTAACTGATCGAATGCAGGAAAACGGCTTTAACCTCTGAGCGGGGAAATGTGCATTCTATCAAACATTTGGCTATTTTCAATAAATATAACCGTCGCTCTGATCAGGACAACATTGATGCAATTCACAGAATGCCACCACTGACGGATGTGTCCTCACTGCGATCTTTCCTCGGGTTGGTGAGCTATTACAGTGCCCTTCTACCAGACATACACCAGATGGTCCCTTCAGCCATCCCTTAAAAAAGGATGTTCCCAGAAATTGGTCATCTCAATGTGAATCGGCTTTCGACACAATTAATCACTATCGTCAGACCTCGTACTGCATCAGATACATCCAACCACGGAATCGAAGCAGTTATTTCCCACAGGTTTCCTGATGAATCTGAAAAAGCCATCGTCCATGCAGCTCGACCTTTGACACCACCCGAACGCAATTACAGCCAAATAGAAAAAGAACCATTTGCAATCGTACTTGCCGTCAAGAAATTCCATAAAATTCCATAAATAAACGGTCGCCATTTTACACTCCTCACGGATCACAAAACACTCGTCAGTATTTTCGGTTCGAAGAAATACATTCCGGTATACACGGCAAATCGTCTCCAGCGCTGGGCGACCGTTCTCGTTGGCTATGATTTTTCAATCGAATACCAGTCTATGGACACCATTGGCCAGACAGACGCCTTATCAAGACTGATGGACTCGCAACAACAGTCGACAGAAGATACAGTTGTGGCTTCCATTTCGGTGGAACCGGAAGTTTGCACCGTCTCGCTGCATCCATTTGAGCCCTTCCGGTTACTTCAACAATGGTCCATGACGAAACTAGATGTGACCCTGTGATCCAATAAGTATTACACTATCACCGAACACGCTAACTATCATCAGTGACACGCGACGTTGTTCTTATTCCATCAACGAATTTCTCTATCTGAAGTCCATCGTTGTCTTATCTTTGGTGAGCGTGTTATAATACCGGCCAAATTGCAAGCGCGGGTACTAAAGCAGCTGCATTTTCGACATCCAGCGCCATCGTCAGTAACACGAGACATTCAGTCACTATTCCACAGATGATTTTCTCTATCTGAAGTCGATAGTTGCCTTCTTTTTGGTGAACGTGTTGTAATACCTATCAAACTGCAACCGCAGGTACTGAAACAGTTTCATTTTGGACACCAAGGCATCAACCGTATGAAAGCCTTGGCACGCAGTTATGTATACTGGCCGGGTGTGGACAGACAGCTAGAAGAAATTGTGCAGTCCTGTTCCAAATGTCAGTGTTCTGCAAAATCGGAAGACCGAGTTATCTTCTTGGCCTGCACCAACTAACCCTTGGTTGCGTCTACACGTTGATTTTGCTGGACCAATTAACAATCAGCATTATCTTATCATGGTTGACGCTTACAGTAAATGACCGGAGATAATCATGATGGATTACATCACTTCTCGCTCCACAATCTTGCAGCTCACCCGAATCTTCAGTCGCTTCAGGAAGCCAGAAACATTGGTTTCAGACAACGGCAGTGCATTTACCTCGGCGGAATTTGCCTTGTTTTGCAAGCAATATGGCATTCATCACGCCAGATCACCGCCATTCCATCCTCAGTCTAACGGTCAAGTTGGACGCTTTATCGACACTTTTAAAAGAGCGCTTCAGAAACTTAAAGGGAAGGGAACGTCAGCGGAGATTGTTGAAACCTTCTTGTTAAGCTACCGTGCAACACCTAACCCAAATGTGCCAAACAACAACTCACCCGCGGAAGCGCTTTTCGGGCGTAAAATCTGTTTACCCATGGATGTAGTAGGCCCATCTCTGCCCGCACCTACGAAAAAGGAACACACAAATGGAGCGACAGTTCAACCGCCATCATGGTGCCGTTCACACCGCCTATAAGCCCGGTGATTCGGTCTTGGCTAAGGACTATCGCAGCGGTGGAGAGAAATGGACTCATGGTTACATCAAGCGCCGCGGGGTAACGTCACATACGAAGTTGACGTGCAGTCTACCACATGGGTCCGTCACGCGAATCAACTTCGCCCTGGATGCGCTGCACCGGCTACATCGGATAACTCAATTCCTCTTGACATATTGTTGGATACCTTTGAGTTACCATCTACACATGTGCCCCCTGTACAAACAGACAACCCCCCCCAGTCAAATCCATGTGCACACCAAGACGGTGGTCCAGTCGTAACCCAAAACCATTAACGCAGGTGATTCCACATCTGAAAACCTACACACATTTTGAAAAGAGGTGTTAGGACGGTCAGGTCCTAACGAACAATTCCATACTTTGCAATATTTCACTGAGATTTCAATCTCTATCTGTTGTGGCCAACTGAGCCGCAGCACTCCTTCTTCCATTGGTTCATCTGCAATATAGCAGATTTCATCTGGTGTCCTCTGTCTTCTTCCTTGAGGTTTTCCCACTCAAGTAATTAGACTATCAACGTGACAGAATACATTGCATCAAGTTCCTAAATCACTCAGCTAGTACACCAAACACAACACATATCGCACCAATAAGCTTTGTCAGATAGGTCACAAAGCGTTCTCCACCTTCTTTGAAAAGGGCTGGATAAAGACCGTCCGATTCCGGTGCCTTGTCACATTTCAGTGCGGATATTTCGTACTTTACTGTCTGTTCTTCGATGTGTTCGACTTGTCTTTCCAGTCGACGTTTTTTCGAGTGAATTATTGAGCCGTCCTTTTCACTTATTGTTTCGCTTTCATATTGTTGCTTTCATAGGGCCAGCAGACTGTATCAGTTGACATAGGGCATGGCTGTTCCCGAGAGCAAAAGCCTTCTCCATCTCCCGACCTTTCGTTATCCACCAGAGTTCTCAGTCCTTCCTTGGGCTCTATTTGAGGGATCTGTGCGCTCCGTCGTACTCGCTGCCTGCTGATATGGATTTCCTGGTATCAATCATGTATAGCGATCTCGACGGCATCCAGTGGTCTTGTGGTCGAATCGGAGGGGTCGGAAAGACAGCATTGGAGTCTCTACAATAGATCCTTTCACATTTTACCATGCTTCACTTACGTGCTCACTACCACTATAGTATTACTTTATATTGGAGAGTTGTTGGGCAAGCTCAGATCGATACTGTTGAGTCATGGGAGTTCCTCGAAGATGGTGAATTGGCATGTTTCTTGCTGACTCGCGAGGGCCTGAAGGGAAACGAACTGTCAGACGTGCACGCACCACAGCGTGATTGGAATCAAGTTGTGCGCCCCAGAGGAAACAGAATCTCGAACTGTAGATCTCCATCGGTGGCTGATGGCTATGTGATTCAACTGGACTGAGTGCAACTCCCACGCCATATATTCCACGAGTCATCGCTTCAACCCTCGTTTAGGATTGAATTCACCAGATTCACTGAGAGATGTCCATAGAGCGCCATTGCTTCCACGTCCAACAATGGTCATTCTTCTTGAAGCAAGGAGTGTTTGGTAGTCTGACATGATGGAGGTCTGGCAATCAGAAGTACCATTTCTGCCACTCGGGCAATCGACATAACAGGGATTTGATCAATGTCCCTCCGGTCTAGTAAATTCTGATTTACGCCCCATACACCGCAAACATCGTAACGCCAAAGGAGCCAGCTGTCGCGCTATCACAGATGTACACACAATAAATCTTAGCATTATTCATGTGGGGTCGAAATGGTATCCAAAATAAGCTCTGCGTGTGACGAAAAACATTAGCTGACCAGTCTGCCTAGTAAGTGACACACTACTGGGATTGGTGCATACAATGTCCTATAGGGTCGGAATTGCATGGACCCTAGCAAGGGATGCGACACGCTCCCGCAGTGATCCGCTGGACTGTGGCCGCTTTCGTTCCGTTTGGTGGAAAACAGCACTTTCTCCACTTGGTCGTGGTGGGAAATTCATGGGACATGTTCAAATCACTTTAGCCTGGTGAATTTTATTTGCCACTCTAGAGATAATGATTCATCAACACAGGTCCGCTCATAAACCAAATTATTGCGAACAAGCTGAAGCCAGCTCACACTTACTACGCTGCGGAGACGCCAGTGATAAAACGTTTGAAGGCGCTTACGGCCTTCGAACTGGATGGTCCAGGACCCACCAGGCTCTCACTGTTACTCTGTATAGAGGGCATGTAAGCATCAATGAAAGATTCTTCTGACTCAAGTTGACATATATTACTGGCGATTAGGAAATGGATGCGTTGGCTGCATCTGTCACAGCATAATAATGGTTTGCACAACTGTCAGTACACGTAAACCGGCTAACAAACTCAATGTCTCTATCTCGTAGTTCCAAAGGAACACAAAAATACAGAAAATCTTGGAGTGAAACCTTGCATTCTGAAGGTTCAAAGTACATGCTAAAAAGACCACATCGACATCATATTAAGAATAGATTGCGCGGACCGACAGTCGTTAACTAACAAAACAAAGTCGTCTGCATAGTCCAAGTACATGTATTTTTTCCAACAATTCGAGTGTTAGCTCTCCCACTCATTGGGATGTGCATTTCGCAATCATCTTAATAACAAAGCTAAATAAGGAAGGGCATAGGAGGAATCTCTGATGAGCTTCATTTGTTTTATAACTTTCGGATTATTTATTGTAAAAGCTTGCACGACTCGAAGTTTTGTGACAGCAAGCACGAAACATTTGCAAAATCCAACGAGATTTCGCATTGCATTAACATCACCCTCGTTTAGAAAGTTCTTCTGATTCGACCAAAGGTAAGAAGCAATGGACCCAAAGCCTATAAATCTACCATTCAAGGCATGTGTATTAACATTACGCCTCCAGCGCATGCTGAAGTTAAACCATCACATCTGAACGGGCTAACGTCTTCATGCTCAAGCGAGATTAATTTCTCCAGTGCGTCGAACAAAAACCCAGTAGCTATCATGATAGCGTCAATCGACTAACCCAAATATTAAGGATTCCTAGTCAGACGGTGTGATAGAGGCTTAGAACTTGTGTCAATTCGCTCAAGCAGTTCCAGTTGTGTGAGCCATAGACACCTTGTGGATCCAAACGTTCAACACCGAACTTACCAGTGCCCTCCAGGTTTTCGGCTGACCATCTGTCTGACCGCGCCATTCTTGGCACGGTTTAGGGACAAGAACAACTCTGATGGTATTCACTAGTCAATGACGAAGAACGCGTCCGAACCGTCGCGGTCAACGCTGACGTGTTAACTGTCCGAGTCGAGCTATGTCAAAGCACCGACTATAGACCTCTTCAGTCGACACACGGCCCTAGAGACACACTCTAAGAATATTTCTCAAACACCAATGGTCGAAAATCTCCATTTTGAGAATGTGAGGCTCGAATCAGCCAAGTTTCGCGGGCATAAAGTAAAACAGGTCGGATGGCAGACTGATTGATTCGAACCTTAGTCTACAGATGAATTTACTTCCCGTTCCATGGTACACATTTCGGTTGTAGGAACCTTCTGTGAGCATTAACCAGGAGGGTGGTGACTACGTCTTTAGCCTGGCCGTTCGGGAGAATGGTTGAGTCGGTATGTGCAAACTCTAGTACTACCCTGTTTATTGGAATGGGTTCATTAAAGTTGAGCGCTGACGCAGAAAAGAGACTGGATTTGGAGGTGTTGGCCGTAGGGTCAACGGAAAAAGCGTACCGGAAGAGGCTTTTGAGGACCTACTGTAGAATATGGTGATCAGCAGCGAGCGAATTCAAGGTCCATGATCGACATATTCTACCCAACCTCCACTCGTTAGCTTTCCATCCAGTCGGACAGAGGACAGCGGAAAACCTTGTTAAAACTCAGACGAAGCGTCGACGGTTGACGATTCCTTGCCCCGAAGGCTGACACGTACTCCCGTGGTCACGTGGTAAGAACCCGACAGTTTGATTGGCTTCGTAGAGGTGCCGCCCGACTACAGTGTGTTCAACGATGCTTCCCGGTTAACAAAGTCGAACGTAGTCTGGAAGTCCATGGAGAAAACAAAATTTGGCTGTTGACATCTTTGTTGTTTTTCTACAGGACGATGTAAAGCATTCGTCGGTGAAACCTTTTATTGGATGAAAGGCCGTCTGTTTTTGTTTCGCGCGTGTCTTCCGCTGGCAAGGCTATTTATAAGAAGCATGACAGATATTTAAAAGCTTCATCCAATAATAGCATACCATGATAGTTATCACCGACAGATCTGTCATCTTTGTGGAAAAACGGAAGGATAAGGTGGTAGAGTTGGATACAAACACTACTGTCCCAGACTGAACAGAACAGTCCAGAGTGGCGCAAGGAGAGCGACAGTCAATGTTTTGCATATATCTACATGGGTGCCATCTTCAGCACAGGCTTTGCATTCTTTTTCAGCTGCTCAATGATCTCCGTTAGTTCATCCTTAGGGGGCCATAGTCAACGTCGTACGCCGGAGAAAGGACTCAATAGTGGGTGGGAACGCATGCTGATTAAAATGTTTTGCCCATCGAGGAAGTTTACTACTGGTGTCCAGAATGATTACGCCAGACGCAGTCCTCACAGTGGGTTGGATAGGAAGTCGTTTTCCGAAGGCTCTTCGTAGGAGGCCGAAAGAACAGCCGCCGGCATTTGACGCAGATTCCATACTGGTCGCCGCACTGATCCAATGGTAATTTTCTGTCACGAAGAAACTAGACTTTACCGCAATGTGGCGGTTTGTGAACCAACACAACCCATTAGTTGAGATGTTTCATCCAACGTTTCGAACGTCCTTCTCTGCTAGATATAAGAGAGTCATTATGGTCTTTGATAGTTTCACTGACTAGAGGCTTCCGAGGACCTATCGGACGAATCAATTTGAAGCAACCTGAGGACATGCCTGACACCTTTGCCGTTTCTTCGACCTTCTGGGTTCACCAAGCTTCCCGGTCCGTGCGGACATTCAGTTTTACCTGGCGTTGGGCGATGTGAGTTGTACTGTGTTTGTGATCGGAGGGGAGCGTTTATCGAGAGTCCAGAAAAGCCACAGTTCTATCAGAGTTGCTTGGTTGAGTTGAACCAGAGGTGCAGTTTCCCATGTCGAATTCGCTACGCATATGGATTGCATGACGTCCCATTTTGGCCTTACGATGCCTTCTTAAAGTGTCGAAAAACGGCTGCAAACGAGAACAGACTGTTGACAAAACCCCTAGTGCTAGCGAAAACCGAATACAATTTTGGGGGTCACTACTCTGAACTAAGAGAGACTTATCAAGAATACAGATGATTCGGATTTACTCCAGGTGCACTCCACACTGTTCATTTTGAGAAGTCTCTTTTAGACACTCCAGCAGTCTATTAGAGTAAAAAAAATCTAGCAGAAAACCGAAAATGAATTAGACACACACTGACTGACCTTCACATAACAGCAGCGCCCATCACCCTTAGGCTTGCCCTCTTCGTCCAAATAAAGTTTGATTCGAGGCCGATCGGTGAAAGGTTCGTTCATGATAACACCGTACTTGGACATGAGCTCGAAAAAATCGGACTCAGTGATATCCACCGGCAAACCGGTCACGTAGACATGTGTATTCTTGTCCTCGCTCATCTTCGGACAAGAGCAAGATGGAATGGGTTTTGATGTTGAGAGCAATTCGAAAAAAATACCGAGAATTCAGTGAAAATCTCAGTAAAACGGTCACATTCCAGAAGTCAGGAATCTAAAAGCTCCTCAAATATTGTGCAATCGGTTAAGAAATGAAAAAGGACGCGTCGGAAATGAGCACAAAGCAAAGTATACTTGAGACTCATCACTAGCCACGAGGTAGCTGCTTGATTGCCTCTTGCTTGCGCTTCCTGTTGGGATCAACCCCGAAAAACGGTACCATTAATGCGCTCAAAAAGCGTAGAGGTAAGATTATTTGTCATTAATGATACCTAAAGCCAAAGCACTTAGAAAGTGCTCGGGTTGTGGTCACTGTTCGACTCCTAAGGCACCTTACAGATTTCCTATACTATTCCTGATTTTTTAAACGGTGATTAGGGACCAGATCCGCAAAGAGTGAGGTTCATTTTTGATTCCCATATGTCATCCACGTTTTACACCATACTTGGTGCAGTGACTCAATGCACCGATCGAGACAGCATCCAGCACAAGTTTGCAGAGCTTACTTTCAGGTTTTCGAGTTACCTAACAAAATATTGAACACGTCATCTTTGTCGTAGGTAGTTGAGGCGTTGAAGGCAAAACAACAGTTTCATAGGTGCCCAATGAGGCCTCTTCCGAGAATTCAAATGATCGAGCTGTTTGGCAGTAGTGACTTTGAGTTCGTAGTCTTCGATGCGAACACACTAAACAGAAGGTCCGTGGTTCGAACCCAACCCCGGCATCTGGACTGATCCTGTCTAGGTTTGGACAACTTCGCAGTACTTCCTGTTTCCTTCAGGTGGCATGATAGCCTGGTACCAAGTGGGTGTTACAGAAGAAGAAAGAATATTTGTTGAGCACTTTACCCTACATTAGTTACCCCACCGAAACTTCAACGAAGTGAATGACAATCCTATACCATCCTAAGCTCGTTATTATCATCACCATCTATCATGTTTTATAAGCCAAATAAGGCTACTCGGATGGTATCACACACGAGGGATGGGGATATAAAGTCATCATTGGCTGTGTGACCTGTGGTTTTCTGTGAACCAGAATATTTCCAGTGCACCCGAGCCTTCTTGGAAGAAGTCATCAGTCGAAGGAGTTTGGCTAGACTAGGAATACCAACCGTTAAGAAACGCACTGGCATACATGTTCGAACAACTCCCACAACCTGGAGAAACATAGGACCGTTAGCCGCTTCCTTAGCAATAGGCCAACCTGATGTGACTCTGTGAGCACCAAAACGGCACTCCCTAGTATAGCTGAATGAATTAAGCAGGTTCGTAAACCGCCAACCTGCGGTCAATTCTGGTTACGTCCTAAGGAACACATTTCCAAGTGTGCAAAACAATACATCACGGCACAAGTGCCACGTTTATCGCCAAGAAGCAAGTGAACTATAGACATACAAATAGAACACTGTGATAATGTACAGTTTTTCAGTTGAAACATCAGTGAGTGATTTATGACAGCGGTCTAGAGATGATTCACACCATCGAATAACCGCGTGAATTGTGGGCTGACTGGTTTCACACATCTAGTGTTGGTAATACTCAAAGTTAAGTAGTCGATCAAGTCCCATGAAGCAACCCCGTCGCTGAAGCTTAAAGACCTTAGTTCTAGAGCTAAATGGCCATCAATCTTAAAATTGCAAACCAACAGCCACTGTACTCGTATTTTCATTTTGGATCCCCTTCTCACTCACACAGAGCGAACCACTCGGGGAGAAACGAAATGATTGTCTGGATGAGACCAGCCTCTACGTTATGATGCCGGGAACAGAATCTGAACCAGCTTCCTAGGTTTAGGTGTAAGAAGGATAAGTTCGTTTGCCTTCCTTAATATATACGCCGTCTTCACCCAGCAAGTATATGTGGAATCCATCTGCATTTCAATTAGGCATGTACTACGTCCATCGAGCCAACTCCATGCTGCATTTCTGGACAAATATGAGAAATATCGTAAATGGAATTGGTAAGGCACTCACTTCGTACCAGGCGGGTGCAGGCGTTGTGGTTTTCCGTTTAGTTGACGCAGTGGCAGCAGATTCAGTGGTTGCTGATTCAGCAGGAGTATGCTCAGTGGCTGATTCGCCTTTTGGTGCCTCGGTATCAACGGACAAAGGAACACCCGCTTGCTGCTCCGCCTCAGCTCGAGCCAATGCAACCTCGGGATCCTCGCCATCATCCACTAAGGCGCTTCGCATGCGTTCAGACGGTTTAAGATCGTGTCTTGGTTTCCGTGGCTGAATTACGGTAGACTGTGTTACAGCAGCTGGCGCTTGTTTGGCCGTCTCGGCCTGGTGTTTGCAGTAGTTTTCATACCATTCCCGATAAGCAGGAGAATTGTAGTACGCTGTTAACGAGTCATGAGCAGCCTTAGTGAAAGCTTGCACCTCATCCGAATTTTCGCCTTTCTCGGCACGTAGTTGTGCTAGTCTGGTATTGAAATTGCTCCAATCCAAGGAGACCGAGTTCCCATTTTCTGTGTCTACATGTGGGGTAGGTTGGTTGTCGTCCGTGGTGACCACACCGTAACTCATCTGATAACGCGCAATAAAATCATCATCAATCTAATAGGGGGGGGGAAGAAAAAGTATGTGAAAGAGAAAGAAGGGAGGCGTCAGCAGTAGCCTGTTTTCGCTTATCCGCCCTGCTGTATGCAGCAAGTAAGGCGACCCGGCTAATGGCACCACGCCACGGCCGATAAGGCATGAGTTTATTTGTATTTGTGCAGTTCATGGTTGTACGTGGGCTGGGATACTGTCAGGGCGCCCACACCTAGACAGGACGATTATGGTCTTCAACCAAAGCCTTTGGCTCAAAAGCTGACCGTAAGGCGGCGGTGTTTGGCGGAAACTGCAAGTGCATTTCAATTTTTAAAGAACAATTCGCCACACATTCCAACCCCCAACCTGGAGGACTAGGCGACAGTGCTTGTCAGACCTCTAACCATTGGCCAACCTGGTACGAGAGACTCTGCGGGTGTCGCGCGGACACCCCGCGCTCAATGGGTCGTCGGGTTACACAAACTGTCACAACAGGTTAAGGTTTAATCTCTTAATGACGACTTTGGTCGACGACCCTAATCCTCCTCCTAACCAGGTCTCGGCGCCCCGGCAGTATTCTATCCCACGTACAACCACGATACCTACAACTAACAACAATCTCATGCCACTTTGGCCGTCGCGTGGTGTCACCAGCCTGGCAACTTTCTTACTACATACCGCAGGGCGGGAACAGGCTAATACTGAAGCCTCCCCTCTTAAACTCCCAAGTTTTTCATCTTCTGCCCTACCCTACCCATATTTGAATACCTTCTCTGAAGCTCCCAGCACTAGTACTGGTCGCTTTGTTCACTGTGTTTCACATGGCTGCAGCTTCTGTACATCCAACTTCAGTGACAACCATAAGCACTTGTAAATCTGCTTTCAAACCCCGAAAGCCGGTCAACTTAGCAGCCTTTAATGTTCGCACACTCAAGCAAGACAAAAAGCGCCTCTTTCTAATACGCTGGATTCCACCTACCTTGATGTATGCTGTCTGTCAGACACAAGGATACAGGAAGCAAGTATGTAATAGAACTGACTTCCCTCTCGCTCTTTTCCAGGTTGTGGCTGCGCACCTCTGGTGATGCAGAGGCCGCCGCAGCTGGACATGCTGGGGTGGATATCCTATTGAGTGGAAGCGTCTCTACTTGATTGGATACCCGTTGATAGTCGCTTCTGCGCGGTTCGTTTGGCATCTGTGAGAGAATATAGAGGAAGTGAGGTCCATCACACCCTGCTTAGACCCTAACTGACTGTAGCTCCGAATCTGCCAAAGACAGTTTCTATGACGCTCTAGGTGTCATTTTACAGCGATCTGAAAGCTCAGATATCGTTGTGGTTGCTGATGAGATGAACGTCCAGGCGGGTACACTAAGCGTTTCTGAGGCCCGATTTGGTCGTCTCGACTTGGACACGAGACGCATGGAAAATTGAAATAGTCTACTTTAGATGTGTACCGACCACAGGTTGTTCCCTTGCAGTACCAATTTACGAAACAGTGGAAGCCGCTTGATGACATGGTGTTCATCAACTAACCAGTCCCGAATCCAAATAGAAAATATTGCCGTCAGTTACCGGTGGCGAGGGTCGATCATTGTCTGCCATTCCTTCTGGAATACCTGTATGAACTCCGACCATGCACTGGCACGTTGCTCCTTTTCAGGTTTGGATGGCGGCTAGTGGCAGCTCTCCTGCGGCGTAACGGCACTTTTCCTGCGTGGCATCAGTGGTTTTGAACTAGGTGAGCTCTTGCTCATACATTTTCAAACTGTTGCGTCACCTACGACGCGGCACTTGATCGAACTGACGCTGAACAATTGGCTTTGTTTGTGTTCAGTGTTTTGTTATTAGTTTTAACTTACGGTGACTACTCTTACTTTCCGGCTTGGTCGGTGCATCCAAGGACAGGTTAATGTGCACATAATACACATGTGTATTCCGGTTTTCGGCCGTCGGGTTGTCAAGCGCCACTGCCGTAAGGACAGAGGTAAGTCGAGCCGTCAATTAAGCTCAAACATCTCATTTGGCTTGTGACTTTTGGTAACGCATACTCATCAAGCGCAAAGCCAAACAGCCTTGGAACTCAAGCCGACAGGACTGAACAGTTCGAACGGATTAGTAGGAGGTCCCATAAGTAGGAGCACCACCGAATTAACTCTGTTACTTTGGAACTGTGCTCTTTGGTAAAATGAACTCATGAGTTTTGCATTGTCATCAAACATGGGACAAGAGCTATCCACTCCAAAGAAAAACTAGACTAGACGAATAACAAGGGTCTGAGAACAGTTTCACGGATTCACGGATTGATACACAGGATCGAGACTTCCGTCCAAGTTTCCCGGGTCAGTTTTGATCTTGTCGTTCAGCGGCTTTCGTTCACCTGAAAGGCACAAGCGAAAAAAGGGTGCAGCACTGCTCTTTAAGTTCTCAGCGCGGGACAGTAAGCTTGCCAGCGCGAGGATGCGCATAAAAGTTTCTAATAGGGCTTTGAACTGGGTTCTAGATGGAGCGCGGGCAACCGTCGGAGGAAGGTTATTGCACGCAGCAACTACCAGAACTGAGAAAAAATTTGAAAGTGTGCGCTCTGAGCCTGAAAATCTTATTACCATGTCCCCGCCGTTTTCTAAATCAACGGTGAAAAAACTGTTGGCCAAGCCTTGTTCAAACGAGGCATAAGTAAGAATTAGGTCTCCTCAGATGCGACGATACTCCAGGGGAAAGAGGCCAAGCACCACGAGACGCGCTTCATAGTCCACGGATATAAGGCCTACAACCATCTTCGTAGCAGCTCGCTGGACACGCTCAATGAGGGTTACGTTCTCCCTGCGTCCTGAGTAGACAACTTGGTTGGCATATTCAAGAAGCAGTCTGACGTAAGCCCCATAGAGCATTTGGAACTCCACGCGAGTAAAACGGGAGAACGTATGCCGAATCATCCGTAGAACGGCGAATGCTTTTTGAACCGATTTCTCATGGTGCAGTGAGGACATGCTTGAAGAGAGCCAGATACCCAAATCCTTTTGGGCATTTATCCTCGCGACGTCCTCTGGTCTATTCTCACCACGCACGACATAGGCGTTCGATGAGCCTCCTCCGAATAACATATGGAAGCACTTTTTGTCATTCGTAGGAAGGTACCAGTCAAACAACCACTGCTTTGCAGCGTTTACATCCATTTGAATGGCACTGGCATTGGAACTCCAGGATTTCAAGTCGCCGCAAAAAGTAGACATGGATTTGCAAGAGCACCTGGAAGGTCGTTGACGTATATTAGAAACAGCAGTGGTTTCAAAACGGAGCCCCGAGTAGCTCCAATGGAGACCGTCGTCCGAGAAGTGCAGGTCAAGCCTACTTTCACTCGGAATGTTCTGTCTGATAGGAACGCCTTAATCCAGTGATAACTCCATGGAGTCTGCAGTTTGCGGAGCAGCGGGACGTGTGGAACTCGATCGAATGCTTTTGAGAAGTCGAAAAATATAGCTGAAAGCCACCTTATGAAATTACCAGCTTCCTCAGAAAGACCAATGATCATTCAGACGAAACACTCTGGCTACTAATCAGCATCCAGCTGTTTAATGGCTGGTAAGACAAACTTCGCTGTCCTCAATGCGCACAAACGGACAGCGTCCGAGCCTTGTAATCCCATTGGCTGAATCAATTCACGCTGATGCCTGCAGGTGTACTGGAAACAATTTCCCTGAAAGCAGGAATCTGGCAGACGGCAGACAAGTCTTACCGGATGCCCGGGAAGGCTCTATCTTCGCTGTTATAATGGCTCCCCAGTGGTGACGTCCTGCAATCTGGAGCAGGACCGCCCAATAAACAAGTTTATTTTTGTCAGGCTCCGCGTCAACTGCTATCTGACACGCAACGAAATGAAGTGCTTTACTGAAGTGCGGGATTCCGTCATCTGAGGCGTGGCACAATTAGCAGTTGAATTCGGGAAAGTGCTGACCAACCAAATTATTTACGACTACCATGTCAGGCACCGACCCCCATCGTTAAGCAGGTCGATGCTTACGTTTTTCTTACTTAGGCGGACAAAATGTAGTCGGTTCTTGAAAAATACCGTGAATTTGGCCGTGCACTCGTGCTGGAGTCTGATGGCAATTCCTTTGGCCACGAAAGGTTCTGTGTCGACACTTCCCAAACGTCGTAAACATTGAGACGACATACAGCACGAATCGCCTTGGGCAAGCTGTTCTGGAGCACCTGACTTTTGCGATGTGGGTACAAGGTGTAAACCATATCTTGACGGATGATATTGGGATCCAACGACCGGTCAAACTTGAGCATTGGCGCCTTCCATTAAGCCGGCCAGGTCGTTCAAGGTTATGATGGATGGATAACACCGCATCAAGTCCTTCGTGATGGACGAAAAGATATCTCGGGCGCGTGCCGCGTCAGCGGTGTTCGGCTGCGACACACTGCTGCGCAACTTCTGCGCACGCCAAGCCCTTACGGACTACATAATTCTTACTGCCGCATGATTCCCCCTCTCGACTTATTTCAAACCGCAACCGAAACATATTCCGCTGAATAGCCCGCTTTGATAATGCGAATAAGCAAGTAACTATAAGCTGGATAACGATCAGATAGACCTCCCCATTATTTGGAAATCTCGCAGGGGAATGACCTCAGGTCAGTGGACACCGAGCGTGGGCTCTGTTTCCGAGTACATATCGCTAAGTCGGGGTATAAACCATTACTAGTAGGGATTTGACGGGCGAATTACGGGAGAGAACCGCATCAATTCTTCCGAATAAATGTCGGACCGGCAACCTGGGAGGAGGACCTGAGGTTACTCAACCTAAGAAGATAACGATAGCATCTTTAATCTTCATTATCTGTCCATTCCAACCCTTTGAATATCCAGTCAGTTTGATTAGTGTTTGGAGGGATTTTGCTAGTGCCACCGATATTTCTGTTGGTGCTCCTTCAGACGCAAAACGTGAGGTGGTGAGGCTGACAAGGGCTCAGCCGTTTGGTTTACACTTCTGACCGTGTTTGCTGTCTGTTGTGTTAGCGTTCAGATGAAGGAGAAACTGACAACTTCTACTCCTTAGATGTTGGCCTTGAACGACGTCACGATGGTACACTGAAACGATTAGGGCACCGAAAATCTACTTGATCCGGGCAATACATTAAATTTAGAGGCTTCGCGCCACTAAAGCGGAAACGGAACCTGATCTATAGCCTGACTAACAGAGCGCGGAAAACATGCTCTGATGGCGCGCTAGAACAAGAAATCCTAACTCTCACCAACTTCCTGAGAGGTACCGGGTTCCTTGAAAAGTTTATTAGATAGCATTTAAACAGGGAAGGAGACAACACCTTCACCGCCACAGTTGGAGAAAACCCGTTTACATTAGCCTCCCGTTCAAGGAAGATATACGGCTGACCTACTGAACAGGAGACATTCTGCCAGTTTGGACAAGGTTTTCCGGGCGCAACACTCCAAACCTGGCTCACTAGCAATTGTCTGTACTCCTTTACTCTTAAAGATAGAGTGCCTGTTCACGCCAAAAATATGTTAGGGTACACATTCTCTTCCTGCTGTATGGCGGATTACATCAGACGCACGACTAGGCAGCTCGGCCAAAGAATGAAGGAACACAATCCACCATGTATAGCTTCTGGGCCTAGGAGAACAATAACAGTAATAATAATAATAATGTTTGTTCCCAAATTGTGGGCGGCATGCCGTCAGGCATGATCATAAGGTTGCAGTTAGAATAAAGGCATCACTGGCGGGTACTGTGGGCGCAGGAAGTTTTGGGAAAGGGGACAGTGTCATTGGTGGTGGGCTTTATTCGATGTAGATGTGGTCAACAGATAACCGACAAGAGCAGAGAAGCACAGTTACTATGCTCAGTAGTACGACATCTAGCAGACACGGCGCACGACGTGACGCCCAGCCAAAGCTTCCGCAATGTTTACAAGGCGCCAGCTAATCAACCGTGATCAGCACAGCAACGCACAATCACATTGGCTGAGGCTATCGCCGTAGGATATCGCGACGCGATCCTTTGTCGGCAAAAGCGATTTGTTCGTGTGTCGTACCCGCCACGGTCCAACTCAACTCCCCCCTAAACTTTCACCCGGTGCTGAACACTCAACCACAGCAATACCCGCGCTGACGAACTCAAGTCACCCTATTAGTGACCTGAAATATTTGTTCTTTGATAAGTAGCCAGTGTCGTCTCTCACTCGATTTCCTATTCATGTACACTATGCTCATTCGAATATGTTAACTACCGCTCTCCTAACCTTTGCAACTGCATGACTTGAAAAGAACTTGCCGAAACTGTGTTCGTCAACCCGTCTGTGTTCTTAGTATGAATGGGAATTTTTAGAATATAGATTGTTAGAAGTAGAAGTTCGGGAAATCTGCGACAAATCCATTGCTTCGACGATAAGGGAACTGGAAACCGGTTGTTTTACTAAAAAGCTTGATTGGACCTAGTGGCTTTCGTTTCAGTGAACTTTAGATGCAACAATGTCGTAACGACGTTTAGCAAGTCCCTTAGACCTGACCGTTTAGCCATTGCGAAGTTTCCTTCGCTTTTTCAAGGAATGAAATTTTCAGGCATTCAACCGTTTTTATTCTAATTTCATATGCAAAACAAACATGTTGACCAGGTGGTCAAAAAAGATCCCACATAGCCCGAAAGTCCGGCTTCCGTGGAGTGTGGTGGTTAATCCCTTAGAAGATCAATCGGTTTTTTGCTGATCGCCCAGTGGGATGTCCTTTTCGGAGGGAATGCGGCACACCTGGGATGTGGCATGCGCCAGGGGCGACAACAAACGGGTCTGTCACTTGAGACAGCGCGTAAAAGTTTCACTTAAATCAGCAGTGCTTACTACTTTCTGCAACGTTTTCGGGTTTTAAATAGCACCACCGATAGTAAGATGAAGTGATTCAATCCAGTTCCCGTTGCCTATACAGATTAAGAGGCGCCCCTGGTCTACCAAACGACGGCCATTCGCGTCACCAAAATTGTTTTTGGCCCTCGGCTAAGCGCACTCAGTGTGTGAACCGGGATTTGGGACTCGCGAAAACGTTTGTCATTCAGTGCCGACCCTCTTCACCCACCCTCACGTCACTGTTCCTGTTGCTTTTTGACAAGTTAAAGCTCCAGGAAGTGTCAGTTTTCATAGTGACCAGGTAAACCTGAATTGGACACCTCGTTAGCCGAAAAATGAACATGCATTCATGTGATAACGTTGAATTTGCTGTTTCTATGCCACTTCATTACCAGGCTACATTCCATGGGGCCCCAAAATCCTGCAAGCCAGTATCCGCTGGATACCAGTAACTAGCGTCTAGCTGGGAAGGCATTCAGATGTCCCAAATGAAGCCCTTTACCGTGATTCGAATATGACGCGCTCACCTGATAATATACACAGCGTACGCTTAGCGGCCCTTCCCCCGCTTCCAAGGAGCAGACTTAGAACTTAGCTGAGGCATGAACGCTATTTCCATTGGCGAAAATCAGGCAAAAATATCGTCCAAAACTTTTTAGCCCCTGGATTTATTACAAAAGCACCAGAAGTGGCCTCAGAAACAAATTAAACCGGAGAAATTACTGACTGGGAGACTGAGTGTCCAAACACCGTTGGTGAGCACAAATGAGCGCTCCATGTATTCAGCCAGAAACTCAATCGGGGAGTTAATATTTGGCCCACTTTCTGGTCATGTTTTTAAAGCAGGAAACACAGTTACATATTAAAAACTCATTTTTCAAGTTTGCTTTTTGAGGAAAAGGCAAACAACTGCCGGAAAGCGAAACATGCCCAAGCATGCCTTCTTGCCAGGATGGAACAGAACACTGTCAGAGCGTTGCAGAGACCTAATATTCTATTATGTGTAGGCGCTACGAGACTGCGACTGACTAGCTACTACTTGTGTGCACGCAATCAACTACAACCACCCATCAGAATCTCAAAACAATCCCGAATGAAAACAGCCTCAATATACCGCAAGTTATTGGTGGTATGGGGAATGGAACTCTGGTCAGTGATGACCGCTTCGACTTCCTAAATTTGACATTTATCTTGGCACTGATCCTTAGCCGGCAGATGCTCGTCTCTCGAAAACCTTTGTGGATCGAGCAAAAGGCCACATTTTGCCGTATGTATGCTGAAGTCAAACAGGCACCATAATCTGCCTAAACTGTATCGTAGTTTGTTGTAATAACCTCCCTGACTAATTTTTGGTACGTATTCAAATTTAAAGTTGTGGTGCTATGGATTCAGATATGGCCTCAGATATGTTTCTTGAAAAATTTGCTGACGTCGCATTTTCATCTTTCACGGACACTCAGAAATATTTAAATGAATATACGAATAATAATTATATGGTATTTGCACGTGCAGCGTGTAATCAAAGCACCGACGCTGTTTTGCGGTAATATTAGGTATATTATAAATGCAGCAGTTGGCTTGTAACCGACAGAAAGACGAGGAATCCGAAGAAAATAGTATGCTGAGCGCATCTACCAAAAACAATACACGACGCAAATTTTGTCCCTTACGATGTCTAGGGAGCCACGCGAGCAATCACTCAGTCACGGATTGTTATATTGGGCTCAACCATACGGTTTCCAATTTTTTGTGTGATCGGTTTGCGGTAAATTGACAGCCAACCGTAAGGCCCTCCTAAATTACGTAACGCTGTTATGTGAAGTGCGGCAGTTATTGCAGATGAATTCGGCGAGGTTCCTACCACCCAGGACATATATAACTGCCGCCGGAAATGCCGGCCACCTCTGTTGTTCTAAGCGACGGATAGTTGGGTTTCACTGGGCCTGATGTCACGTCTGTGATCCTGACAAAGCTTTGTGAGCCAGGACGAACGCTTGCGTTGGAGTTAAGGGAAGATCATTTCAGCCACATATGCTCCACCAGATAGCACCAGGTAGCGCTCCTTAGATGTAGCAGATGGTAATGGGACACAAGTGATAAACCGATTTGGGAGGGGGTTTTTAAGGCTACTAATATCTGGCTTTAGATACAAGATCTACACCTCCCTGATCACAAATGTCATGGGTACCAGATGTCCGGTTACATACACATGCCGCTTCTTCTAGGCAACGTAACTCCAGTGCATCCATTCGTTCTCTGTATTTAGAGGCCTGTCAGTTCCAACCTGGGAGAAACCTTCTTAAAAGGTGTCCTCTGAAGTGGTTTACTCATGGTTAGCCGTAGCTGTTAGATTGCAACCACATGGAACAAGACTACACCCCATACAAACGTCCTCAAGCATCCGCTATCAACATTTTACGACCTGCGTAAACAATTGAACCGAGCGGTGAGCGGTCTGAGGGGATGGAACCCAGGAAGTACGCAACTGTCATTGAACAGTTGACTGTTCAGTGGCAAAGCCCAAGGCTCCAAGGCTCGACGTCTGCTACTAATGACCTGCCATCGGTGGTCGAGGATACTGCGCCTCCACCTAGATGGTTTTCTGGGGACACAGACGGGCGTTTGTGAGCTTTGTGACCTGCCGACCAGTGGCAACCACCGTCGGCGTGCAACGGATTGCGTATCATATCACATTGACGGTTGTGGTGATGAACCTTGCGGTGACCTAGTGCGGTGACCTTCTTTAGGCCTGCTCCAAAGGTGGGCGTGCAGATGACTGATTTTTTGGTGCCTAGTCCCCGGCCCGCCCAAAATCATACTATTATGCCTGCTAAACGGTCCGCAAAAAAGGAATCTTATAACGTTCGCCTGGACCGAGGCATAGAATCCCAGCAATACATGCCCCTGAGGTCTGTGTGCTTCCGTATTTTCGGTGGGTTATTAGCATAATACTACTACCAAAGCTGCGGAGCGCCAGTTATAGGAAAGAGGCTATGGTGGGTTCGTTTGACACACGTAAGGCCCGCCAGTTCCAGACTGTTCGAGCGTCAATGGGACCACATGCATTTCGGGTAAGTCTGGCAATTCCTGAGGCTTGATA
Source organism: Clonorchis sinensis (assembly GCA_003604175.2). Classification (NCBI taxonomy): domain Eukaryota; kingdom Metazoa; phylum Platyhelminthes; class Trematoda; order Opisthorchiida; family Opisthorchiidae; genus Clonorchis; species Clonorchis sinensis. Next base: position 68,230,269 of record CM030369.1, on the reverse strand, counting down.
GTCAGTACGCACAAAGCTACAGGAAATAACGCAATACAAGCCAGCCTTTGGAGATGGCGTTGTGTAAACACAACTCCACGAGATCATCGCCGCCGAAGTGCGGAGCAAGTATTGTTCCCAGCTTGTCCGCCGCTTTCCTCATTTCGGTAACCTAAACCATAACGTCCTCTTATTTCAGAACGTCAATAGCTCAATGGAAACTGCACATCAAGAAGGCCAGGCGCTTCCCAGCAGGACATTTGTACTAATCAGAACACTCGATAAACTTATACTATTCATTTCGTTCAAATTGAGCCTTTGACTTTTCCCAGCAGGCATGGATGGACCCGTGTTGGCCAGTTGATTGGTTGCACATTAGTCGTGTACGTCAGCTAAGTCCTTATTACAGTATTGTGCGAGCAACACCAACCTCCTTTACACGGGTCTGGACCCAATGGTAGGAGTTGTGACTAGCTGCTCGCCACAAGAATCTCCGGCGACAATCTCTCCGGCAAATGCTTGGATCCGGCTAGAGAGAACATGGTATGGTTCACATTCCACAGTGAAGCCAGTAGACAGGACCTGAATACTTCCACCTTATACCAAGCGATGCACCAGAAAACTCGACCTGTGGGCGAGAGTCATTATCATCCGCAGCCTTACCTTAGTCAGCACGCGTCCGCGCCTGGGTGCAGCAACTTTGCGGAGTCTGCGCAGAACTCCTGCACTAGCGGAACGCTCCTAAGCCGATGGAGATCGTGTAGTGTTCTGGCTACCCAAAAAGCCACGTTACTGGGAGTGTGGCAAAAAAATGAAAATAAGAACGCTAGATTTTATATACAATAATAAAGTGGGTCAAGTGGAACAGACTGACTGAGAATCGCGCTCTTTAAAATAGTTCGTCGTCGGCCCAGGTAAGCGGATAAGTAATAATCCAGTCATGGTTGTTCAGGGGTCTTCTTTTGGACGGTACATACATATAATAAATTCCAAAGATAGCCTGAAGCGTTTTGTTGCCAGAACCGGCACATGAAATCAGGAGAGAGAGTCAAAGCAAGGTCACTTGTGACCACGTTTGTATTGTGTGTAACTTGTACGAAAGCGCGTTTTTGTGGTTTTTCGTATTCAGAGAAAAAGCGTTGATGCAATTGACGAAATACGTAAGGTTATAATAAAAGCAAAAGAAAGGTACAAAACACCACAATGGATATACTTAGGAGGCAATAGTGCTACTTTATTTGTCTCGCGGTAATAAAAAACAGAATACCTTGCATTTCCCGGTTCCTACGGAATGTCAACTGTCGACGGATTTAAATTTTTTCGTTTCGTTGTGCCGCGCCTTTATTCGCGGGAAGCTCTCTCTTCTGCTTGTGTTAACGTGTGGATGAGAAAGTGAGCTTTGTTGTGCCGCTGCATAGTTTTTTCTGGTGTGTCCACGTGTTCAAAAATCGTAAACGAGACTTTTTTATTCCAACTAATCCTCAATACGCCCAACATTCGCTCTTGTTGCGCGTAGGGGCTGCTCGAGAACAACGTTATTTAGGAAAGCACGCCAGCCGGTAGCAGCAACCGGCTGCTTTCGTTGCCCGACAGACGAATGCGTCCACGATGCCTTTGGTCGAACCTCTGAGAGTAAGATTCATAATAATTCAGAGGACAGGTTCTAGATATGCCGCATTTGACTGTCCCAGGGGATTTACTAGGCTGTGCGCTACAACGCTGTTCGCCAGCAGTTTCCCCAATCCCTGTAATCACTACTTTGACATTAGAAGGCCATTAACCGCCGTGGTCCCTGGTGAACCGTTCGGTTACTACAGGCAACTCAGCTTTTGCCGCAGGATAGCTCAGTGCAAGTCGTTGAAGGGATCAGTCCGTGTGTTCTGCCTACACTTACATCGCTTTTCAACAGTAACATTTTAAACCATTCACAGACTTGTAGGAATATTTTGACGGCTATTCGTCGGATGGCGCAGATTATACCCACATTCATCCGGTCTAGCCGTTGTGTTGGACGAACTTGGGTATCTTTTTGTCTCTCCGAAACGATCCGCGGACTTTAAGGAAAACTCCTCGTCGGCGCTACGTGCGACAGAAGGCCCGTGGGACTTACATCCACCTTGAGGTGAAAGCAGTTTTGCTCCGGCGGCTCCGAGGGATTCATACTGAGGTAACAAACGTCGGTATTCAAATGAACGTTGATGGTATTCGGGCCCACAACATCGTGCGTGCTCAGCTGTGGTCCATACCTTTCCGCATAATCTCCCTTTTTCTGGGTCAGTCCTTTGTCTTTGGTATATACTGGTGAGTACAAGCCGAATGATGCTCAACAGTTGATGTCCGACACAGTCATGAGTTGACGGACGTCCTGCTGAACGGTGTCCTCGGATATTCCACATTCACCCTGACACTGTTGCGTGTATTATTTGCGACAATCCTCCTGGGGGATCTCTGAAGCATGTGGAATGCCATACAGGCTATTACGGCTGTGATTATTGCACACAGAAGGGTGCGAACATTAGCAAAAGAATGGCTTTCACCTCCTTATCAGCTCCTTACGCCATGATTCCGATTTCCGGATCCGAAAGCAAATGGAGAACTATACAGGTCCCATTCCGATGAGGGATGTAGTTTCTCCCATGATTGATGGTTTCCCATCAGATTACACGCACAGTGCGAGTCTTCATTTAGTGCGTAAATTCTTCATCTTACTCTGAACTGTGCTAGCTATACGCAAGGCTAGACCACCTTTAGAGTCGTGGATCCTACTGAGTAATTTAATTCAGCAACAGACTGTGGTCCTAAGTGCCGAGGTGTGGTAGACCTGGATCGGCGGAGGCCTTCTGAGCTACGGTAGATTATTCTGTACATAGGACCCGTTGTGTTACGAGACATTTTACATCCCGACGTTTACGAATGCTTCATGTATTTTTCCGTAAACGCTTTTATGTTCTGCTAACCTATTTTCATAAAATTATGCTGATTTTTAAAAGATGTTCCAAGGTTTTCGTTTCAAAATTTGCTGCTATTTTTGGACTGAACCATTTAGTCTACAACATACACTTGTTCTCCCATCTATTTAATTTTTTCAAGCTTCATGGTTTCCTGGGTCGTTATTCCTTTTTCCCCCTATGAATCAAAACGGGGACATTTAAAGCACGTACAGAAACCACCGGTTGTTTAGCTGTACCACCGACTGGCCGAGCGCGTTCAATTGGATGCAGTCGAAACCGGCATACTTTTGGATGGTGTAGGTTTGGTGCCATTGGCCACGAGCGGATCTCCCAGGTTTGTGCATATTGGTGTAATATTTTCGAAAAGGGTTCCCGACAACTGCATTTTGCTCAACGGACAACCCGTTGCCATTGTAGGTTTTAAAGAGACGCTATTAAGTGTCATATATTCACAATATTTTTCCCATTTCACACTCATGTGGTGATTTCAACGGACGTTTGGGTTTTCCGGTTCTGTTACTTGCAGCACACTTGACTGTTTGCATCAGTCGATAAAATATCTTGTATATGTCTGGATTTTTCCTACAGAGGCAGTCGTATATACTTCCCTATTTTGCATGCTCCTATTGATTAGTAAATATTCTTGCCACTGGTACTCGGCAGACGCATGCTCTTGAAACTTGTTTTGCCAAATACTTCATCCAGCGAATTATTATACCTGTGCTGGTGTTGTGTTATTCCTTCAAAGCTTCCTTGCACATGTGGACATTCTTTGTATTTGGAACAACTTTTTTCAGCCATGTACGCTGGGTTTATTTTCGAGGAAAACTCCGTTGGCATAGTGCATGAATCGTGGTTCGTACTACCTGATAAAGTCTTTGGCCCTCGTGCACGACTAGTGCTTTATGTGCCAACTTTCTGAGGGGTACCTACCATAGTGTCCATTGAAGTCGTGCACATACGAATTGTTCCGACGTTGTAGTAAGTTCGTGTTAATCTTAAGGTTTTCAGAAACGTTTGCGGATGCACTTTGTCCAGCAAGAAGCCCTTGACTCAGGGCATGCTTCCTCCGCTGAGCAGCAAGATGAAGGTGTCGTTCGAATATCTAAGCGTAAACAGTAGAATTATCAATCGTATTACGGTGGTTGCAGTAAAAAGAAACGACTGTCGTCCGATGTTACACGAGTATTGGAGCATGTTTCAAGTGGTGATACCACTTTATTTACAAACGTTGTCACTAGTACATCAGCTCCGAAGAGCCTGTACGTTCCTCCCGCATTTAGTGGTCTTTCAACCTGTTAATACCTTATCTTTAGACGCACCAATCCCACGGCCCCGGACGTTGGTATCATTTCCGTTTTTGACGTGCCAGCTGTCCCGGGTGAATGTCATGATGACGTGTGGAACGTACATCTTATTACGACGACCATCTAAATTCTATCAGCAGCCCCATGAATAAAACATTTCCAGCCGTGAGCAATCCGGAACCACGTAGTTTGACGCCGCTTCTCAGGTTTGTTTTAAATGCTATGTACTTTACTTTCTAGAACAAACTCTGCAAATTCCAAGGCAAGTTTAATGTCCCAAGACCTGACCAACCACATTCTCTGTGAGTGAATTGTCATGTTTTGACGTTACCATGTTATAGAGAAATCAGAGGGAATTTACTCGTTGCTCCAGAAACTGCACACGAAACTGAATGCTTTAGTACCTAGTAAAAATTTTCAGGCACAAAGCGGGCCCCTTCTGCCCCTGTAACCCATGGATGAGCTCTTTGGGTCCGAAAAAACTCAGAGATGGTCCGCTGTATGCACAGCTGGTAGGTACTTGTAGTGGTCATGATGATTGATTTCGCAGGGTGGAAAGGCGGCCCCTGCAGGAGGCTGGCGACGTACAACTATACTTAACTAACATACACGGGCATTGGTACCAAGGCTCGCCGTAATACTTAGTTGGCGCGGAATAAACAAAAAGGGACCTTCTGGTCAACCAGGCTGGACCAAGCACCCATTTGTAAGTATTTATTGGTTATCTTATACTTGTTTAATTGAACAAATTACTGGATGAAATTCAATGACTATTTTTTCACTACAGGCGCGACAACCCAGAAGGTGCCAGACACCAATATAAGGCAATTCAAGGGAATCTTTCATCGCTGGCCAGAAGACGAAGGGCAGAAATTTCGGAAGCGCACGCAGAGGGCCACAGAGAATGGCAAATGAATCCCTGTAATTTTTTTACTTCACCCACGTAAATATTTGCACCTAAAACGCCTATTTATATCCAGGGAGGTAATATGTTGAGGAAAACTGTGGGGTAGATGGGTTAACACGGCACGGGCGCATAGAGCTTAGGAAGTAAACTAATTGTATTAGGGGAAGAAAAAATGCCTACAGTGGGTCTAATTCGTACTTCGGGCGACTTTCGCTGGGTGCTGCCTGGGTGAAGAAATTCCGGTATTGAGTAAGGATTTTTCGCATCCGGGTACGGAAACGTCTGCACTACGTCCGCACCCGGGTGCGGACTGGGTGCGTAGAATTGTTTCATTTCCGTACTGGGTCCACACCCGGGTGCAGAAATTTGCCCCCAGAGCGGACGCGTGCTAAGCGGGCGTGCTGATGACCCCTTTTTCGAGGTTCCAGTATTTAATGAATGAGACTATAGCGTCGGCCACTCGGGACAGGTATTACCGGAGTCCGAAAACATTATTCGGCGTCCGTCTAGTCGAGTGGGGGATACGACACCCAGTTCAGTTAGAGGAGTAGCATTCCGTCCACGAGTACATTCCGGGCTCTAGCAAGTCCCATAGATTATTAAGGCTACAGAACTGCTTGCAAGTTTCACACATGGTAAGCAACGCACGTTTCAACACAAGTCGCGGTATCTCATTTTAGTAAGACAACTTTTTCCAGTTCGAGGTAATAGATGAACTTGAAGGTTTGCTCACTTAAACGAACCACACACAGAGAGAATTTGCAAGGAAACTCATTGGACGTAGACTTCGTTTTCGCGGAATCAATTCCATTACACGACTACCGGTCGACTATATTAGCCAAAGCCATTTGGAAGATTTAAATAGACCCCAAAAGCCACATCCGTCAACAGGTTATCGCGATCAAAGTTGAAGATGGTTGCACAAAAAGTTGACCATTTGCCTGAGGCGGTTGCGCACCTGGGTGCATTGCCGTGACATTCAAAGTTGGTTTGGCTTGCGGCAGAACTTTCGTAACGGTGCGTACCAACCGCACACCGGTTGGTTTACAGTGCAATATGGGTCCGATCGTGGCGACAGCAATGGGAGCGAAAGTGAATTCCCAGACCTCATAAGAAGGCGAATAAACAGTAAGTACTCAGTGATTCCTGGGGCTGGGTGAGATCATCTGACGAGGTCGATTCCTGCCTAAGGTTTAATGACCCGAGACCCGGCCCACATGTTGTCTGGTAACAGCCCATTCTTGGCCTCATGGGCTGTATCAGGTTGAACAGCTGAACGTACCGGAAGACTAAAGTAATACAGGCTTCATTACCAACATGCAATGCAGCACTGGTGGTGCTGCGCTATGTACTGCTTGTCTTGGGACCCCATGCAAGAGCATGCGTTAAGATGCGCCTAACGGAGTGGGCAGTGCCCAAAAAATGTCAGGCTTCGCTTCCACCTGGGTGCTAGGCCGGTTTTCTGACCAAAACGATCAGTGCCACATGCAGCCTTTCCCTTTGTTAGCCGGGTACCCAACCTACCACACAGGGCTGGCGTTCTCCAACTTACCAAGTACTCGATATGCGCGGCACCGGTCCCACTAGCTAAGAATGCTATTGGAGATATCTTCCAGATGCGAACTTATTCATTGGTCTCAGTGCTGCGCTAAACACGCGCCAGCACACTCTCATTAAGTAAATGCATTTGCTCAATTGAATGAGTCAAATATGTGAGAAAACACGCCTGGCCAGTGTGTCTATCGGAATTTCTGCACCCCTCCTGAAAAAATTGCACTACAAGTGCCTGATGGTTGTCCCAACTTATAGATGGTGCCCTCACTCCAGTAGGCCTTCAGCATAAAACCATGGCACGGTATCATCCAGGGTACCTAGAAACCAGCCGAGTGGAACTCGTCTTCTGCGGCTACACCTGTTTTACACCGTGCGTCGGAATCTAGGGTGGGCCCAACGAGGTTGTGTAGGCTGCACATACATATGGAGTTTACCTGGCTAGTATTTACAGTCTTGGCCGTAGGTGAAGAGGCCATGATCCAGTATGCGTGTCGGCTTCACCAAGCCAGCCAGCGGGCTGAATTTCTCTATCGTTGTCAATACGTTCGGTGAGATGGGCGGAGGCTATCACTATAGAAGCGACAACCACACCAACAGTTGCGCAGCTTCGATAATCAGTTGAAGCTTTTGGCATCCCGGCGACAACTGTACAGGGCAGCAGCAGTCAGTTCATTTCCTATCAGCACATAAGCCCCGTTGAGTTTGGCATACGGCATGTGAAATCACCACGTGATCATTAGTTCAACAGGCAAGCTGCGAAATCTGTTCACTCCCTCAAAGGCGCCGCGGGGAAATATGCGGGAAACATGACAACAGAGGCCCGGATGCATTTTTCTGAAGTGAGGACAGCTGAGACTAGCACGCAGAGCTTTCCGACCGTCACATGAAACTTTCCGAACCACTGTTTCATTAAGACCCATCTCCTAGCCTAGAGGCCGCGCACTAGCGGGACTTTACACACCCGCGTGCTCAACAGAATCCTTAAAACCACGCTGAAAAGTGTGGCTACTTAATCAGTGGTTTCTAGCTGGGCTACCTAAAATGGAGAAGACACGCCATTCAATTGACACACGAATTGTTTTATCCAAGCCACTCATGACAATACACTCTGCCTGAATGCAATCACAAGAAAGCAAACTTACCTAAGCAAAAACACCGTGCCGCGTGCAATTAGGCGCCGCGAAGACCAGCAACCTGAACTCGCGTAGGCTGGGTCCGAGGTTCAAGCCGCAGAGCTCTGATTGGTCCAAAAGTGTAGGCCCCAGCCAATTGTGCACTAGAATATGCTGAGTCCGGGTTGCTAGTGCCGCACCCGGGTGTCCGGACTTCCCGACGGTAGTCAAATACGCCTTAAATTTGGCACGCTTTACGTGAATTTCTGACTCGCCTCTTCGTGACAGCAAGGGAAACTATGGCGCTCATAGCGTTTTACCAGCTTATTGTAGCAATTGCTACACTTGTTATTAATAAAAATAGAAGTTTCAAGAATCATAACTGGACCTACTCAAGCCAGTGACTCGGAGACTGACTTTATCAGCACTGTGGTCCATGCATCTACGATCATCTATGTTCCACAATCTATTTGGTCGTAGGAATTTCCTATCCATTTCGAAATGGCTCCATAGTACTCTGTGGTCTCTCCTTACGACTCGCTTCGTTAGGTTTTCTCCAATCAGTGATGTACGGCACCCCAACAACTGTGCATGCGTATCATTCTAGGAAATCCAATCGAGAGCAAAGCTGGAAAGCAATTATATACACAACCTTGGATGGCCTGTTTTCCAGAGGAGTTGGCTGGCACGTCCTTCACCGTTTGCCAGCAATGCGGTACGTCATTGCCTGCTACGATTAGGCGATCGACATGGCTATACGGGGCTATCGGCAGCCTAAACACTGACCTGTAAGAATAATGCAAGTAGAAGAAATCGACGTGAAATGGCAGCACACATTGAACTGGCTGCTTTGCTGGTTTAGGGCTGTTCATTTTGGTAAATGCCAACTGTTCATTATGCTCACTGCTTCACGGATTGACAAGTTAACACTCAGGACCGAGGCTTTATCCAAGCTTCCTGAGTCGTGTTTGTTATTGTCGCTTAGGAACTTCCGTTTACCTGAAAGCTTCCGTTTACCTCAGCAACCTGTCTACCTTACAAGCGGAAAAATGGTTTAGTACACCTGTTTAAATTCTCAGCGCTGGAGAGTAAGCCTGCCTTCGCGAGGAATCACATAGAATCGAATTCTGGACATAGAGTGGACGACCACCACGCACCAACTACCCGAACTGAGAAAGACCGTTGTCCAATAAAAGCGTGTGCTCTAATCCTGTAACTCTTCCCTTGTCCTGCGGTGAAAGGCCTATCTGCCAAACCGTGTCCAAACAAGTAAGTATCAGGTCCCATCGGGGGTGACGACAGTCTAGGGGAGAGAGTTCAAGCATATAATGGTTAATGGCCGTAGCGAGTCTCAAATGAACAGAACACTCCTAATATCAGTCAAGTATAAATCACAAAGAAGACAACCCAAGGAACCCTTGATACAGTTCACGTGAGGGATTTCCGAAGGTCCGTATTCCGTTGAATCACCACACCACGAAAAGGTTCTACTTAATAATCAGATCTGTAGGCGTAATATTAATTCACTGTTGTGAAGAGATAGGTTCAGTGTTTGCAGCTGAAATTTTTGTTCACGTTGGAGATTAGCGACAGCCAGTATTGTTTAACCAGCAAATTCACAACAACAGTCACCCTCAAAAGCGCTAAATCCTTTCGAGCTAAAATCTCTGTGCATTTAATGAAACAAACTTTGTGCAATAATGTGACCGATACTGAAATGAGGAAAAGAAATGATAATGAGCAGGAAAAATAGCAGTTTACAAGTACTATAAGCATCTCGCGACGCGTTTCATAATCAGCGGATTTGATCCCGGGAACCGTCTTCGTAGTAGCTCGTTGGACACGCTCAATAAGGGTTACGTCCTTGCGTCCTGGATGGACAACATGGTTAGCGTATTCACGGAGCGGTCTGAAGGTCTGGAAATCGGTGCGAATAATTCGGGGAAAGGTGCGCCAAATCACCCAAAGGACGACGAACGCCTTTTGGGCCGATTTTTCTTGCTGGACTTGGTAGGACATGCTTGAGGGGAGTCAGATATTTAAGTCATTTCTGGCAACTAGCTTTGCAATAGCTTCTGGTCCATTCTCACCATTCACGACAGAAGCGTTTGCTGAGGCTACTGCGGACGACATATAGATACTTCTCGTCATTCAGAGGATGGTGCCAGTACAGTGTCTGCTGCTTTGAGGTGCAGAAATCCATTTGGATGGCGCTGGTGTTGGGACTCCGTGATTTCAGATCATCCACGAAAATTAGACGTGAACTTAAAAGTGTGTCGATAGGGTCATCGGAACTTATTATTTGAAAGGAAAGCCTTAATCCACCGTAAAGTGTCTTTTTGGATCCTGGAGCGGTGGATTGGGTGGAACTCGACCGAATCGCTTTGAGAAGTCGGAAAATATGGCATCCGATATGAGCGTTTCGTTTTTTCTCGTGATTAGCTATCGATGAATGCGAGCGTCTTCGTAACGCAAGAATGAATCCCGTGTTGTGCTGGGGATATCAAGTTGGCCGTAGTGGGGTGATTTAGAATGACCCGCTTCAGAATCCCTTCCGTCATCTTGTACGGTATCCTGGTGAGGCTAATAGGCCTTTGGCTTCCGGGCAAGAAGCGGTAACTAGATGTAAAGATTGGCTTGACACTTTCTTCCAAACGGAAGGAAGGTTGCCTCTGTAGAGCGACTGGCGAAATATCAGGAAGTGCTTTGTCAAGCTGGGCGACGTTCTCTTCAAGAACTTTGGATTGACCTCATCTGGTCACAACATGCTGAAAAGGTTTGTCTTGTGCAAGAGTTGATGAAAACCCTCCTCCGTAAAGATCAAGTTAGTTAGAGGCTGTTCGTAATTCCGCCTTACGAAGATACGATGTGATGAGGTCGCTGGGGCAGAATGCAAACCTGCGTTATGTTCTCTGTGTTCTCTCAGATACCACTATTGGGTCACTCATGGGATCCCCGTTTCTGTCCTTCAAGGATAAGGCGGCGACCTTGTTTCTTTAGTGGTTTCCCAGCGGCGTAAGTAATACATTTTCCGGGCAAGGGTTTGTGCCCTGGACTGTTTTCGTATGTTCAGTTGGCAGATTCCTGATTTGCAGCGGTTCCGCATCTTACGAACTGCCATTTCGTCTTCTGAATCCTCTGTAGTTATCTCTCTTAAACAACAGTTTGGACCTCACTCCCCGAATCTTTTTCGGTCGCTTCTGTTCGTACAACTGCGTGGTGGTTTCTTTGGAACGAGCAACGCATCCGCTTCTTGAATTTTCTGGACAATGGCCTTGTATGTCTATTCCACTGAAGCTGTTTCTAGTTTAGGCTGTTCAAAGAAGACACGTATTTGTAGTAGTCAACGGCCCTAAGGAACAAACTATCAATCTAAGTCAGAAGTAATGTCACGAAGGTGAGCAATCCAAGTAAATCTTGACTCATAGTTTACAAGAGGAAATTCCGCAGGTTCGTATTTCGATGAACCACCACACCAAGAAGAGAAGGTTCTACTTCCCTGGTATTTCCAACCTCCGGCGGTCGCAAGTTAATCCACTCATGTGAACTGATAGGTCCGGTGTTTGCGGCTAAAATCTTTGTTCACGTTTGGAATTAGTGACAGCCAATGTTATTCGACAGCCAGCCACAACAACAATCACTTAGCAAGACCGTCTAGAAGGGACTGAACCTTACCGTGGTGTGACGGTTTACGCACATCAGCCACCCATTGAGCTACACTGGGAGGTCTCTCCGCGACACTCACAGAGTCACTCATACTGGGTCGGTCAATGGTTAGAGGTCTGACAAACACTGTCTCCTGGTCCTCCAGGTTGGGGGTTGGAACATGTGTTCTTTAAAAATTGAAATGCACTTGCAATTTCCGCCAAACACCGCCGCCTTACGGTCAGCTTTTGAGCCAAAGGCTTTGGTTGAAGACCATAATCGTCCTGTCTAGGTGCGGGCACCCTGACAGTATCCCAGCCCACGTACAACCATGAACTGCACAAATACAAATAAACTCATGCCTTATCGGCCGTGGCGTGGTGCCATTAGCCGGGCGCCTTACTTGCTGCATACAGCAGGGCGGATAAGCGAAAACAGGCTACTGCTGACGCCTCCCTTCTTTCTCTTTCACATACTTTTTCTTCCCCCCCCCTCCCCACCCCATTAACAACTCTCTCCTTGTAGGCCCAGCACTTAGGACTGATGACTCCGTTCGTCATGCGTCGGTTTTGCGCGCAACATCCGCTCGTCACATGGCGCCGACATCCCCAGGTATCTCCAAATCAATTTTCAAGCCTCGACACCCAGTTCATCTGGCCACACTCTGAAGCAAGCAGGACAACAAGCTGCTCTTGCGCTCACGCTGGACTCGCTTGGTATTGATGTGTGCTGTGTCTCAAAAACGAGGATTGAAGATGCAAGCACAGTGATTGAGCTAACCGCCCTGTCAGTCTCCACTCGTTTCCGGCTGCTCACCTCTGGTGATCCAGAGGCTGCTGCGGCGGGATGTGCAGGAGTTGGTATCGTCCTAAGTCATCGGACGGAAGTATCCTTACTTGACTGGTTACCTGTTGATAGTCGCCTCTGTGCGGTTCGTCTGACAACGTCTGTGAAGGAGTTTCACAAGCGGGAAGTTGATCGATGCCTGTTTATCGTGTCTGCTTACGCCCCAACTGACTAGTTCCGGTGCCTTCACAGATATGTTTTACAACGCTCTGAATGCGGTGAGCTAAAAGCTCAGATATCGTGGTGGTTGCCGGAGATATGAATTCACAAGTGGGCAGGCTTAGCGCATTCGAGACTCAGTTGGTAGGTCGACATGGATTGGACTCGGTACATACGGACAGTTGTGAACAACTGGTTCAGTTGTGTGCTGACCGCAGACTGTTTTTATGCAGTACTAACTCCCGAAATAGCCGAAGTCGTCTGGCCACATGGTGTCCTCCAACGGCGTGCCGGCCATGAACTCAAGTTGACCACATTACTATCACTTACCGATGACGTGGATCAAAAACTGGCTTTCGGTCGTTTTTCGAGGCGAGATGGCTCAACTGGTTAGAGCGCGAATTTGCTGACCGGAAGGTACGTGGTTCGGACCCGACCTCTGCCTGACAGTATCCCAGCCCTCGTGCTTCCCTCGGGTGGCATGGCAGGTAGGCACTGGAAAGGTATTTCAGCTGCTCGATTTATTTATTTGTTCAACTGTAACAGCCTTTCGGTGCCTAGCTGCCATGCCACCCGAGGGAAGCACGAGGGCTGTGATACTGCCAAGTTGCCCAAGCCCAGACAGGGGAGGTCGAGAGGCAGAGGCCGAGTTCGAACCACGGACCTTTCGGTCAGTAAATTCGCGCTCTAACCACTTGAGCCATCTCGCCCCATTTGTGGATTCCGACCACGCGCTTTTCCGGAGTCGCTTCTGCCTACGTTTTCTACGACCGCGTAATGTGCGGACAAATCGCTTGGCAACTGAAAAACTGGCAGATCCGGATGTTAGACAAACCCACCAGTGTCGTCTTCTAGAGTCTGTCCCAAATACTCCACCATCAGATTTGAACTCATACTGCGACGAGATTGTCACCTCTTTGCGTAGTGCTGGGAATTTTGCCTGTGGTACGGCACCGCCAAGCGCACTCAAGCACTAGATGTCAGACTGAACGGTGGCACTCCCTCAGTCTCGGAGAAATATCCCAGCCGGCCCCGAAAATAACTTGGTGCGACGAACTATCAGACGTTAAGTGAAAGTGAGCGTGCGAGCCGACCGTGAAGTATTGTGGACACAGAAAGCCAAGCTAATGGAAGAGGCCGAGGAAACCGGTAATGCTCGAAGCTTATTTCAGTTGATCCATGCGACCGATCCCCGGAAACCACATGTGAGCCAAACCATTAACGATCGGAATGGAGTGACCATCTTGAATAAAGAAGAACGCCTCGACCGGTGGGCCGAATACTTCGAACAGCAATTGTCCTGGCCACTCATTTGGAGCTCACAGCTGACGTATAACCCTGGACGGTGAACGTGGAACCACCTACGGCCTCGGAGATTTAAGACTGCATATGTTCTCTCAAGCGCCACCGAGCTTCTGCTTCGGATGACCTCCCACCCGCATTGTTCAAAGATAGGGGTGAAGTATTCAGTCTAAGTTGTGAGGTTAAAGCAGTTAAATGATCTAAGAAGCATTCATGATTTTTGCCTGCAGTCTCTGCGATTGATGATAGCCGGATATCAGATTGGGTAGCTAGCATTTGGCGTGTATTCAAAGCAAGACACTGCATCCACGTTGGCATTAAAATGGAGTCATCGAACGACTTGTCTCAAACCAGACTGCATGTTTCTCAGGAGTTATGATGGCGTGCAATCGCCCAGTTTGTCTCCTGAAAGCAACTTCTGGAGATTAGATCCATCAGAGTCCAGAGTCCGTTTAATTACGGCTGCCTCTAGAGTATCGTAGGGATTCGATACTGGCATTAGATCAATTACGTCAATAACCTTCGCGGCAACTTCAGCGGGAAGCTGAGAAACCACGTACGAAAACGTGGTCTGTTGTGAGGTAATATGGCGAACGTGCGAGTAGCATTACAGTTGAATGAGCCACACTTTAGAGTTATTAACGCCAAAAGTTGGGAGTTTGACGTGAACGGAATTCTCACCCACGTCAGTTTTGAGTTCGTCCTCATTAGACATGACTGAACAAATAAGGCATACGCACTTGGTTAGTCCAATAAGAACGATGGAAGTTCTGACCTGCCGGAAGATTGGAACAAAGCGAAATAAGGCGGACTCACCAATAATATAGTGGTTCACGGTCCTTAGGAGTCTCTGATGAACGGAACAAAATACTACTGTAAGTCAGATATACTATCACTAGGAGAACAATCCAGGGAAATCTTGACTCACAGTTCACAAGAGGAAATTCCGCAGGTCCGTATTCCATCGAACCACCACACGGAGAATAAAGGGTTCTACTTTCCTTGGTATTCCATACCTCTGGATCGCAATATTAATCCATTGATGTGAATGGATAGATCCAGTGTTTGCAGCCAAAATTTTTGTTCACGTTGGGAATTAGTGCTAATCATGTTATTCAATAGGCAGTCACAACGGCAGTTACTCAGCAAAGGGCGGAAGTTCCAGTTGAGCCCAAGAAGCAGGAGCTTGTTGTGTATTTCATCAAAACAAAGTTTGCACAACAACCTGAACGATATTGACAGGAAGAAAGGAGATGATATTGAGCAGGAGAAATAGCCGTTTACTGGTGCTACGGTAGGACGTAGTTGGCTTCGGCATGATCGGCACAGGCCTTGCCGTGGTTGCCAGTCACGTTCAACTTCATCGCACAGTCCCGGACCGCAAAAGGAACAAGCGATGAATGATCAGTTGTAGCTTCTCACAGGCTTTTATGCCATCTTGACATGACGTTGAAATACTCGCCGCCCGGTGCAGACCGCAAGACTCCAGCTCCGCGCTCCGACAGACTGCAGTTCTGAGGCTGAGAAGGACGGGTATTATCAAGATATGTCACGGCTGCTTCCGTCAGCAAGAAGGACAGATATAGTAATCCTGGCAGGTGATATGAATGCCCAAGTCTTACGACTAAGTCCGGAAGAAGCACAATTAGGTGGTGGATTTAAAGTTGATGCGCAGCGTACCGATAATGGGGAGCGACTGCTTCAGTGGTATACCGATCACCGTCTGTCCCTGGCCAGTACAAGCTTCAAGCAAAAACGTTCACATCGAGTTACTTGGAGGCCACCAACCGCGAGACTGTCGTGGACTCAGTTGGATCATTTGGCTATCAGTCACCCATGGAGACCCTCAATCGTAGATTGTCGTTCGTTTTGGAGTACGCAACTTGACTCTAATCTTGCCATTGTGCGGGCCCTGTTACCACTTCCCTTTCTATCAGCATTCCGCACGCCAAAGCAGACCAGTTCCACTCATCAACTTCAGCAAGTTTCAGTAGCTGAAGAGTATTGAGCCGATCTGGCTAGAAAGTTACTGAAAATGCACCATCATACGGATAACGAAGATTGTTTGAGGGTTAAATGGAAGTGGGTTAAAGAAGCTATGCTCTCAGCTTTCAAAACTGTTTGTCCAAGCCATTCGGCTCCACTAAATGAACAATGAATATCCTCGAGATCAGCAGATCTTGATCTTGTTGCTGCCAGAAGATCCCTCAAACAGGAGGGAGCTTGAAGAATGATAGAGAACGTTGGTTGATTACGACGACTCAGGAGATGCAAGAGGCTTTCGCTGTAGGCAACAGCCGTGCCCTATTTCAGCAGATTCGACCAAACGGTCAAAAGAAGACAAGTGTCAGCGAAACGATGTGTGAAAAAGACGGAATGGCAATTTACTCTCAAAATCGTTGTCTTGAACGATGGGCTGAGCATTTTAAAGAACAATTCAGCTGGTCTCCTTCACACAACCGCTGGAAGAACCCAGCGGGCCTGGACCTGAAAGGAACGTCGACACCATGCCGCCATCAGCAACAGAAATCCGGCGCGTGATATCAATTCTCCAACGCGACAAGGCACGTGGCGCGGACGGTCTCTACCCCACAATCTTCAAAGAAAGCGGCGTGGTCGTGGTAAACAATGTGACAACCGTACTGAAGAAGATTTGGAGCGAAAACAGGATAGCAGTGTAACGGAGCTCATCGATCGTCATCCCAGTTTTCAAAAGGGCGCAATAACGTCACGCGAAAACTGTCGTGGGATCAGCCTGGTATCCGTCACATTTAAGGTGCTCTATGGTATTATTTTGCGGAGGTTGATCGATTATCAGCAAAGGCCAACTGGTGAGAAGTTTGTTCAGCTGTAGCACCCTTTTGGTGCCTAACTGCCATGCCACCCGAAGGAAGCACGACGGCTAAGATACTTCCCTAGACAGGGGAAGTCGAGAGGCAGAGGTCGGGTTCGAACCCCGGACCATCCGGCCAGTAAATTCGCACTCCAACCACTCAGCCATCTCGCCGTCGTTTACAAGGCTTGAATGTATGTCTCACACTTCTACTTTCCGGCGATCGAAGGTGCAGTAGCTAGAACCATTGTGCCTATGGTACACGGTTGTTAGCTGATGAATTGAACTTGAATTGATGTCTTTGAGTGTCTCGATTAAAAAAAGACATTTACACTGGTTTTTCCGACTTGGACGTGAGGATTTGGTTTCATTATCGACAGGTGTCTTGTTATTTGTGGAATGCATTACACATTTATGGTAGAGGCAGCTGGGGCACGCAAAGGAGTCTGGAGAGTTGGATAGCCAGTCTGTTTGGTCAGTCTGCATCTGGTTACACTTAAAATGGCACCAGGGTTGGCAAACATTGCATTGCAGGGATGACATTGCATTCCACGTTTTACACCCGATGGACATCCGGTTCGTCCGCATCCATTGTTGTCCGCGGACAGTTTTGGCGGAGAGCAGCCTGTCTTAACCTGGCTCATGTTAATGAATACATGGGTACACAGAGAAAAGGAATTACAAACCGTGAACCACGTATAGTTTACACTCGAATGAAAAAAATTAAACCAAGTGACACTTATTAACTCAGTTAGTCAGCGAAAGAATGCGTTAACAAATTTTAGCAGGCGAAGAAAGAATCGATTTAGGATGCACTGCAGTGCTTATGTTCATTTCAGTTGCAACGGAGCCATGACTTTTAAACTGTTTAAACCCCGGCGAAAAGTTACCCTACATGGATGCAGACACTTGTTGCCTAGAACTGCATGCAACACGTTTGGAGTACAAAGAGATCGTTTCCCTGCTCGATGGCAACAGAACGTTTGCCTACTAAGCAGAAACTTGGGATTTTCGTCTGGACACTTCGATTTTAACAGTTTCAAAAAATGCAGCCACCTCTGCATTGACCCCTTCTTTCATTGAGCAGCAGGTCACATACGCTGGAAAGATTAATATCATAAAGATTATAAGCAACCCGTTGTTGTCTTTTCTCTGTTGGCACGAACACCGCTGGATTCTGAATAACAGAACATATTTCCGAAAGGCCTTGTCAGACATCGTCAAAGATCCGTATGTGTTTCAAAGCAGTATTTACTGGGACGTGTGCTGTTTGATTAGCATTTTTGGAGGTCTTTTAGGACGATGCGAATTTCCTAACTCGGTGACTCATTCACAGAGATTAAGGTTGATGGGTGAAGGGACCCTGGAATTTGGAGTGGTGGAATACACCCTGAACATACAATTTACGGCAGTCAAGCATCGGCGTTGAACAGTGATGTCATGTTGCTGCTGCTGATGATGACATACAATTAGTTAACGGAATTTACGTCCTTCGGAGGAATGCAGCATAACTGTCTCCATAATTATGGACATGCTGGTCGCTTGGAGGAAACGCTTAAAAAATCGTTCAGCTGTAGCACCCTTTCGGTGCCTAGCTTCCATGCCACCCGCAGGAAGTACGGAGGCTGGGATACTGTCAGGTTACCCAAAACTAGACAGGGGAAGTCGAGAGGCAGAGGTCGGGTTCGAATCACGTACTTTCCGGTCAGTAAATTCACGCTTCAGCCACGGAGCCATCTCGCTACAGGGAACAATCGCACCCTACTCCAGCTGATTCGGTCAGCTGATACGAAGACAGTTGTCAGCGAAGCAATTTGCAATGGAGATACAATCTGGAGATAGAACGGCGATTTATTCGCAAAATGTTCCGATTGAGCGATGGGCTAAACACGTTAATGCTCAGTTGAGCTGGCCAACCTCTGGAGATTCCAACGAGCCTGAATGGATCATCGACACCAGCTCCATCATCGGCCACAGGAGTCGAGTGTGAAGTACCGCTCTAAACGCCCGGATGGTCTAAATCCTTCAGTTTTTTTAAGAGCGTGGTGTAGTCCCGGTGAGCAGTCCGGCGGTCATACTATGGAAGATTTGGAACGAAAAAAAGGATGCAGGTGAACCGAAGAGCTTCTACAGTGATGACAATCTTCAAAAAGGATACAAGAACGTCATGCGAAAACCGCCGTCATATAAGCCTGTTAGCCGTGGCATCTAAGGTGTTTTTTGGGACGGTTTTGTGCAGGTTGATGGATTATCAGGTGAGACAGACTTGCGGAACCGATGATGCACTGACCATTTATTTACTTTGAGACCGGTTCTTGAGTAGCACTACTGTTTCGAACGTCCAACGTTGGTAGATCTTGAGCTGAAAGCTCACGACTCCAAGGCTGTGGTGGTGCTAGGCAATCAAGTGCCTGCGTATTATTTTTTTTACGTGTCAGACAGTCGTTACTGTTTGGTGGTAGATGACCCTTTGCCACCATCCGACTATGGTCACGGTCCTGGTAAATACGCTGGTTGGAGGGCCGTGCATACTGGGTTGTTCGGGTAGATTCCGAGGCACTGGTCACTCTGCCGCCACACGGAGGTTAACGGAAAATCAGGTGTAACTCTCACTTGAAACAGTCATTTTTACTACTTAGTGGGCACGCAACACTGTTCCGCTTGAGAAAGGGGGTGGGCCTAATTAAAGACAACCGTATAGTTTGCCACTGCCTCCTGTGGGTGGCTGACCATAGCCGAAGCTAATTTAACTAAATACAGTCGGAAATACTAGTCCTGCTAATAAAATCACAAGGTTGTATGTGCTTAGTCTCTCCTCTAGACTGGGCATACTAATTCCTTTCTCTTGCAGGTAAATCGGAAGTGGTCCCCCAGGAGACCACTAACCATGGGCATGTGGACTGTCTGAATACCACTAGACTAAGCTGATAACCTTTCTATGAAGCGCACTACCTTGGTTGCCATAGAACTGAAGAGGTACGGAATCGATTTTGCGCCCCCAGCGTAACACAATCGGTTCCGGACACGTTCCACCAAAGTGGCCACCGGTCGGAAGAAAAATGTGTGTCGTTTTTTCCCTGTTCGACCAAGAAAATGCTGGGTTCATAAACCTGTGGAGTTGATTCACGTCTTGTTCCAGTACGCCTGAGATCGGCCAAACTTACGTGGCCGATCATTGCGTACGTCCCAACTCTTTGCTCAACAAACGATTGCAAAGAAAAACTCGCGGAGGTTGATGATATACTTCTATCAGTGTCGAAATCCGACAAGATCCTCTGCCCGGGAGACTTCAATGCGCTCTCCGGTCGATGTTATTCTCTGTGGCAGTGAACACCATAGTATTGGGAGTGTAAACACCAACGTCGCACTGTCCACGTGCTTGTTATCGTCAACACAGGATTTTGTCTCGAATAACAGAGCAGTACCACGTGGCCACAGCCAGTCAGCGGTCTCTCTGATCTACTCATGAGTTGTTCGAGCTACCAGGTGCCTCTTGGGATATTGGAACTGAACTCTTTTACTGTACCCGCTTGAACTGACAGTTGTGGGCCACCATTTGCATACTGATGGATTTGGAACTGCCCCTATTGTCCACCCTCCGGTATTACTGCCTCAGGTGTACACCGAGTACAGGTGGAAGCACAGTTGCCTTAGCGCAAACCGTATGTGGCATCACCCATTGTGGGCGCAGTTTGATCTGGCAGGCCAATCAGGAAACATGTGCCAAATCACCATGCTTATCGCACTTCAATCGTTTTTGATCTTGCACCTGAGTTCGTACGTGTTAATTGCTAAGGAAAGTTCCAGTTACTGTTCTGTTCCTAATCTTTGTTTTGCGCTTAAGTGGGGCCATGTGCTCGACTAATAGTATCATGGGTCATACCCTCGTTGGATCCAGGTTTTTCTACACGCTTGAACGATGGAACAGCTGGTTAAGCACATTAAGCATCTACCTCAAAGGTGTCGAATTAACGAACCTGCACAGCCTGGACACCCATTCATTTCAGTGGTTCTTCCGTGTATGATTAAATCGTTGATTATACCGAAGATAACTCTGCTATCACGTTGCTCGAGGTCTACGTCCGACCAAGGAGCGTGTCACATGCGCGACCTCTCGCTTCTGGCAAACAAAAACATAGAACAGCTTGCACAAGAAGCTCTGGCTAAAGAGTGACTTCCAAGCAGTTACTGCGCTTCAACACAACGCGGAATCTGTGCGATATATCTTATTCAGTGGACTCCAATGAAAGGAAAACTTCGTAGCACGAGCTGAGTCATGATGAACCACACGAACTCGCTCGCTCCCTGGAGCTGTCTCACAGACATTCACAGTTCTATGCGACCAGTCAAACTGCTTCTTGTTCAGCAACCCCCTGAATCGAACATTTTCCGCTTCACCATCAATATCCACACCTCACGTTACCACTCACTGACTTTCTTTCAGTAATTACAAAAGACCCTTGTTCTCAGTAACCTGCCCGAGAATATGTTTGCAATTCGTATGGAAGAAAGGGTTGTTTCCAACGTGCATTAAATCCAAATTCAGCAACCGCCTGTTAATTTTTAATGTTTGTCGGTGCAGCATCTAACTGTTCAAACGCGCCGTTACTGACATTTTTGTTGGTCGGGCCAATGTCCAAGTTTTGGTCGATACTTGCAGTTCTGTTAGCTACATTTTTTTCAGAGCTCGTGACGAGCAACAACTTACGACATTGTACAAGCAATTCTGTCCGTACGAAAGTGTGGTCTGATCCTACTTGGTTCCCTGTTTCTGACCCTCTGCTAAGCGCCAATATCTTTATGTCGCTATCCGCGAAAAACTCAAAGCACTTCCTGTAGTTGTCTGCGTGTCAGTGCACAGTGAGCGCATATAGTTGGTGCGATTCATTATGCCACCGAAAACCACCCAGGAAATACGCCAACTCGACAGAAGAACTGGATTTCAGCGGAACATGCGGTTGTCAAGCCAGGCTAGCGAGGAGAGGTTGTATAACGTGCCAAACTACAGCACAGTCCGACGACAAACAACTCAGTCTACCAGAAACAACTGGAACTGCTATCGGACCAACATGGTGACCAGTATGGAAGCTGCATCTTATGTTGGTTGGTGCTACGCTATTCCGCACTCTGTTACAAGCTTTCAGATAACGATTGCCCGCTTAGTTATCTCTGCGGGAAATCGTTTCCGACAATGAAGTGTTTCTACCTGATTGGATTATATCTGTTTTTTTTTCTTGTTGTTTTTCACGAAGGATTTGACAAATCTGCTTGTGACAACTAGCATGGTATAGACTCATTAGATGTAACTTTCGAAATATCTGCCATCCTTTTCGTGAATCAGTTTGCCAACGAGACGTGTATCAGACCGAATCTTCCCTCGAGCAAGGTTGCATTCACCCAATCTTCACTCTATGTCGTGTTGTTGGACAACAATACAAATATCAATAGCCACTTGGTACCCCCTCCATCGACTTCCACGTAGCGTTCTTACCTTTGAACCGAGAAATAGTGAAGTATATTGGAGTCAGATGGTATCCATACGAAGTCTCTCAGTCAAGGTCGTACCACGCGGCCACGAGAGCACGTCTGTATGTGTGGCGGAAGATCGTCAGCGTTTAACTTGTCTTCTGGGGTTCGGCAAACCTGCCTGCTATACTGGCAGGCAGCACACTTCGAAGTGGACTGAATAATACATGCCTCAATCGTGTGAAGCTCTCAACCTTCCGGAGGTCATCTGCTGTGTAGACTGTTCGACTATTCCCGATCTACCCTCTTAGCACGGCTTTGCACTTTGTGGTGAGGAGTGCTTTCCGTTAGGGTCCACCCATTCTAAAGACTCAACATTGCTTGTATTCCAGAGGGTTAATATCTGGGAAGGGTATACTGATTGTTGGTTAGCATGCCACCTCAGAGAAGCTCTGCTTCCGTGGATTTGTGTCTGGAGCTGTCCCTTCCATTATGTCGTCAGCCAAGAAGCTGGAAAGGACGGAGAAGATCGACTATTCTTAACAGACCCCGCTTGTTGTGGAAAACGATGACAATGCCTAGGCCATATTATAGTTAGCTTAGTGGTAAAGGCGCAGACTTGCTAACCAGAAAGTCCGTAGTGCGAATCTAACCTCTGAATCTCGACTACCCCTGTTAAGGCTTGGGTAGCCCTCATGCTTCCTTCGGGTGGCATGGCAGCTATGCGCTCATAGGATGTTACAGCTGAAAAATTATTACTTATTTTATTATATTTGAGTTTTAGATGTGGTGCATTCCAGAAAGCTGCAGCGAAGGCAGCAGTTCTTGCTCTCATGAAATATATAGTTGGATCTCATCTCTTGATCACTCCCCTCGATTATGCAACCCATAACCAACTACATCACGTTATCTTTGACCAGTCATAATTTGCGGTCAGGTAATTCAATTATTTCTTCATTCATGTTCACACTCACGCTTTTGTGTCACTTCGATCCAATTCCGGTATTGCTGAGCAACTGCTAGGTTGCTTTTTGTCATGCACGGTTACACTATAAGTACCGTGCTATATATACCGACTAAGCAGCTGTTATTCCTGTCTACTGACTACTCGCTATATGTGGGTGTTCATAGTAGAGCCCAATCTACTACAGTGGTGGTGTCTGCAGCCTTACTGGAGGTGACATTTGGTTTTCTCAACTAACCCTATAATGGGTTTGGGCCGGTACGATGTGCCGTTGTCATGTCACCGAACACGTCATACCTGCTAGTTAGTGATAAACTGTTTGAAATGAATATATTGACAGTGCTCGTTTTCTTTTTTTTACAGCTAAGCTAAGAAAGAAGATGAGCGCGGATCCAGATGTCAAGCGGGTTAGAAATTTTTCAAGCTGTTTTCATATAATCAGGCTATTGAAGCACATAGACAGCAAACCATCGTAGCCAATCAACAGATCAACATCCTCAATGCCCAGCTCGAGGCTCTCACAATGAAACACAGAAGATCAGAACTGGTCGAGCAGGAGCTTAAGGCGCTTCCTACCGAGACGGTAGTCTACAAGGCGTTAGGCAGAATGTGAATTGCTTATTTGTTGCTCATCATATCTTTCAGGTTCCTTAGGAAAAGTGTGAATACTATCACGGAGGATATATTGAAGGAGCGGTTGATCATTGATAGCAGTATGGAAACCCTAAAGGTATGTTTATTTCGAAGTTAAAGATTTGCAGTTTGCAGAAAAACAAGGAAGCCGTTTCGAGCAACCTATCGGAATCCAAGGAAGCCCTGCGAGAACTGCTGAGCTCCAAACAGCAAGCATAGTTTCAAAGCCAGTGTGAAACACGTCCAGTTGGGACTGCTTTTCCGTGGTTTCCGAGAAATACAGTATTGATTTTGTCAGTATCTGAATGACCAATACCTTATTAAAATGGGCTGTGAGGACTCTTCTCAAAGGATCTTATTTTAGATCCACGGCGAATGCTGTAGTGGAACCTTTAGGAGGAATGGCCTGCCTTTAATGGCCTAAGTGACAGGTCATGAGATGTCAACGCGAGTTGAAAGCAGAGCGCTCTAGAATCTTCACTCTCTCCTGGGTGGGGTCCGCGAGATATTTTTTACGTGTGTTTGGAAACCCTATAGGACATAGCACGTAACATAACCCAGCGGCAAGCTTGCTGTCGATTCTTTACTCAGCTAACGCATGTCTGCCGTTGTGTGCTACGCTTGTGTCTGAAAAGGTTCGCAAAGACTGGGTCAGTCTCGCTGATGGCATTTCGCTCCAACAAGATGCTCAGATGTGTTTATCTCAATGTCTTTGGAAAATGTAGGCACATTGCTTTTGGATAGTTTCTCCCGTTTCTTTTCACTCCTTACTATAGTCTTTTTCCATCATGATTGTCTAGCACTTAAGGACCAGGCGTACTGCTATATATGACGATGTAAATTTCAACAGACTGCGCGGAGCGCCTATAGAAATGACGTGAACAACCGTCCAACTTGGCAGAATGATCTCCTGCAGGGTGAAGAATTTTCATCTGTTAGAGTTGTTTTGCGCATAAAGTTAGGTTTACAGAAAAAGTTGGAACACTGGTTATTCCAGTCTGCCCCACATCCAGTTCCGGACCAACAGAATGCGATAAAATTGGGAACATAGTTTTGGCTTGGTTGACTGAGTTTAGCTGAGAGTGCGTTTTATGCACGTAGGTAAGATTGTCGTCATTTAAGCGGAAAATAGGAAAGTCGGACAAATGAGAATGAACCCAAGTCAGGAAGTCAACGAAATGAGTTCGTTTGATTGCTGATAAGCTGAATTTGGAGTTGATTGCATACCGCAGGACAGGAAGCGGCCAAGGAGATATTGAACACGTAGTTCTGTCTCACGAAGTAAGAGGTAATGAAGGAATCAGGTCATCTTCTTCTTCATTGCAGTAAAGCGGTCCATATACTAGGTTCGTAAAATGAAAACGCGAGTGAAATAATTAGAAATTATAGACGCGAAATTCAGCTGGGTTCCAAATGAGTCTCCCGTCAAAACAAAATTGATATGCAAATGTGTATTTGTAAAAATCATCTACTTTCCAACCAGTCTAGCCTTTTAAGCTGCATTCCTGAAACATGAATACGGCTGTAAAGTTTTCACGTAAATGCCCTAAAATGTTTCCCGCCTAACAACAAAGCACCGTTAACGTTATCAAGTGCCTGTTGTGGGACTTCAATAGACGAATCAGTAGACAGAAAATCAAACTGATTTGAACACCCGAAGTTATGTTACGAAGCTAACAGGAGTTCGCTATAGTTAAGCTTTTCATGTACATAGGATAGCAATCGGAAGACCAAAGGGGTACCATAAGCAAGAAACTTTTGCTCATAAGTCCACATAAATCGAGCTTGAAGTAATCAAGAACGCAATGGAACGTAACCTCACCAGATATTCAAACTTTCATAACCCATACACGGCCACTTCCATCTAAATAGGCCAGTTCAGGAGAACGACCAAGCGCCATTAGGTGAGATGGAGTTCGTGACTGGAATACACTTTAGAGGACCAATTAAAAGTGTCATCTGAGTAATGGTTGCTCCGGAAAAGTACATATTAGTATTTTGTACAAATAATGTAAGTGAGCATAATTTGAAAGTGAAGGCGATAGAGTCTTCATAAGTACCACGTTCTACTACCTCGCCACATGGTAGGAAGGAAGCTGTAATTTTCGGGGATATCTTCAAACTGGAAAATAGCTTCTGCCGCGGAATGTTCCAGAATATCTACTCTCGTGTACATGTACTAAGTGGTAAGTCGGTCGGTAACACATCCGTTCGGACGTACCGGTCAGGTGATACCATTAAGCCTGCTGAATGATTTTTCATTACTTGTGAACTGTTGAACTGTGTGATAGTTGAATCCTGATCCACATCAATGTCGTTTGAACAAACATCCTGTCCTGGCACTATTATTTCCGTTAGTCTACACAGGAGGGGAAAGAAAAGCTTCGTGTTCAACTGCAGCTAGAGCTCATCAACAATCTAAACATTTGAGTTTGACTCGTTTCGGACTCTGGTCACCTGATATGTCAGCCCTCTATCCGCGAAAGCTCGAGGTAGTCAAACTAGCAGGTCTGAATAGGCGAAACTGCTCGCGCTTGCGTGATTTACGTGGATACGACAACAAGAACTTTGCTATCGGAGGAAATATTGGTAACTCAGATTGTATAGATTGCTAGTGTTCTGTTCGCTGACCATGGCAATTTTGTCGCAGACGTTTCACCAGTAGTCGGGGTGACGTCATCAGTGCGTAGTTGCAGCGTTGTGATGACATCGACCGGTGACGATACGTTTTCAACAAACTTGTCAAGCTCAGCTAACAGGACGCGAACCATCGTCTGGTTCGGTGGGATCAGTCTGGCGTCCACTTGTCGACGTGTGTTGGCTGTGCTGGGTCATTTTTGTTCTGCAGATCAAATGGCTAGAAGGCCGCATCCGAAGTGAAGTCTATTTATGACCTTGGGACCGCAGTAGCCATACAGCAACGATCGTATCAAACCACAGCATGATAAGCCCATCGGGAACACTATGATCAACATATTCTCTTATCAAAGTAATGCTGTTGCGGTACTGTGGGATGATAAACGTATATAAAGTAAGCGAGCTGTACGTCATACATATTAGAATACACCGGTGTATTACCAGATACTGAAAACTTCTGATTCCCACCTGGGCATAATCTGGAAGACTGTAGAAATCTCGCATGTCAAATTTGTTTTCGGTGACACAAAGTAGTGACACTTGTGACTCAGTGAACAGTTCTTTAGGAAACTGCTCCAGAGTAAGTTGGTTGGATTCGAGTCGAAGCACTTTTAACCGAGGGCATTGTGCGATCGTGCTGGCCACGAGATTTATCCGATTGTTGTTCAAATTGAGTTCAATAGCCTGTAAACAAGATGAGGGGGTTTGTGGTTCGTTGAAAAGTTCTGTTCAGAGTAAATGAAATAAGGGTAAATGCTCTGTGAACCACTGAGGTGTCATCTCAATGTGTTCGGGATCGTTGCTTGACAAGTGGTTACCTGTATGAGAAAAGGACGCACAGAAGTGACTGATTCGACAACTTTCGGATATTTCAGCGTTGGGTTCGAGGTTTGACTATGGGGGTAGTGCGCACCACAAAGTTGATAAAATTGGAGAGTTGACAAAAGCGAAAGCGGTATGACATATACCAAGCAGACATGCTTCAGTTTTTTTAGAACAACCAAACTTTGTTGCTGTGCAAGCCGCATTCACACGTATTAATACCTAAATATAGTATGCAACGGTTGTGGAACGCAAGTGAACTTTATCTTCAAGCTTAGCAATACTAATATCGATCCGCAGGTGAGAAGTCACCGATCATTTCAGAAGAAAACAAGGCAGTCACATGGTTTCACCTAATCAGGTTACGTTTCGAAGCAATCCAGAGAAATATGGTTGTCGTCAGGGTAAACTAGCCAAGTTTCTTATCTGAAACAGCGGGAAATCGAAGTCCCCATCCATTCCTTTCGTACAACTTGTTCCAGTCAGCGAACAACATAGTTGTAAAGTTTTTATCGGCTACCAAGACATGTTAGCTCCTAATCCTCATTTCACCCTGGGAACCTGTGTTGAAGAGCCAAGTAGTACCCTTTGGAAGTAGAGGCGTTTTACCTTTACTGGGAGCCGCCAACAGTGACTACCTCATGGATTTCCAGGTCAGTTTTAATCGGCAACCTTCCGGATAGGAGTCCGCACGAACTATCAAGTTACAGGTGACTGATCAACAACGTGGGTAACGCGCACCACTTCCTCAATCGTACAGTTCAAATCATGCGATCCGTTGGTGACTGCTTCCCTGGGCGATGAGAGGAGAGCCTGACAAGTGACGCATTTAATAACAAGTTTGACCAAGCGAACGACCGTTGTCCTTCCATCGAGCCGTGATAATGTCATCCCTAGAGAAGCCAGGGAGCTACTTATATTGTTTCAACCTAGGGGGCATTCGTTATAACCTGTTAGCAGCAGACGAGTGGTACATTCTGACAAATATCTGTGTGCTGAAGTGACCATTTGAAAAGACAAAAGAATGAACCAGCTAGGAAGGTCATAAAAGGTTAGTGAGAACTTTCCGGTTTACCGATAAGCATAGTCCCAGTGACGAAATTCACCAGTCACTGGCGTAAACAGAAAAATTAACCATAATCATATTCAGCTTTAAAAACGTACATTTTGTAGTGGTTCTAGCTGCCAAAGTTCAGTTCGTCGATGATCTGGGAAGATAAAGATGGATAGCTACGCATCGGAGGTGGTAGCTGATATGATTGATTCATGAATTCAGGGGTGTCAGCGGACTTTTCATTAAAAAGGTCCAGTGAGGAAGCTATGTATGGAAGGCAAAAGCTTGGATGTATGGACGCGACTGGGCTATATCTGCCAGTATCTCTAATCATTGATGTGTCTCGTCTGGGGGTCCCGGTTCAGAGAGGCGGCAATGACCAGCGCCGCTGAGTTTGCCGGTAAAAACTCACCGATGAGGTCGGTCGACTGGCATACGCAGTATGTGCCCAAGCCAACGCAACTCGGAGTGTGATGAGGGACCAAGCTCGGTTGACACACCATTGTTCGTAAGAGAGCGCTGTTTGACAATCCAAGCGGCTCCACAAAAGGATTTATCAACCATCAGATTAGTAAATTCTTTCTCTCGGTAATCCTAACACTGAACGTGGCACTACACACTACTTTTTGGAGACACTGACCTACACAACTCATGGTCGAGTTCCTGACAGGCTACTCCGAGAAATTAATGACACAGTGACTGTGCAACAGGATTAACTTCAGACACAGTGCAGGGCCCGCTTGACCGGCATCACAAAGCCTATGCTGTTACGACTATATCCACACCAGTTGCCAACCGACTACCAGTTGTCTGGATAAAAACAAATACTATTTGTCGAAATAAACAGACTGAATGGGTTCTTGTAGACTGGGGACAAAAGAGGAGTATTAAACAAGAACACCATAAGCTGTCAAGAACAGCGAAACAGAGTTGAATGGACAGGTACGGTGTAGTGAGTCCAAGACGCTTATAAGATAACTTGTATGGTGCCGTGGACATACTCTATTGTGGAAATATTTGCAAAAAGGGTACAGGTTCACGCTCGTACTTTATTGTGAATTTACTGGTAAGGAGTTGCCGTAAATATAGAGTCGCTCAGACAGCTCAAGGTCGCTTGAGCCGATTCTCCATTTGTTCCATTTGTTGTTATTGAAAACCGCTGATGTTCCAACGATTTGTATGTCCATATGTCATGGAAACTACGCTTAACACGTATAAATGGGGAGATCTACACGACGAGTAGTCTATCGAACCCAAGCAACCTACCTCATGGTCAGCAGGTAGTCTGTCATCATGCACTTAGACGGGAATCGAGTAAAACCTCTCCAGAGCGATCGTTGAAGAACTGGTCGATAAAGAGTGATGGACGTCATAGAGACTACTGTAACCCGGTAGTTGCCCGTTGACGTTAGTTAAAGGTTATCTAAATATGACATCCCTTGATTTTTCACGAATAAGGGCAAAACTATTGATGTATAGGGAAATCTTCCATAGCGGTTGCAACAAGAAATCACTCTACAAGAAGAGTTTGATCGATGGTGGTCGCTGTAGAGTAGCACTTCGCAGAAAGCTTTACCGTAGGAATAAACCTTCCAACTCGTTGGTCGATATCCGAACTTGCTTACACCGGTACAAAGTCACCGACGAATCGCTGGTCGCTATCTGGTATCGTCGGCCCTTTCATGACACCGCAGTTTAACACGTAATGCATGGGTTTTATCGAACATTAACGGACACAGGCCCTACATGGTGTGTTCTGAGACCAAATAGACAGGAGGCGCATGTGAATGCAGCCAGTCAGTAAAAGATGAGTTTAACACACCGCTGAGCTGTACAAGGCCAAAAGAATCTACCAACAGCAACATTGATTTCTGACTATATGGAATAAAAAACGCAAACACTCACCAAATTTCATCAAAGCGGAGCTCAACTGGCACAAGGTAGTATCCCAATAGTGTTTTACATTTTAACCCTAAGATATGACAAGATTTCTCACCCGCACCATGAATTGTGGAGATTTATTCAACTGGATCGAAAAAGGTTTTGTTTAATAGTGACTTGGGGTGATATCACTTGTCGACCTCGCAGGAGTGCATTGGAGTGACGTACCTGAAGCGTTGAAACGCAGCTGGGAACCGCAGTGATCATGTTGTGCGACAAGTCAAGCATATTGATCGGGATTGTGGCTGTGCACAACTCAACTGGAAACTCTGTCAACTGATTCATGGATAAGTGAACAAAACGGAGGCTGCGCAATGCCCCGAAATTCACCACGTGTCCAGGTGGGACCAGGCTGACCAGACAATTTCGGTTTGCAGACAACGTCTCCAGTTTGGTGAGGGTGAAGAGCTCCACCGGAAATTGTCCTATGAGGATAGAAGAGGAAAAGTGTTCGGAAGGCGGGAAGTGGTAGAGGAAGTATGTATAGAATGAAAAGTGTATTCAGGCTGCCAAAGTTCCAATATCAGAGGTACATTTCGAAAACTAGTGGTGATCAGTCAGGCAGTGGATGGCTGGTTTGCTAGTTGAGGTGCATCATCCATGCAAGGACCGAACGACTGATTGTGCGTCAATAAAGTATGCCATCACTAGCGAACATTAAAAACAATGAATTAACCTCCGATACGAAGCTCACACAGAACGGTCGAATGCAACGCGATCCCTAATTGCGACACATCGGCAACACCAAAACGAAAATCTAAGCCACCGGGTAACACGTCGAAAAACTACCGACTGTTTACCAAGCCCCTGTGAAAAGGTGTTTATGTTTTCTGCCGCCTGACGCAACCCGTCCCTTAGAAATGTATAAATCACTGTGTAATTTCCTGACCTTCATAGCACTGAAGTCTAGGAATAAAAGAAACAGTCGCAAATTCAAAAGTTGGCAGAGAATCAATGTGAATTTGGTAGCATCACTCGTCTTGCTCACGGTCGCAGTCTCCACTGTTTCTATCCTCGTTCAAAACTTCGACCGGTCACTAAAGTGCCGTGACGCAGTGTTGCGTTCTCTATAAAACTTCACGTCATGTCTATACGTATCGTTAATGTTATGCTCAATACCATCGTCGTTTACTAACCCTTACTCTAACTTCGCCTTCCGTAAATCACCTGTACTTTTTGATCACGACCCCGGGTGAAAAAAACAGTGGACTGCAAATGAATATTCCGGAGCCGAATTGATCTACAACTGTCTGCAGCAAGGGTGGTCCATCCTGGATTGTACACTTCCTGTTTGTGACTGCCGTACGCTACCAGTGACCTCGGTCGAGTGAAGTATTTTTGTCACAGGTAGCGTGAATTCCACTGGTGCGTTCGGGCCATAGCTATAGAAAATACCAAATTTCCTGGTTATCCCCATCATCATTGACAGCAATAAGCCAGTACTAAATATTGGTGCTCAACTGACATATAACCATGAGAGGTTACACATGGTATAGAATGGAAATAGAGGGGAAGAGAGATATGACTTGTTGTAAAGTCATATGTTCCTACGGGGAAGGTGCTTACACCATGGAAGAACAGCAAGATAAACGCACCCGCGTATCAAACCATCAGCGGAGTTGACTCGACGTCTTTTTCGAATCTCACTTTACACAAACTCGCCATACAACGACGAACAAGTTTCAGGATAGGCACTTCGATCAAGAAGTGAAACATATTCTCCAATAGGACCGGTTACGTGCCATATCATCTAGGGTTTCTAACTACGTGTAAGGAAAGTTATGTTGAGGAAAAACCGGGAAAGCGCAAAGATCATGCAGTACTTAGCTTAACGGTGGCCCCTTCAGTTCGCATTACCAGTGGCATATACAACACAAACTTTTCGCATGCGTAATTCATGTCCCGATCAGAACCTGATGAGTCTTAGTTGTTGCTCTAGTGATTGGTTCATTATCAAGCACACTTTTTCACACCACTTTGTTGCGTGATATACTGCAGCCAGCTAACGTTTGCTGCACTTCGAGAACACCGATGGTCAAACGTTTGAATTTATCTAGTGTCCTCGTATCGGGCGGGTGAAGAATCAAAACCAGAGAGTAATAACGCCCTTACAGTTGACTTGTACACGCGGTCCTTCAGCTTCGGTGACATTTATTTTTGAGGCTATAAATGATTCACGTTCGCAAACGTTGCTCGCGGATTGATAATGCGTGTATTGAGTTCTTAGGTCAGGGCCCCCCACATTCCTCTAGATAATTAAACGGTCAACGAAATCAAGTTTCAGAAAGACACAGGGGGGACTCAAAACGCTGAAGTAGAACTTTAGAGTTTGCAGGTGCAAAATGCATATCGAAACTAGGGATCACATAAGAAATTCTGTAGATAATAATCTAGACGGACTGATGTTCGTTAACTAAAAAAGCTGTCACCCATCTAGTCTAACCCTACTAGTCCTGTAAATATAATTCCCGTACCAAGACTCTCGATCTCTTGCAGTATGAATCCCATGGTAATGTTGACGAAGAAATTGGAAAGTTAGGAAGCGACAGAACAGCCTTGTCGAACTCTACTAATTGTAGGACGGAGGGTTCATTGTAAACTGTGACGACCAGAAGTGTGGGAACAGAAAGCAGGATGTACATTGACAGACTTCAGGGGAGTTATTCTTTGGTCTATCTATGGAGTCAAATGTTCCTTTGAAGTGGAGGAAAACCTCAATTGTTGATCGGCGGAATGTATGGCGCCACTTAAGTACTGTATGCAGTGTGAAGATGTCATTGCACTCCTGACATGCTTGTTGCTCTCGGATTTGCGCACCACATACCGGGCTTATTCGTCAGAGTATCATAAATCCAGTAGCCGCAGTATGACCGGCGTTAGACTGTGCCTTAATGAGTGAAACAATATAACTTCTTTGAATACAGACTTGATGATCAACTGGCCGGTCCCCCGGAACTCGCTCCCGCTCCCAAATAAAATCAAGCAATATAGTAAGGGCATAACTCAAAGATGCCACATCATGTTTAAGTAGCGCTGGTTGGAGCTCACTTGGCCCGGAAGCCCGGATACTCTCCGAGGCAAAAAGGCATATAAGTATTTCATCAACTGAGAGGGGATCTAAGCTTACAGACCATAGCTCGAGCTGAGCGGATCAAATGAAAGACATTTATGAAGGCCAGTTGCCAACTAAACTCTTGTCGAAAATATTCTGCCCAACCATCTAAACAACAGCGTTTACTATACGTTTGATTTCCAAAATTCTTTTTATTGACAAATAATGGACGGCGTCCTGGATCCCGTTGTGCGGGTTAACCAGAACAACCGCAGTAGCCTCCATTCTTTGGCCCTGTTGGATCCACTATATCTTTCCGTCCAAACACCTAACAGACCATCTAGCCGAATTATGGTGCTGTCCCAAACGTATAAAACCTATGATACCAAGAAGTGACGGAGACCTTGCAGGATCCCACTGTTAGTATGTGCACCCGCGGAAGCATTAAACACCACGTTTCCAGAGTCACACATTGTGGTTATTTTTATCCCAGTTACCATTACTGCCCTTTTAAGAGGCTGATATCAAACTACCACATAGTAGGTTTTGGTGTGCTTGCTTCATTCTTGGCTTAGGAAGCTTTTCGATTACTAAACGGTTTGTAGGCTTACTCGTGAAATACATTGAAGACCGGCCAGTGTATGGTCTGGAATGATCTGCCTTCCAGTATGAGCGCAAGACAGGTAGCTGACGTTTACGTGCTAGGTTTGACTTCACAGTTGTTCAGCAACAGGGGGACGCCATTTTGTCTGATGACGTCCACTGCGCCTAAACCCAGTACTACTGAAGAACAACTGATGGTCAGCACAGAGTTGCATAGGACGTTCACTCCCATCACTACACCTTGATGCTTAACTAAACCTGCCATCAAATCGCGCTTGACATGCGCTCCAGTTGCTGATGGAAGTCTTCTGCGATGAAGACTATATCTGAACTCTTCATGGTGAACAGAATCAAAGCTACATTTGGTTGGAACACAGGCAGACATTACGTACAGAGTATTTCAACTGGTGCGACTCTTTACAGAGCGCTGATAGAATGTGAAGTATACACGCTGTTCCGACTTTCCTTTGGGAAAATATTCAATAAGTTTCCCTTTGTTTTGCGGGAAATAAATAATATGGGGAAATGGCTCAGATCGGCAGACAACCGACTACAGATTTCACCTTGACTCTATCAAGCCTCCATTTCCAGTAACTGAGTCTAAAAGCCTACGTACGATCAAACTGCTGCCCAATTCAGAGGTTGATTGTCAGATTCTGGGTAAAAACCTAGATGATTTGCCCAAAAGGGCAAAAAACCGGTAGGCGCTATCTGAAGGATCCATACAATCTCACCGCACCATTTAGACTCAAAACTGAGTATTTGCTGAATATCTTCATAGTGAGATCTCAAGAGAGTCCGTGAGATGCACAACATACATCAACTTTGTTTTGAAAACGAGAAACTCCGACGAGTCTCATCTTACGGGAATCACTTTGCTTCGATAGATGATGACATAGAAGACTTCAGCTTATACCGGCGCACGATCAACGAGTGACCAGTACCAGAAACTAGTGTCATTGTGCAGTTGAGAGGGTTAACTGATCACAAAACGGTGAACAAAAAACCTTCAGTACACAGGCACAACTAATAGGAAAAGACTTCTACGAAGGTGGCCGGTTTGTCAAGGCGCTCGTAAGTTCATTCAAATTGTGGAGACAAAAAACAAACGGTCACCACAAATGCCATTAATTACTGTCGATGGCTTCATGTTCTCAGTTGGTGGATAGTGGGGCCTGAAGACAGTTAGATTATGAACTGCATTATTGTAAGAACTGATCCAATTGGAACTTACTCATCTTATTATTATCCACATTAAGGAGTTTCAGCGTTGTGAATTTCGCGATTGAAGGTCGGAGAATCTCAAACCTGTTGGATGATAAATCCAGACTCCTTATTCTTTCCAGATTTTTGGCTTCCTCAGGAAGCTATTTATTCTGGGTGGAAAGAGGCAAGACCACTGTTACCTTTGTTAACTTCAGACCGCTCAACTGAAGGACGCCCGTCTTCTCGGCATTCTCAAGTCGCGGTGTCAAAGCATTACCCATCGGTACGGTTAGAAAGCATTTTTAATGCACGAAACCTAAAAAGTGAACGTTTGACGCAGTTACGATAAGCAAAAGTTGTGGTGATAGACAAAAATACCCGATTGCGCCTGGAGATATCCTGGTATGGGACTTTCATCTAGTCCCATGCTAAGTGAAATACAGCTGTTACTTAAAGGCAATAGGTAAGAAAGAGCTTCAGCGCCAACTATCAAGGATCATGAGGTTTATAAACCGATGAGGAGGCCAACACGCATCTGTTGCAACGAACCGGTAGCAGAATAACCGCCCCATTAGACAAGAAGACCAGAGGTATTGTTGCCAAGCCCTTACGCATGTGACAAAGAATTTCTATTAGGTATGGTTTAAGACGACACGGCCCCTGAACCTACAAGCAAGCGAAGGATTTTGGTATTTGAAGGCAGTTCTCCGAAGCACTAGTCAGGATTGATGGAATGTATGTAAGATGACTATTGGGTGTTACAGCCCATACGATAGACGCATTCGTTACTTATCACGATGATTAAGTCGTGTTATTCGTATACTGGAGGACCGTCTATCTAAAAACCATTTTTTCCCTGCGACACGCTGTGGGGAAGTGCCTGGTGGGTTCGCTTAACAACTTGACTCACTGGGTAAAGTGAACTTTTGGGGCCATCACACATGAACACTGTGATGACACCACAAGAGATACCTTGAATAGCGGAGAACCACTACTTCAAACAAGGTAAAGACTAGTGGAACATTAGGCTTGAAATTCCAGTAGGCTTAGCACAAGTCAAGTCACTTGAAGGTGCTAAAAATCAAGTCTTGGTTTCTCACCACCTGTTACCTACATGCAGTCGCGATCGATCGGAGAATATCCGAAACCGCTTAAAATGGAGAACAAGTGAGTCAGTCGGTACCATGATCAACGCTAACTATATATTGCGCGGATAAGATAAAGTAGAGCCACAAACGTTCCACCTATGAATCCACAGGCTCCGTATTAGGAAGAGTTGATTCTGTGATGCCTGACTTTATGGAGTCTTAGGTTTCAGGCACAGTAGATTCCAGAAAACGAATCACACACATGGAATCATTCTGATCATGCAAGCATATATACTCACATTAACCTCAAATAATATCATAAGATTACGTGCTGCCCTCTGATAAGAATACTCACCGGTCTGCAGAGACTAGCTGACAGGGAACCATGGTTTCGAGTGTGGCTCATTGTTGAGACGTAGCTCCTATTAAGTATTCGAGTTCACTTAGTCCATTGCTTACGGAGGAGATGCAATAAATCCTAATCGAGTTGTCTTTTCGAAATAATTTCCCATACGTCAGCTGGTTTTAAAGGTATAATAATTTTAATTACGTCAAATTACAGAACCTTCCAACTAGCTCGTCCAGAAAAATCGATTTACGATTATCCTCCCTCGCAAAACCTACTAACACTGACTTAAGTGTAACATTTGATATGAAGGACAAATACTTCGATATCCTGAATATCCACCCAGTCGAATCCGGAAGATCAGCACAAACAAGGAATTCATTAGGCTCTCGAGTAGGCTTCCCGTTGGTGCTATTCAATAAGCAAAGAAGTAATACATCTAACATCTGTGGCCGCGTACGACCCACAGCCAGCGCAACCCATGGAGTGTAATCAGTTCATCTATCGTGGGCGTTTTTTTCCCGAAGACCACTCGGCGTACTTCAGCATTACTGATCCGGTGTTCCCACCGGACTCGGACAATGCTCCGAAAACACTGAAATTAATTTTGACGTCCTTAGCGCGCAGTAGCAAGGTTTCTGACCCGTGGTTCGAATCTGACTTTTGCATCTCGACTTCTGTCTAGGCTTGGGCAACCTGGTAGTATGCCAGCCTTCTTGCTTCTTTCGGGTGACATGGCAGTTAGGCACCGAAAGGATGTTACAGCTGAACTATTATTATTATTATTATTATTATTATTATTATTATTATTATTATTATTATTATTATTATTATTATTATTATTATTATATTGACTCGTATAATAATGCGTGCACCGCATCATTGTGAGCTCGACCCTTGACGGATAAGCTGATGTCACGCGTATACCGCAGATGATGCAGGTTCACGGGAGCTGCTCTGGTCTTCCAAATCTGGATGGAAATGTCATCTTCCGCGAGACCACCGGGACTGATAACGATACCCAGGTAGACAAATTTATCCACTACCTCAATCAGCTCTTCCGTAAGCATGAGGTTAGGGTCCGAGCCAACCAGTCTTGCAGCAGCACTTTGTAGGTGTGAAGCGCATGCTAAACCGTAAGGCAGAATTACTTAGATTATTTAATATTGTTTGCACTACCACCGCGTCAAATCCAAAGAGAGCCAGGTCATCTGCATACTCGATATCTGTGAGCGAAAGCTCCGGGAGCACTCATACCCGATAGGTCATTTTCAAGCCGTTGTTGTTAGGCGATCAAGATTCATGGCTAAACCTTCGACACAGAAATGGTTGTTGGAAATGGAAGACCAGTCATCCTATTGAACAAGGCGAGCGTCCACCGTCTGTTCCGTGAGTCCGCGTTATTTCACACACGCCGCGGACGTCTAACCACACACGGCCTGCATGGATTTTTTGACATGCGTACAGCATCAAGCGATATATCTCAAACTGTTCGCACGAAATACATGTTACAATGTCATTACTTATCCTACTGAGTTCTCACTCTTACAATCACAGCGGTTACGGTATATATATATATATATATATCATATCCTATTCACATCAGTCGTCTAAACCAGACGTCCCGTCCCCTTTGGGGTGGACTCACCAGAATAATTACGCCAGGACAGGAGGAGGACTGTTCAAATAAGAGTGATGTGAATATGAACAATACACATCCCGCAACCGCCCCCCACAACAGAAGTATGTATTCTTCATTAAATAAATCCTCGTTTCTGGCACGCAAGTCTATGCTTTTACGAAGGTTTATCTAAAACTGTCTACTCGTTTGTCTAGATTATAACAAACGCGGGACGCATACTCGGAGAGGGAAAGGTAACCGATCCTATAAATACTACGGACTGCCAAGAGGTCGATGATAGCTACATTCTTCAATGGCTGAGGAAAAGGTCAAGAAGCCTTTCATCCATTGATTGGTTCCCGGTACCACCCGTTAGCACGACTCAATGTATCAGATATGTCATCAGTTCCATTTTGGAATTCATTCCGGAAGAACCCTTCTGACGAATGGTTACTAAATTCGTCTGAAAGATCAAGTGAACTATCTTAAGATGGCAAGGTTGAGGCGCCTTTCTATACTGAAGCTAATCGCGCCACTTCGATCCCTGACGGTTTAGCTCACCGATCGCTTTCAGAGACCGGTCATAAGGGCCAACTGAAATAAATTTCAGGCATACCAGACTTTATGAGTCTCTTCCAGTTCCCTAGTAATCCGTGTCCACCAGGCTTAGCGCTCAGTGCGCACACTAATTATGACTTGTCGTCTGATAATCAGTCGGGCAGAATTTCGCTCTCGACCGGAGGGAACATTACTGTGAGATTGACGCAGTGCCACCGCTCGAACTGATATTCAGTGCTTGAGCGGAGCTTGCAGCACCGTGTCACGCGCAAACCTCGCAACACTGCAAAGATGTAGTGATTTCGTTCCAGCACGAACCG
Source organism: Clonorchis sinensis (assembly GCA_003604175.2). Taxonomy (NCBI): domain Eukaryota; kingdom Metazoa; phylum Platyhelminthes; class Trematoda; order Opisthorchiida; family Opisthorchiidae; genus Clonorchis; species Clonorchis sinensis. The sequence continues at coordinate 68,191,363 of CM030369.1, read as the reverse complement.
ACATCTGATGCTGCAGCAGTTGGAAGAGCATCCAGAAGACGGTTCTGATAAAGTCTTTGAACTTTCGGATTTGCAAACCTCCTAGCTGCCAAGCGAGCTATCCTCATCCTACATAGCCCTGGAAAATGGCGAGATGCGACTTATGACGTGTCCCGAGAAGAGTTGCTGAGAAGAGTTACTGATCCGTACCACAGGTAACTGATGGAGATGTGGTCAATTCGATTAGCCGGCACGCTGTTGGAGGATACCTTGTGGCCAGACTTCGGTTATTTAGGAAGTTAATACTGCATAAAAACCGCCTGCAGTCGGCAAAAAACCGAAGCAATCGTTTGTCATTGTCCGTACGTACCGAGTTCAATCCACGTCAACCACCTAATCCAGTCTATGATGCGTTAACCCTGCCCACTTGTGCATTCAAATCTCCGGCAATCACAACGATATCTGAGCTTTTAACCCGCTCTACCAGGAAATTCAAACCATTACAAAACTGTCTTTGATGGTGTTACAGCCACAGCTGGTTGGTGCGTAAGCAGACATGACAAACAGACAGCGATTTACTTCTGCCTACGAGGCTCCTTCACAAACTTTACCAGACGAACCGCATAGGGGCGAATGTTAACGGGTATCTAGTCAAAAAAATGATCTTTCCGTCCGGTGCATTAGGATGACACCACACCCTATCGCAGCAGCCCTGGATCGCCAGAGGTTTGCAGCCTGAAGCGACTGGAGGGTGATGGGGCGGCTAGCTCAACCATCCTTCCAGTGCCTATCTGACATGCCACCCGAATGAAGTACGAGGGCTGGGATACTGTCAGGTTGCCCAAGCCTAGACAGAGGAAATCGAGAGACTGAGGTCGGGTTCGAACCACGGACCTTTCGGTCAACAACATAGCGCCCTAACCACTGAGCCAGCTCGTCCTCAACCACTGTGCTTGCATCTGGAATTCCTGCTTCTGATACACAGCATAAATCAATGCCAGGTGAGTCCAGTGTGACAGCAAGAGAAGTTTATCCTGACTGTTTCAGTGTGCGAACATTGAAGGCGGCCTGACAGACTGGGCGTCGAGACTTGAATATTGATTTTGAGATGCATGAGGATGTCGGCGCCGGATGATGACAGATGTTGCTTGCAAAACCGATGCAGGATGAACGGAGTCATCAGTTATAACTGCTGGGCCTACAAGGAGAGAGCTATTAACGGGATGAAGAGAGGGGAAAAGTATGTGAAAGAGGAACAAGGATTAATACACAGGATCGAGGCTTCCGACCAAGCTTCACGGGTCGGATCTGTTCTTGTCGTTCAGCGGCTTCTGTGCACTTGAAAGGCACAAGTGAAAAAAAGGGTGCAGCACTGCTCTCTAAGTTCTCAGCGCGGGGCAGTAATCTTGCCAGTGTGAGGACTCAACTAAAAAGGCGTCAAGAAGTGCTTTGAACTGGGTACTAGATGCAGCGTGAGGAGCCATCGAAGGAAGGTCATTCTACACCAACTACCCGAAATGACAAAAACTGTTGCCTAATAAAGGTGTGCGCTCTAATCTTACCATGTCCCAGCCGTGTGTTAGTTGGGTCAACGGTGAAAAGCCTGTTGGCCGAACCTCGTTCAACCAAGGCATAATTGAGTATTAAGTCTCCTCGGAGCTGACGATACTCCAGGGGAAAGAGGTCAAGCACCACGAGACGCGTTTCACAGTCCACGGATTTAAGGCCAGCAACCATTTTCGTGGCAAATCGCTGGACATGCTGGACACGTCCTTCTTGCGTCCTGAGTAGACAACTTGGTTGGCACATTGGCGCCCATCTGGAACCCACAGGTGACGTAGAACCCTGGACGGTGAACGTGGGACCACCTACGGCCTCGGAGGTTTATGACTGCATATGTTCTCTCAAGCGCCACCGAGCCTCTGGTCCGGATGTCTTCCCACCCGCATTGTTCAAAGATGGGAGGAAAGTCCTCATTCAACGCTTGTCTGATCCGTTTGTTTGCATTTGGGAAAAGGCATCAGCTGTAAGAAACCGTGTACTTGTCGTACAGTGGTTGTAGCTGCCACAGTTTCGTCCGCCGATGATTTGGGGAGGTGAGGTAAGTAGCTGCATTGGAGGCGCGAGCTGCGTAAATGCACCATTGTCAATGGGCTGTTAAGTCGGGGAATTGGGAAGGGAGCTATGCATTGAAGGCAATAGCTTGGATGCATGAGCGCCACTGAGGGCGCGATTGGGCCGCCACGACAATGTTCTCTAACCATTGATGTGGCCGTCTCGAGGTCCCCATCCAGGATGACGGCAGTGACCAGCGCAGCTGAGTTTGCTGGTAATGTTTTATACTTCGCTGCCAAGTCATTGTTTGACCGCCTCTGGCTCTCTCCACCACTTCACGTGGTTGTGCCCGAAAAGAACCCTTCGAGGAAGTGGTCGACTGGCGCAGCTGATGGCTTAAGCCAGCGTGTGATCAGTTCATCTATCGAGGTGTGAGTTGTTTCTCCCCAATACAATTCGACGTACCTCAGCATTGCTGATCCGGTGTTCCCAGATTCGGGCAATGCTCCGGAGACATATCGGTGGTCAAACACTGAAAGTCTTTGCCTGCATCTGGGAAAAGGAGTCTGTCCCAGACAACTGAAGAAGTCGGTGATGGTGCCCACTTCCAAAAAGGGGCTCGTAGTGAGTGTGGCAACCACAGGGGGATCAGTTTGACCCCGGTCGTAACGAGACTGTTGGCGTCACTGTTTTCGTCGCCTTACGGTGGCTCGTGAGACACTGTCTCGAGAGCAGCAAGCGGGATTCCGGCCTGGTAGGGGTTGCGTTGACCAAATCTTCACACTTCGTCAGGTGCTAGAACAACGCCATACGTATAAGCGACCCATAATTCTAGTGTTCCTGGACTTCCAAGGCGCATTTGACTCGGTTGACCGGTCTGTTCTGCTTGACACGCTTGCCCACCAAGGAATACCCCGGAAGTTCGTGAACATAATAAGCTCTTTGTATTCCAGGACTTCCGGACGTGTGAGATATGGCGAGCTCTCCAAAAGCTTCCGTACACAAAGTGTCCGTCAGGGATGCCCACTCTCCCCATTCCTGCTTAACCGTGATCGATGAAATAATGAGACGAACGCTGGAAGGTCTCCAAAACCCCGGTGTTCAAATAGCCTGTGACGAAAACCTTGTCGATCTGGAATATGCAGATGACATCGTTCCTTTTAAGAGGAGGAGAAGGCGCAGGTGTTTTTAGATGAACTGACCAAAGTCATCCCGTCCTTTGGTATGCACTTTGCACCCACAAAGTGTAAGGTCATGCTCCGGACATGCAGTCACTGAACACGCCACCACAATCCAGGGAGAGCACTGGAAGTTGTGGAGCGTTTTACATATCTTGGAAGTTGTATTAGTTCTGATTGTAGTGTGACAGATGAGGTAAATGCACGAATCTGCAAGGCTCGGGTCGCGTTTGCTAATTTGAGACACCTATGGCGTCAAAGTGGTGTGTCCCTGAATCTCAAGGGACGTGTGTATCAAGCTACAGTGCGGGCTGTTGTTGTATGGCTGTGAGACTTGGCCTGTTCGAGCAGCGGAACTGAGACGTCTTCAGGTGTTCGACAATCGTTGTCTCAGAACCATAGCTCGTGTGGGTTGGTGTCGGCGAATCCGTAACGAGGCAGTTAGAAGCGAGTTTTGGTTGTGCAACAGGTACTTCCATTGAAGAATGTGTCCAGCACCAGAAGCTGCGTTGGTTGGGACATGTGTTGCGCATGCCTAACCATCGTTTGCCGAAGAGAGTGCTGTTTTCCATGCCCAATTCAGAGTGGCGTAAGCAGAGGTGGCCAACCCTTGACCTGGAAAGGTATGAAAGAAATCACGAAACCACGAAATTCAAAAATGCGCTCATTTGCATACCAATTTGGTTTTCGCGGTAGACTCACCTGAATATCGTACCGATGAAACAAGAGGCGGCCTGGTGCAGTACACTCAGTTAAAGAACATCACAGATGGCAGATGCAACTGGGTTTCAGGTGAGTCCCCCGTGAAAACCAATTTGGTATGCAAATGAGTAGTGTATTTGTCGATTGTTTGGGTGATTTTACCAATCTCTCAAGAAATTCGACACAACGCTTCTGTCTACATCCCGTTCAAAACAAAACAGCCGAATTCTGTAGAACACACAGGAAATCCTATTTTCTCAACATAGGTAGAATAGATAACCGCTCATTTTTGGAAGTCCATGCAAGTAATATGGGAAGGTGCGCCGAATAATCCGTAGAACGGCGAATGCCTTTTGAGCCGATTTCTCATGGTGCAATGAGAAGGACATGTTTGGAGAGCGCCAGATACCCAAATCCTTTTTGGCATTTATCCTCGTGACAAGACATATTCGTTGAGTCTCCTCCGAATGACATATGGAAGCCCTTTCTGTCATTCAGAGGAAGGTGCCAGTCCAACGAACACTGCTTTGCAGCGTCTACATCAATTTGGAGGGCATTGGCATTAGAACTCCAGGACTTCAAGTCCTCCGTAAAAAGAAGATATTGACCTGCAAGGACATCTGGAAGGTCGTTGTCGTATATCAGAAACGGAACCTTGAGCCTTGTGCACTCGAATGATTGAGCTAGAATAGAGAGCGAGGATTGCCAAATGATGGGCTTTAATCTTCTAACAATTTCAGTACATCAGCTAAAACACTAGGAAACACAGTTAGTTTAATTAATAGCGGGTAAACAGTTTAACAACGTTAGTATGCAACATTTTTCTCCGCCGGAGTGGTTATTGTCAGGAGAATATAGATCAGGCTTCCGGTTTCGGAAATTATATGGTCGAAAACATTGTTGGTCTGTGATGTACTGCATTTCGAATTTCACTGAGTTGTTCTGGTGGTGCTGTTCCGCCTCCAAGAGGATCAATCGAGTGTGGTTGAGTCTTCTTGAGGAGCCGCTACACGTCCGATTGATATCGGAGATATTTTGTGCTTTGGCTCTAAGAGTCTAAGAGAAACGGTTTATTCCTTTCCGTTCGGGAAACGAACGCGGCATACTGCGGGTTGCAATTAACAAGTTCCACCTCTTCCACTAACGGATCGTATTTGGTAGAACGTGTCATCATTTTTAACAGAACGGGGCCTGGAGTCGATAACCAATTCGGGAGAGAGGTTGTTCGCCGTTGGAAGTTAGGAAATCTTTCTTGTAGTGTTGCGTTATTAGCAGTGCATAATAAGAAGCGAACAGAGTGCAAAACATCTAGAAGCACGCATTCCCACTCAGTAACGTCCCGTTGTTGGGTCTCCAACACCAGAGTGATAGACTTCCAAAAAGTACCGTTAAGCCGTTCAACTTGTCGGTTACCGCGTGGATTGTATGGGGTAGTTCGACTGATTGTCACACCCCTATCGTGAAGGAACGTTTGTACTTCACATGACATGAAAGCTCCATCACGATCAGAATGGACGTACGAAGGCATTCCGAACAAAGAGAACAACTGATTAAAACATTTGAGCACGATGGATGAGGACACATTCATACACGCGAATGCGAATGGGGAACGAGTGTACTCGTCGATCATTGTTAAAAAGTATTTGTTGTGGAAGTCGATGGAAGTGGGCCTCTAAAATCGATGCTGATGCATTCAAACAGTTGTGTAGCTTTAATAAGATTGCCAAAAGGGTGACTGAGGAAACGAGGCTTCAATTCTGAACAAACACTACATTGATTTGTAATCGCCCTAATATCCTCGAGTGAAAACGGCAAATTTTTCGAGCGAACGAAATGAAGCATCCGCGTGATGCCGAGATGACAAAGTGTTATGAAAGTGCTCGAGATCCACGTGTAACATCACGAGAGTGCGCCAGCGGCTTTATTTTGATTACATGGACGGTACTGGACATCGTAATGAAAACAGGGTAGTTCAAGTCTCCATCTCTGGATGTTGTCGTTTTTCACTTTTCCTTTGTGCTGTTTGTCGTACATAAAGGCGACTGATCGTTGATCCGTGACAAGTGTGAAGTGATTGCCAATCAGGTAGTGTCTCCATTTTCTCAGGGCTTCAACAATCGCGTAAGATTCTCCCTCGATTGCTGAATGATGACACTCACTGTGTGACAGAGTGCGTGAAAAGAAAGCTACCTGGAGCTCGTCTTGATTGAGTGGCCGCAATGGCTATGTCGGAAGCATCCACGAGTGGACGGGTGTAGTCTATGGTGAACACGGCGGCCTTTTCCAAATCGTGTTCTAGACTATTCAACGCAGCTTGTACGCTATCTCAGTTCAATTAGGTTTAGCAGCTATAAACCGTGTGCCTAGACACATTGGTTTTAGCTGTTACAGTTTCGATCACCGGAAAACGGGAACAAGGAACGTACAACCAAGCCTTGGAGGGGAAGGCAAGTTCAATTTGTTTGGAAATCGGGTAGGTACGCATTAAAGGCAGTAGCTTTGATGCACGAACGCCACCAACTGCGCCTTTGAGCCATTTCTGCCAATGTCATTAACCACTGGTTATTTGAGTCCCGGGGTCCCCCTCCAGGAAGGCGGCAGTCTCCGAACCGACTAAGTTCACTAGTTAGTGTTTTCGTATTTCGTTGCCAGTTCAAACACTGACCACCTCTCGGTCACTTCCACTCAGCACAGGGCTGGGAAAAAAGAGCTCTGTGAGGCAGACGGTCTTCTGGCATGCGGAGTACATGTCCCAACAAACGCAGCCTATGAAGGGTGAGTAACTCATCAATCGCGAGAGAGTTCCTTCTTCTTAATACCATCTGGCGTATCACAGCATTACTAATCCTATGTTTCCATCAGACCTGACCAATGCTTCGGAGGCACCGATGATCAAACACTGACATTTTCCGTATATCCTCTGCGCATAGGGGCCACGTCTCTGATCCATAAAGTAGTATGGATCGCACCACCGCAGTGTAAACCTTTCCCTTGACAGTAAAACTCACGTCACGTCGGCGCCATAGGTGTCGGAGGTTGGCAAATTCTGCCCTGGCCTTTCCGATTCGAGAAATAACCTCATCTCCGGCCAGTCCACCGGAACTTATACAACTGTCCAGGTGAACAAATTTATCCACCACGTCGATTGGCTCACCTGCAAGCATGAGGTGTGGGTTTGATCCCAGCCAGTCTTGTAGCAGCACTTTATACTTTGAAAGTGTGAAGCGCATGCCAAACCGTTCGGCAGAGTTATTTAGCTTATCGTTTGCATTTGGGAAAGATCTGAACCAAGGACAGCAATATCATCCGCATACTCAATGTATGTGACGGAACGTCGCGGGAGCATCTCGACTCCCGAGGTTTCAGAGGCGGGCAGAGAAATTTCAAGCAGCATATATATAACAAAGTTGAAGTGGAAAGGGGAAAGAGGACAGCCTTGTCTTACACCACTGGACGTAGTGAACTCAGGCGAGAGCTTCCCGTATGCTCGTACGTTATCTGGAATGGGGAAGATCTGATTGTGGACGATTTGATGAACTTTATCCGAAAAACATAAGATCCAGTGTACGTAGTATGCCAGCATTCCGACCAATCTTCGTTGTGAACGGATGTCACATGGATAAGGCAACTCCCTTAGGGCTCGAAAACGTTCAGGGTCTGGTTTCATCGTGCCGTGAGATATTTCGTATCTTAGTAATAGGACTTTCGCAGTAGCTATGATGATCCTTTCGTGGTTAAATGTGATATCGTGACGTTTTGAGGCCTCCAGGAATTTCTTCGATTTTTCCAGCATGATCCTGGGCATTGCGACCACACACGGTAACAGTATCAACATATGCGGATGTATCGAGGAGACCTTCCCCGCGTCTGATGCTGTCTATGGTGCGTTGAAAACAGGCCACACCATTAGCAACTCCGAACGGAATGCGGCGAAATTGAAACAGTTTACCGCATGCCTCGAATGCAGTATATGGCTTGTCTCTGTCGAGAATGGAGATCTGGTGGTATGCACTTTGAAGGTCTAGTGTGTAAAACACCGTGTAACGGGGAACCTTCTCTACAAGCTCGTCCACCTTCGGCAGAGGATACGCATCAAGGTAAGTGAAGCGATTTATGGTTTGACTGTAATCGATGCCCATGCACTTCTTAGGCCTTTCATTTGTAAGGAGAACCTGGGCCCGCCAAGGGGAGTTAGACGGTTCAACAATTTTGTCTGCTAATAGCTTCTGAGTCTGTCTCGATAAATACCGTATCCACAGGAGAGAAATGATGAGATATTGTAGCAATCGGGGTACACCCGGGGGCGAGATTGTCAAACTAAGAGTGAGCATTGACTTTCGCTGCTTTCAGTGTGCATACGGCGAATGGAGGTCGTTTATCCGTGAATGGTATGACCACACTTTGGTGTTGGGTGAGAAAATCCAGGTCAAGAATGACGTCTGAACACAAATTGGACAAGAGCGAGAGTTATAGACTTTCATATCGCGTATTTCTGTATAGCACGGTAGCATAAAGGTGAACGCCAGTAACACAAGATAAATTCGTTGAAGCCATTGAGATAGCGTTATTAAAGGCTGTTATTGTCCAACCATGCTTCAGTGTGATGTCAAGAGAACTGTAACTTTCGCAGCTACCAGTATCAATAAGAGCATGAAGTGGGATATTATTTACTATAACATCAACGATTGGTTTGGAAAGTCCAATGGATGAAGAGACGTTGGAAACGAACGAGATATCAGGGTTCACCGACGACGTGATACGACTTGAACTCGGCTTGGATCGACAAACTTCATGGGAATGATCTTTCTTGCCGCAGGAATGACAGAACGATTCATCAGCCGGGCATTTTGAACGAATGTGCTTGCCGTTGCCACAGAAGAAGCAAGATACGGATGTGCTTGCAATCGTGTCATTAGAGTCAGTCTGAGGGATAAGTGCATCACGAACAGGAGTCAAAGGTTTATCCGTTTTGATAGACGTGGCACCACGAGGAACCTGAGAAGACGAGTCGTTTTTGAGCATGTACAAGCACACGTGCCTCTTCAAACGCTTGTTGGAGCTTAAGTGTGTTTTTCTAGTAGTCGTTGGCGAACGGAATTAAACTGCAAACCTGAGATGAAAGCGTCTCGAATAGCCTCATCCCAATGTTCATCTTCAGAAACCGCACGGAAATTGCAGTCCTTGACAAGGTAGGGTGATTTTTGCAGGACTGCGTCGACTAATTGACTTGGTCCTTGTTTGGTAGTAGCCAGTACGAGGCGAGCAAACACTTCATTTTTGGGTTTAATGTACATATCTCCGAGCATCTGGATGGCGTCTTCGTAAGTAGTATATTCACGAACATGTTGATAGACGGACGGAGAAAGAAAATTTACCAAAAGTTTTCTTGTGGACGTTTGAGAGTTCGATGCATGGGAGAAAATTCGTAAACGTTTCTTGCCAATGGATCCATTTTTTCTAAAGCAGAAGAGGATTGGGAGTCGGCTTCCAACCAATCTGGGCGAAGTGTTTGTTCCATTGCATATTGTTAGAAGATTAAGTTGTTGTGCATTCGAATGGCTGAGCCAGAAATAGAGAACGAGGATTGCCGAATGACAGGCTTTAATATTATAGCAATTTCAGTACATCAGCTAAAACATTAGGAAACACAGTTAGTTTAATGAATAGCGGGTAAACAGTTCAACACAACGTTAGTATATAACACAATGGAGATCGGCGCTGGAGAAGAGTAGGTCGGGCCTACTTTCGCTCGGAATGTTCTGTCTGATATGAACGCCTTAATCCAGTGTAGAATTTTCTCCTGAATCCTGGGAGACTCAAGTTTGTCGAGCAGCGGGACGTATGGGACTCGACCGAATGCTTTTTGAGAAGTCGAAAAATATGGCATCCGATATGAGTCCTCCGTCTTTGGTCTGAGTTAAGCTGTCCATAAATACGAGCGTGTTCGTCGCGTAAGAACGGTTTGGGAGAAGTCCGTGTTGAACTGGGGATATCAAGTTGTTGGTAGTAAGGTGATCTATGATGGCTCATTTCAGGATGCGTTCCATCATTTTGCACGGTACGCTAGTGAGGCTAATAGGCCTGTAGCTGCCGGGCGATGGTCGGCCACCAGTTTTACAGATTGGCGTGACAATCACTTCCTTCCAAGCAGAGGGAAGGTGGCCTTCGTCAAGGGACTGACGAAACACCAAGTAGAAACGCCTTGTCGGTATGAAAGACGTTTCCTTAAGGATCCCTGGATGGACCTCGTCTGGCCGCAACGCGCAGAACGGGTTGATCTTGTGCAAAAGTTGACAAATGTCCTCCTCCGTGAAGACCAAGTCGGTTAGAGGCTGTTCGCAGTTACGCCTTGACAAGATTGAATGTGAGGAGGACGTTGGGGCTGAGTATAGACGTTCATATTGTTCTCTGTGGACCTCGGATACCACTATTGGGTCACTCGTGGTTTCCACGTTCCTGTCCCTCAAGAAGAACGTGGTTGGCTTGTTTCTGCGGCAATGTCTCATGCATTTAAATAGAACACTTGTTTTTCCGGGCGAGGTCCACAATGGTGGCTTGATATCGTATGTTCCATTGGTGGATTTCTGATTTACAGCGGTTCCGCATTTTACGAAGTGCCAGCTCATCTTCTGTGTCGCCCGTAGTCAACGTTTTGAAAAATGGTTAGGACCTCTTTTCCAGAAGACGCCAAATCCTTTTAGGTAGCTTGCGGCCCATCCGACTGCGTGCTGTTTTTTGGCAAATATCGCGTCAGCCTCGTGAACTTTCTAGACAACCGTCCTATATAAGTCTTCCACTGAAGCTCGTCCCAGCTTAACTTACTCAAGAAAGATGAGCATTCCTGATAAGCCTGCAGGGCAGAAGTTTCGAATTCACGTTTGATGTTCCGGATTTCTGGCCCAGTAGCATATGAAATTAAGGGTCAGCACACAGTGGGCACTGTCTCAGTGGAGCGTTAATTATCACCTGATCAACGAAGTGTCTTTCGTTGGTGATGACCAAATCCAGGAGAGATGGTAGTTGGCCTGCGCGGTGTCCGGTGGACGACCTGTTGGGTCCAAGCGCTCTGCTGAACGACTTTGGTCAGCGCCACTACAAAAATCCACTTGATCCGACGCGCCGGAGCTCCATCCAGGAAGCCTTTGGAGCAAGAGATGAGTGAAGTGGTAGCTGGAGGAGAGTTGCTCAAGGGTTTGTATGAGGAATTGGTCATCTTCCGGAGGACTCGAGGGGCAACGGGGCTCAAAAGCCTAACCGCAAGGCAGCGGTGCTTGGCGGGAAATGCAAGTGCATTCCAATTTCTGCAGAAGAAATCGCCACGACCACACGTCTTGTGGCGTCATTCTCACTCTGATCGGCTGAATTCTCAATGGCGGTAGCATTCAAAAATGGGGGCCTGGCTGAAGGCATGCAATTCAGTTAACTGTACAAGTGTGCATAAGCCAGGAAGCGCGCGCATTCAAACTGCACTTAAGCACAAACCAAGGGAAGAACGACATAAATAAAGCGCGAAAATTAAGGAAAGCTAGACTGTTATAGCAAGCGAAAAATAGCCCCAAATAATTCGGATTATTTATTCCAGGAAAGCTCCATGTAGACGGCGTGGGATACGTATCAAATTACGTATACGTAATCTGACCTTTATCAGGTGAATAAGTTAACTGAACATACGTTTAGTTAACTTATCGTAATATTGCCAAACATGCCCGCGCGGGCAGGTTTGGTAATATTACGATAGGCACGCGCGTGCCTAAAAATGTTCTTCACCGATCTCTCTTCTTTCACGCAATCTTTCCAAGCATGACTGCCCATACCACTTCCTCTAATATGAGGGCGGCAGGAAATCGACATATGAGTCTTCAGAAATCTCAAAATAGGACCACCGCACTGTTGGACTTTCAGTTGCTTTCAACTTGGCTAATCATGATTAGCATATTTGATGCCGCGAATGACTGTCAACGAAAGTGAGCGCTCTTTGAAGAGACGTGTTAACGGAGAAAAACGAAAAGAAGTCGAGTGACGGAACCCGGATTCAAACCACGACCTCGCAAAGTACAAGCTTACCTCACTACGCCATCTAGCCATAAAATACCGTTGGTGGGAACTGTTGAGTGGCTAAGCCTATTTGGACCAATCGTATACTCGAGTTTGGCTTGTACATGAATTGAAGGTCGCTTGAACGCAGCGGCGAATCGCATTGGGTGGTATGTGATAGACATTTACGTTAAAAACTAATTTCCTGATGTAATTATGACAGCAGCTGAGCGCAGCCTGGTTTGATAAATATCGTCGTCACAAATCGCTGATGATTTGTGGGTGTGATGCCGTCAATAAAAAAATGAATTATCTGAATGACACAAAGTTAGCGATTATTGCTCCGGTTTTAATTGCGTTCAGTCAACGTCGATAAATGGTATGTAAACCTTCCGTAGGATGATAGGTACGAAGTGGATACACGTAAGTAGATCTGCAACTCGAAGTGCACACTTCCAAGGCCTTCTAGCACATGATTTGTGTTCGTTAGGTACGGAAACCCATAATGTGACACGTGTTATTTTATCAGTCACCGCCCTGACTCTGGTTTATAATAACGGAACTATCGGTGCATCCTTTGCAGCAAACGGATCCACTCCAGTGTCTGCTATTATGCCGGAGATGTTCGTCCATTCTTTATTCCTGTACAATCAGATGCCTTAGTCTTCTACCGCAAATCTCTGTGTGAGAATAAAAGGAGACTTACTATTTAGTTGAATGCGCTGAAGATTTAGAAGCAGTCGTTGACGTTTGCAGTAAACAGTGCATGCCATTTACGTTGGTGTATGTCAGTACTGGTGATGTGCTAGGTTTTGCCTCATGAGCTTTCTTCCTGATTTCCGCCCGTACAAATTTCCATGAACCCCTACCTTCAGAGAATCTCTGTCGCCCGTTGCTCCCATAGCGTGCTTGCTACATTTTTGCGACCACTCTGTGATGGTTTCCACGCGTTGGTTTTTCTACCATAAGGTCCCTGTCTGTGAACTTTCATACTAGCCATAGAGTGTATAGGATGCACAATCACGCACGACCAACGGACCTACAGATATGGCGTAGTCTACAAGCTTCCCAGCCCCACGCATTGCACCACTATCCCCGGCCGGTTCAAGTAGGACATGATACAACGAAGGCGGTTTCTGCAATAAGCTTCTTTTTCTATTTCACGTTCAAGGAGGTTGCCGTAAACCCCTATTTTCGGCGAATCACAGTCCCCTGCATACGCTGCTTGCTGCATACGACATAAGGGCCCACTAATTGAGTGGGAGGAGAGCCAATGAGGTTTATTATGTTGGCAGCCGAAGTTTACTGAATTCAGCTATCTTACGATTTTCAGCGGTTAATCGATTACAACCCGGCTCAAACCCCTCGGAACTGTGAGCATTTTGTAACCAGCTGATCGTTTAAAGGTAGAAATTCTGAACGGTAACACAAGAGCAGTGTAGCCAGCACCTATGGGATATGCGAAGACCACCTAGGCATTATGGACGTCACTATGCTCAAGCATTCACTGCGAATAATGTGTGCGAAGACAAGGGCCAAGTGCGTAAACATATGCTGTGGCCAAACAATTTATACGAAACTGGAGAGTTACCTAACCCTTTCCTTACCCACGCAAGTAAGCCCTTAACGAAAAGACTTGATACCCTGGTTGTCTTGACGCCTATGCTGTCAGGCAAAGTTAAGTCAATAGTCCGGAAATATATATTTTTCTAAGACAGGTAGATGCAAAATTCGCATCTGAATGAAAGATTGGAGGAGAATTAGTAATTGCAAGCAAAATGAGAGTGACCACAGACTCGTTCACCCAGCTTGCATGAAAGACGCACGCTGGTCCCCACTAGAGCACTACGTTGAGGAAGGGATGGATTTCACTGCAGAAAAGAGCCACCCACCACCCACCATCCACACCTCCAAGTACACATGACAGGTAACATATATAGATTCAGTTTATGGACAAAACTTACTTTGGCCTCCCTAAGCTGATTCAACTAGGGAACTCAATCTGAAATCCGAGTTTGGTGGCCGCACATTAAGCACAAGGATGCCGGCCTGTCGAGTGAACTGCCAATACGACTGCACTGTAGCTACAAGTGCCAGTGGTCGCAGTGTATTCAGTCTAACGTCGACCACTCATAGGCGCCCTCGGACGGATCAGCGTCCGTGTGACACCGTTGGCTATTTCTTAAGATGCTATACTTCGCGGCGATTTGCACCTTGTGATCAGACAATTTTATACATTGCAGGTAATAGTTATCATCCTGTAAATCAAACATCTCTGCTAGGCATCCATCCTTGTATACCGGAAGAGGGCTGTTTCGACCGCGCTTGTGTGTAGTAGTGCTGGAGTAGTAGGCTGGTCGTCGCACCTCATAGACGCTTCAGCTGCTAGCGAGGAATTCAAGTCTCGAGAGACCGCCAAAGTTGTGGACTCCGCGTTCTGCATCTCCACTGGGGAAGCGTCTATGACAAACACGGTCGGCATTACACAGCTTGGCACACGACCAACTTGGTCACGAGGATCGACAACAAGCATCCAATTCAGACGAAACCAGAGGGGCGGTTTTCTCGCAAGCATCCAGTGAGATAGTTTGAGCAACACTCGCCCTTACTGGCGCCCTGTACTAATACCCTGGTCTCAGAACCGGTACCTAAAGGTTGGACATCGTTCAATGGCAACAGCCACCTACCGAGCTCAGCTGAGGAAACTAGTGACTATCCAATGGCCTCATGGTGACATGGCAGCAGGTCGTAACCGAAAGCGATCGATTTATGGGCCGTACAAATTGCAGCCTATTGCCTTGGGCTAAGTCAACACTTTTGCTATGGTTGCGTCAAACCCGTTCCCAAGCATACGGCGTCATCTGGCATGAACACTCCAAGTGATACGGCGCTGTTACGCCTCACGGCCGGCTACGCACAAGCTGGATGATCATGAGTCCTTTACTCTTTCTTTCCAATCGCTTATTCTTGTTGATAGTGGCCTGAACACTGGAACACAACGGGGAAGATTCAGTCAATTTCCACTTGATGTGCCTATTAGCGGATTCATCCAGTTAATTGTTTCATTAGGAATGGTGACAGTATGCTTCCGAGAATGTACTCAGGTTGGACAACCAATGCTCGCTGGTGCTGACGGCATAGACCTCAAACTCACTCACTTTCTTACAACAAACCTGTCGGTTGTGCCAGGCGAGCAAAACCTCTTTATCCGAGCCACCCACTCTCCTAAGCTTGTTTATCCTGGCTGTAAAACTTTGTAGCACGTAAAAGGAACACAAAATGACAGCAGCATTGGGCATCACTGCCTTCAAGATACTTTACTGTGATTTAATCTCATCTACCACAATCGTTGTGACAGCATTCACGGACGACATAATTCACAAACAATGTTTAACTGCTATATCATAACATTCTTGTGACTCATGAGGATAAAGGAGTAAAACACACCACGAACGACATATTGCACTCGGTGATCAGCACATACCACAGCTAGTAACCACCTCTGTTACACTGATATGTTGAGTCCGCTTGCGCGATATACCCGAACTTCGCAAACGGGTCACGCGGCCGTTGAAATATAGGTAACTCGGTGTATTTACTGCTGGTTGATCAAATGGTAGTTGATCTGTTCACCGACCATGGTAACTGGTTTGCAGACGTTTCGTCCCCGGTCGATAAGACATCGTCAGCGCGCAGTTGAGTGGATGCTTTCTCCATCCCTGGTTGCGTTTATATAGTTTTTGAAGAGTGTCTATTGTCCTGTCATGTGATAGGTTAATTGGTGGATGGGAACTCTGAGAACTGACAAACTGACGACCAGTGGTGAATAATAATGACGTAAAACTCTACGGGCAGGCTGGCTTCCGAAAAATATTTTACAACACCCGACCTTGAGATTCTATTTTCGTGATCATGCTCCATGTCGAATGTGTGAGGAACACTTACTTCCGTTGGTACAACTGGTAATATATGAACCTAGTCCGTGTAGCACTGGAGAATTTGTCTGTCTATTTACTGAACCATGAGGTTTGTTTGGCTTCCTTATTTGTTGAACTTTGAGTTCTCCCTTTCAATTTTACAATGCCGGGGAACATGGGTTGCATGTGCACTGTTCAGCACTTACCTCATTTATAGGTCACAAGTATCTATATCTAACTACCCCGCAGCTACCGGTACACAAATTCGTCTCTGATGTGCCCTGGCTGAGTAGCCTGTCGCTGCGAGACCTGGACGAATCCTCATTTGTGTGCACCTAAGCATTCTTAAGGCCATTGGATTGAATTGAACCTGAACTCAACTTTGTTCATATTAAACAGATAAAACCGACCAATGAAATCGCTGCCCTTGTCGGCCATTTGCGCCTCCCGTAATGCTGCGGCTAGTATGATTCTAGCTTTCGTGCGCGTCTACCTTCGTGGGATAAGTTTTCTACTTTACATTCCTCTCAAATTTTTCTCAACTCGACAGTGATCAAGATAGCCAAGCGCATTTGCCCTTGTGATGAGCCAATATGCAGACGCTTGCGGGGTCTGTTTGGTGTCGAACTTGCAAACTGTATCATCACCTCGACGGGACGTGATCAAACCGGGTATCACATGCAACAAACGGGCTTAACCGGGTCATCGTCCCCTCATTTTAATCGGTGTGTGGTTCTGCGCTAAATTCAGTGACGTTGCTTTCAATCCTATGGTCCATGAACTATGTCAGAAAAGGCCAAGCCGATTTTCCGGCAGCCAATTGTTTTGGTTCCTTCTAAGGCGTGCTTTGAGAGTCAGCACATGTGACAACTTGGGATTTTTCGGCAGACGACCCCTACTTCAACTTCGTGGACGTGGCGCTGTACGTGAAATCACCTGCAAAAACGGAGCTCTCGATGGTTCATTAGAGGTTATCACTTGTCGAATCGTCGCATTAATGGTTTGATGTGTTTGCCATTTCGTGGGATTATTCAGGCCAATGGAAGGGAAGCGAGACAGTCAATGGGGGTTGTTCGGTATTGTCGAACCAGCACGGAGGACAGTTGCAGCAAGTTCGCCGGTGATCGTCTTCTGCGGTGGCCATCAAAACCTTAGCCTCTGGATAAAGTCATTCTCTCATTGACTGCAGTACGTTACAGTGAACTTGCCAGTGCAGACGCAAGTCTCTGGATGTTCAAAACCTCGGTTTCCGGTTGAGGACTTAGATTAGGGTGGCTGGATGTCTCAGCAGTTAGAGCGCGAATTTATTGGTGAGAAGGTTCGTGGTTCGAACCTGACCTCTGCCTCTCGACTCCCCCTGTCTCGGTTTGTGCAACCTGACAGTACCCCAGCCGTCGTGCTTCCTTCCGACTGCACCGAAAGCTAGGCACCGAAAGGTTGCTACAGCTGAATGACTCGACGTCAGGCTCTTCACCATGGCTTTGCTACCTATGGTCCGTGCATCCTCGGGTATGGCGAAACACTGGTTGATTCTCTCGATGTTGTCTCTCCCGACAATCAATCAACCTGCGCAAAATGGTGCCTGATAGCACCTTAGATGTGACGGAAACCAGGCCACAACTAATTATTTTTAATGGCACAAGTGTGCGAATGATCTGGCTGGAAAGCTGCTGGAAACGCACAGTTTTAGTGATGGAAAAGATTGGTTGGAGTTTGAGTGGAAGAAAATCTAAAGATGCTATGCTGTTAGCTTTCAGAATCTACCAAATGGATACTGAATATTGTTGAGATCAACAACAAAGCGAACAAAGCACCTAGCGATTATGATAGCGAACGCCTGGTAAACACGAGACTGAAGATAGACGCCGGTGGCCCCTCACACAACCTCTGAAACCATCGAGTCTGAATGGATCGTTGACACCAGGCCGTCCTCAGTAGCGGAAATTGAATATGGAGTATCATTTATCCAACGCGACTAGCTGTTCAATTGTAAAACCCTTCGGTGCCTAGCTGCCATGCCACCCGAGGGCAGCGCGAGGGCTGGGATACTGCCAGGTTGCCCACGCCTAGACAGGGGAAGTCGAGAGGCAGAGGTCGGGTTCGAACCACGGACCTTTCCATCAGTAAGTTCGCGCTCCAACCACTTGAGCCATCTCGTCCCCACGCGATTAGGCGTCCTGCTCGGATGGTACGCACCCCGCGGTTCCTAAGAAAGTCGGTGAGTCCCTGGTGAACAATCTGATGACTGTACTAGAGAGATTAGAGACAAAAGCAATACCGGTTATTCCAATTTTCAAAAAGGGCGCCTGAAGTAAGTGTCATCGACTTGTAATCGAATGAAAAAAAACAGAATTTGCAGTGAAGAACAAATTAGCTGGCCTCCTGCAACACAGTCTGTGGAGATAATGCATACGGATGAATGGAATGTAAATCTCGATCGCCCGTCGGAAGAAGAAATAAAGTACGGAATATCCGTACTAAAACGTGAGGAGGAACCAGGACTGGACGGTCTTTATCCAGCTTTTCAAAGAAGGAGAAGCCCTGGTGACCCAGCTGACAAAGCTTATTGGTGCTATGTGGAACGAAGAGAAGGTTCCTGCAGAATGGGGCATGTCGACAGTTATCCTTTATCTTCAAAAAGGGTAAGCAGTTCGGGATTCTGTGAAATGGGTGGAATCGTAGTGCAAGATATGGGTTCGTTACTAACATATGACAGTGACTGTTTGTGAGCCAATTCGAGGGATGTAGCCAGCTGACATGCTTGGTCCAGAGTGAGTTCGCTCTGTGCTAGAAGTTTCTCGCGGATCGACGTGGACGCCACGCCGTTAACCATAGCATCACGCACGCACTCATCTTGATATTCAGTTGCAGACACAGATTTAAACTCACAGTCTTTGGCTAGTGATTTCAGTTTTCGTACGAACTGATCAATATCCTGTCCATTTTCCTGCTTGTAGGTCTGTAGCAGGTAGCGTGCATATATGACATTTTTCGGACGGACATATAATTTCCGTAACGTGTCGATTGCAGATTCATAATCGGTGTGATCAGCAATGTGATCGTATACTAACGGATCCACAAAGTGGATGAGAGTTTCAAGTTTGTCGGGTTTAGAAGACTCGACAGTTTTTCAAATAGGTTTCGAAGGTAGAAACCAGTGGTTCCAGCGTTTTGCTGCATCTGCGGAGTTTGGGTCAGCGTCGCAGAACCGAGGTCGTAGTTGCGGGTCCATTGTGTTCTTAGACAAGTAAATTGAGACGTTTAGAATGTGTCCGAGAACGAGTTAGAACAGAGTCCGGGTTTTCGAGGATAAGCAACGTTTTGTTTAAGAACAAGCGTGCATGAGCCGAAATGTACATACAAAGGTTCAGTATGAGTATATATGGTAAGTATAAAAATAAGCACACGAAATCATGCCACGGATGCTGTGCGAAAACCACCGTGGCATCAGCCTGTTAGCTGTGGCATCGAAGGTGCTCTCTGGTCTTATCTTCCGAAGGTTGACTGAACACAGGGAGAGACAAATCCGTGAAAACCAAGCTGGGTTCCGTCCTGCAAGAGGATGCATCGATCATATCTTCACCCTTCAACAGATTCTGGAACAGCAACACTGCTTCCAGCAACCAACATTGGTTGTTTCCCTCGATCTGAAAGCTGCCTTTGACTCTGTGGACCGCCAGGCAATATGGCAGTGTCGGTGGAGCAAAGGTGTTCCCCATAAATTCCTGACCACCTCTTAAGGCGCTGTACGCCAACTCCGCGGCTGTGTGAAGGTTTACGGAAGCCTCTTCTGAGTTCACCACATCAAGTGGTGTCAGACAGGGCTGTCTCTCTTTCACCTTTCCTTTCAACTTCGTCATTGATACGATCATGCAAGACTCACTATCAGCCCCTACTGCTGTGGGGTCGAAGTGCTCCCGGGGCGTCCGCTCACAGATGCCGAGTATGTAGACGACATAGGTCTTCTTGGATCTGATGCCGTGGTAATGCAAACAATATTAAATAATCTAACGAACTCTGCTTCACGGTTCGGCATGCGCTTCACACCTGGGTGGGCCCGAACCCTAGCTTCATGCTTGCGGGTGAACCGATGGAGGTAGTAGACAAATTTGTCTACCTGGGCAGCTGTATTAGTCCCGGTGGTCTCGCGAAAGATGATATTTCCATCCGAATTGGGAAGGCCCGAGCAGCTTTTGTGAACCTGCGTCACCTGTGGCGTAGGCGTGACATCAGCTTATCCGTCAAGGGTCGAGTTTACAATGCTGCGGTGCGCTCCGTATTACTATACGGATCAGAAACCTGGCCGCTGCGCGCCGAGGACGTCAAAAGACTTTTAGTGTTTGACCATCGATGTCTTCGGAGCATTGCCCGAATCTGGTGGGAACACCGGATCAGCAATGCTGAAGTACGTCGAATGGTATTCGGGAGAAATAACTCACCCTCGATAGATGAACTGATCACACTGCATAGGTTGCGCTGGCTTGGCCACGTGCTGCGTATGCCAGTCGACCGACTTCCTCAAAGGGTTCTTTTCGCACAACCACGTGAAGGGTGGAAACGAACCAGAGGCGGTCAAACAATGACTTGGCAGCGAAGTATAAAAGCCATTACAAGCTCAGCTGCGCTGGTCACTGCCGTCTTCCTGGATGGGGACCCCGAGACGGGCCACATCAATGTTTAGAGACATTGTCAGACATGGCCCCATCGCGCCCTCAATGGTGCCCGTGAATCCAAGCTATTGCCTTCAATGCATAGCTCCCTTCCTACCCCCACTTAACAGTCCATTGGCAGTGGTGTATTTACGCACCAATTTATCAGCTCCCGCCTCCAATGCACAGCTACCTACCTCACCTCCACAAATCACCGGTGAACGAAACTGTAACAGCTACAACCCCTGTACGACAAGTACACTTTTTTTTACAGCTGACGATGATGATGATGATGGTGATGATGATAATGATGATGACTTGGCGCTTTGTGGACGCGAAGCGCATACCGAAGAACCGGATGACGCTGGTCAACTTCTCAAGTAATTCTTGCGCATCCTGCCCTTCACTATTAAGGACAATATCGTCTGCATATTTCGGGTCGACAAGATTCCCACTTGGATAGACGTAAACACCGAGGTTTTCGGGACCTTCCAGTGTCCGCCTCATCTCATCAATAACGGAATTGTGCGCGCTCGGTTGTCACTTCGCTTTCCGTCAGCAGTACGCATGCAGAAGCAGAGGATCTCCGTTTATCAACTTCGACGAGTTTCTTTAGCTCAGCAATATCGAGTTGATCTTGTTGGAAGGCCTTGTCCTTGTCATTCTGATGAAGATTGGTTGGAGCTTGAATGGAAGCATGTTAAGGAAGCTACGATCCAAGCTTTTAGGGCTTTCTGTCTAAGCCATCCGACTCGAATAAATAAACAAGGTATCATCGAGGTGAGCCGATCTTATTGCTGCCAGAAAAGCCATACCGGCAGCTAGTGACTACGATGGCGCGCGCAGATCCGTTAAAAAGAAGAATGACACTGGTGAATTGCGAGAATTCAGGAGATGGTGAAGGCCCTTGTTGTAATCGGTAGTCGCACGATGTTTCATCTGCTACGATCAAATCGCCAAAGTTGTGTTGTGTTCGACGAGGGATGGCGTGCAGCGACAATCAGAATGGGAATGGAAAAGACAAGGCCCAGAAGCTAGGCTTTATTCATCCAAAACTTTGACACTGAGAGCTGAAACGAAAAAAGGCGATTTAGCAATCAACGATGAAACGTTTGAAAAACAGAGTAAATATACAACAAGTTGTCAACCAGAATCTCAGCCTAGGAGGAAGAAACTGTCCCTGGTGCTCACGCTTCATAGGCTACGCTGGTGAGGGTGTACTCCGCATGACAGGACCGTCTGCCTCGTAGATATTTTTCTGATCCCTGTGCTAAGTGGAGGCGATCGAGAGGTGGATAACAAACTCACCGTCACGAAGAGACTGGACCTGGCCATAGTGTGAGGGTTTGTGCACTTCCGTGACCCATTGAGCGATATTGGGGGATGTCCGTGTGACTCGCAGAGTCTCATATTAGAGTAGTCAATAGTTCGAGGTCTGACCAGCATAGTCTCCCGGCCCTCCCGATTGATTGGATACTCGTTGAAATTCGCCTCTGTGCGATTCATCTTGCAAAGTTTGTGAAGGAGTCTCACAAGTGGTAGCTGATAGCTCTCGTGTCTGCAGCACGTCTGTAGCACTGACACCATCAAACAAGTTTATAGTACTTTGACTGTCCTGTTATGGTGGGTTGCACGCTCAGATATCGATGTGTAACGGAGATCTGACTGCACAAGCGGACAGGCTTAGTGCATCTGAGACTCATTTGGGTGGACCCGGTACGTACGGACAGTGATGGACGATTGTTTCAGCCATTTGCTGCCCCCAGACTGTTATTGTGCAGTACTACCTTCCGAAATAGCCGAAATCGTCTGGCCACAAAGTGTCCTCAAACAGCTCGCCGGCCACGACTACGCCATCAGTTATCGATGCTGCGGATCAGTAACTAGCTGCCGACCGTTTTGGGACATAATCATAAACTCAGGCCACGCGCTCGTCCGGAGTCACTTCTTTCGTTTCACACCACCGCGTAAGGTGGGGGCAATCGCTCAGCAACTGAGAGAATGACAGATCCGGATGTTAGACGAACTCACCAAAATCATCTTCTGAGACTTTTAGAATGAGCCCGAGAACAAGTTAGAAGAGAACCCGAGTTGTCAAGGATAAACTTTTTACTTGTTTAAGAACAGACGTGGATGAGCTGAAATGTACATTTTCATCTACTTGTACTGTATGATCAACGACCATACGCGACTTGAGAACGAGTGCATGATTCCCCACTAAGACGCGAGTCCAACCACTCCTAGCGCACAGAGAAGTAGAAGACCGGACATTCGAAGTACAGCGGGAGCTTCGTCGAATATATATGTATATATATATATATATACATGCAGACGTAAGAGCACCTGAGGGATGCCACTTCTGTGGGTGTTAGCATGCGTTTGGTGACATCGATCTTCTCCGGGTCTGGTCGGCTGTTTTGTCCGTCCATAATGAATCCGATGTACTTTATCGAGCGCATGAAGAAGGTGCAATTTTTTCGGCGCGCTCTGAAGCTATACTCTTGAATACGATCAAGCACGTAATCAAGACGTTGCCACAGTTCGTCGGGTTTGGAACCCATGACAATGAGACCGTCCAAATAGGTGGCAACGCCTTTTCCATGATCCGTCGAAGTAGGTTGGCACTGTCTTGACACCAGACGACAGTCGGCTATGCTGTAACAGACCGCGGCGCATATTGATGGTAAAGATTTCTCAGGATTCTTCCTCAACTTCAACTTGGAGGTGAGCATCGGCCAAGTCAACATTCCGCGAGTAAGTTGTCTGGAAGAGGTAGAGGGTGCTGACGGGCATCCACTGCAACATTAAGACAGGTGGATTAGTCTGCACTTAAGCGGAGGGTCTCGTTAGCCTTCACTAATACGATCAGCGTGGCCAGTGCCGAGTGGTAGTCTGTTGCCGAACACCAGCCTTCTGTAGTCGGTCCAGTTCCTGGTCAACGATGGGCAAAGCTGCATGCAGTAATGGACGTTTTGACCAGAAAACTGGTCTGGCGTTAGGGACAAGGCACAGTCCGGCTCTCGCTTATGTGAATCGCCCAAGCCCGTCGGCGAATATAGATGCATAGTGTTACAGAAGGTCCTGAAGTGAACGCTTCGCAAAGTGAGTTTGTTCTAGAGCATCTCCGGGTGCTGAGCGCATGATTGCAAACAGAATTAATTGGCTTTTGCAGTAGATTAAGCTTGTCCATCCAGTCCAGCCCCTGTTTAGGCTTGGGCAACCTGGCAGTATTCCAGCTCTCGTGCTTCCTTCTGATGGGATAGCAGTTAGGCACCGAAAAAGGTGCTACAGCTGAACGGGCTCCATGAAATCAAGTTGCGGCGTGACGTCAGGTAGCACGTGGCTTGTGCCGTCGAGCCATTGAAGCTTATGGTGCAATCAACCTCACCAGTCAATTTCAGCTTAATGCTAGAAGCATTACGGGCCCAGTGTTCAGTCGGTTTCGCATACGGCTTACCAATTTGTTTCTAGGTTTGTTCACTGGGCAGCGTGATGTTGGAGCCCGTACCAAGCTGCAAAGGAACTGGGATGTTGTTGATGCGAATCGTCACGAACTTCCTTCGGCAAGCAAAGTTAACTGTGAATGTCGCCGTCACCGAGTTGAACCGCGATTCGTGAGCTGCACGGTGGCGTGCTGGTGCCTGCGGCATTTGAGTTCGACATAAATCTTCTTTGCGATTGCATCTGAAACATTTATGTCGCCTAAACCGTCACTGACGAGCGGAATGCCACTCACCGCAATGCCAGCAACTATGGGAGGCGGTGCTTGTTCTCTTATTTCTTTGGGTCGTTGGAGTTGATTGCGTGGACACAGCTACTTGAGGTAGCAGGTGACTGGACGATCATAGCCGTGTCGTGCTTCAGGTCGATGAGGCGTTGATAGTTGGAGGTGAGGCTCTCTGACGTCATATGAGCATCTTGTTCAGTGAAGCAGCTGGGTTCAGATGCCTGCATCTTAGGACGACTGGATACAAAAATTAAACACTTGATCTGGTTCTCCGTCATTGAGCTGAGTTTGAAACGCTCCGATTGAAAACAGCGGTAAGCGTGATGGAATCGTCCTCATCTTTCTTGACCAGCTTGAGGCATTGGCAACGGATGGGCGAGATGGCTCAAGTGGTTAGGGCGCGAACTTACTGACGGGAAGGTCCGTGGTTCGAACCCGACCTCTACCTCTCGACTTCCTCTGTCTAGGCTTGGGCAACCTGGCAGTATCCCAGCCCTCGTGCTTCCCTCGGGTGGCATGGCAGCTAGGCACCGAAAGGGTGTTACAGCTGAACAGTTAAGTTTTTATGACGGATATTGATCAGTGATGTTTGATCACCGATTACCTGGGACAGCATTCTGACCGTTTCATCATAGCTGAGATGGCGGGGCAGCTTGGGGAGAATGAGGTTTGTATACCGTTTGTGCTCTGGTGTGCTGAGTTTTCACAGCAACAGTCTTACTTTGCATTCTTCATCGTACTTGGAAAAATTCACTTCCGAACATGCCTTCATACTGCTTGAACCAAGAGTCTAAGTGTGACCAGAAGGAGGGTCGACTGTGAACTCCGTGCATGAGGCCGTGGCGGCATTCGCTGAGAAAACAGAAGACTCACTGGTACTGGCTGCTGATGTCTGAACATGTACTGTCTGAGTCAGTGATTCAATAAGCTTCAGTTGTGCTTCCCCACACTGCTAAACAGAAGACTCACTGGTACTGGCTGCTGATGTCTGAACATGTACTGTCTGAGTCAGTGATTCAATAAGCTTCAGTTGTGCTTCCCCACACTGCTTTTGTCCGTCACGAAGAGACTGAACCTTACCGTGGTGTGACAGTTTGCGCACCTCAGCGACCCATTGAACTATACTGGTGGGTGTCTCCGCGACACTCAGTCTCTCATACCAGGTTGGTCAATGGCTAGAAGTCTGACGAACAGTCTCCTTGTCCTCCAGGTTGGGGGTTGGAACGCGTGACTTGTTCCGTAGAAATGGTAATGCATTCGCATTTCCTGCCAAACACCGCTGCTTTGCGGTTAGGCTTTTGAGCCAAAGGCTTTGGTTGAGGACCCTAATCGTCCTCATGTCCAAGTGTGGGCACCCTAACAGTATCCTACGTACAACCATGAACTGCAACATACGGCAGCGAAGCATCGGTGTTGAACACTGATGTCATGCTGTCGATGATGATGATGAACCTGCTTTTGTTGCTGCTGCAACAATTCGATAACCGTCGTGGGTGTCCGTCCGCCAATTGCAATAACGGTGTTTTCTCAGCATGGTTCTCGGTCTGAACGCTCCAAGCTATCGTTCTCCTCAAAAGAACCACCAAAGGTGCAACGAAGCATCGGTGTTGAACACTGATGTCATGCTGTCGATGATGATGGTGGTGCAAAAGCATGTACAGCGCGTCGTATATAAAGTGCCTGCGGCGGCAACATTTTGAAAATCCCGACGCCTTGTGGATGCATCATTGGCAACCGGCATTCGGCGGATACTCGATCATGATTAGCTGTTGCTCTGGCGATTTATATATCTCGGCGACCCATTGAGATATACTGGATAGTGTCCGTGTGAGATTCACAGAGTCCACACCAGGTTGGTCAGTGGTGAAAGGTCTAACGAACAGTCTCCTGGTACTCCAGGTTGTACGGCAGCGAAGCATCGGTGTTGAACACTGATGCCATGCTGTCGATGATGAAGATGATGACTCCAGGTTGGGGGTTGGAACATGTATGGCGACTTGTTTTTTATAAATCAAAATATACTTTCGTTTGCCGTCAAACACCGCTGCCTTGTGATCAGGCTTTTGAGCCAAAGGCTTTGGTTAAGAACCCTGATTGTCCTTCTGTTTAGGTGTGGGCGCATTGGCTGTATCCTAGCCCAGGTACAGCCATGACATTTACAACTAACAATATTCTGATGCCACATCGGCCGTTGCGTGGTGGCAGTAACCGGGCATGCAGCCCTACTTGCTGCATTCGTCAGGGTGAGTGAGCGAGAACACACTACTGCTGATGTCTCCGTCTTTCACTTTCACGTTTTCCCTCTTTCACCCTACCCCACCCAAATTTGAATGCTCTCCGCAGGTTCCAGCACCAGGAATGTCCGTTTTGCTCTCCGTGTATCACACTCAGCTGTAGCTACCCTACGTCTGAGTTCAGTAACAACCCTCAACACTTCGAAGTCTGTTTTCAAACCCCGAAAACCTGTCTACTTAGTCGCCTTTATTGTGTGCATGCTCAAGCAAGCAGAAAAACAGGTGGCTCTTGCTCGTACGCTGAATTCCATCTGGATTGATGTGTGCTGTCTGTTGGAAACAAGGATACCGAACCTAAGTATTGTGATTAAACCGACTTCCCCATCGCCATCCACCAGATTCCGACTGGGCAACCCTTGATGATGCAGAGGCCGCTGCAGCTGGATATGCTGGGGTGGGTATTGTATTGAGCGACCGAGCGGAAGCGTCTCTGCGTGATTGGATACCCGTTGATAGGCGCCTCTGCGCGGTTCGTTTGGCAACGTTCTGTGAGAGAATCTAGAGGAAGTGAGGTTCATCGCACCCTGTTTATCGTGTACGCTTAATCTTCAACTGACTGTACCTCTGAATTTCCCGAAGACAGTTTCTATGACGCCTTAGGTACCCTCTTACAGCGTGCTAAAAGCTCAGATATCGTGGTGGCTGCTAGTTACGTAAACACCCAGGTAGGTAGATTAAGCGCTGCTGAGACCCGATTTGGTGGTCGTCTTGGATTATACACGAGATGCACGGACAACGGATGCCGCCTGCTTCAGATATGTGCCAGTCACAGGCTATCCCTTCGCAATATCAGTTTCTTGAACAGCTGGAGCTGCCTGACAACGTTGTGCCCACAAACGAACCAACATCGGATACACACACCGTCACACACACATCACCGTCAGTTATCGGTGGCGAGGGTCCATCATTGCTTGCCGCTCCTTCTGGAACACCGGCGTGAACTCCGATCATGCACTTGTACGTGGCTGCTTTTCAGTGCTTTTTTCAGGTCTACTTAAAACGCACACACCTCGCTTAGCCAATGAAAAGCTAACGGACCCATAAGTCAAACGAAAATATCAGAACCAGCTTCTCGAACGCCTGCTGGACGGTCCGATGTCGGATACCAATGGCCACCAGGAACAGATATCCACAGTGCAACTCAGAGCTGGAACTTCCGTTTGCGGCACAGCCCAGCCAGCCTCACCCAAACATTGAATCTCTGATAGGGACGTGGCTCTGCTGGAGGCCCGGGACAGATTCCTGCTGGCCGCAACCAGAACTCCTCCCGACGCATCATCCGACGTCAGATGAAACTGGGTGTCCATGCAGACCGAGAAGCTTGATTGACCTGAAAGGCCCAAGCAATGGAAGGTGCAAAGAATGCCGGAAAATTTCGTAATCTTGATTCGTTCGACTGGTCATCGGAACCCCGTCAGCGAAATAATCAGAGACCAAAATGGCTTCCCGATATGCAGCAAAGCGGAACGTTTGGATCACTGGAACAGCATTTCAACTGGGCACCTGCTACCTCAAATCCGGAATCACAGCCTTCGACAGAAAGGTGGACTGTGAATATGGAGCTCTCTTCAGTCTCAGAAGTGTCTCTACCCAAGCGTCATCGTGCTGCTGGTCCTGACGACCTTCCACCTGCTTCGTTCAAAGATGGCGGCGGGTTTTTCAGCCAGTGCTTGTTTAGCCTATTTGGGTCCATCTGGGAGAAAGAGGCCGTCCCAGGTTACTGGGATGAATTGATAACAGTGCCTATTTTCAAAGCCGGTAATCGCAATAAATGTAGCAACCACAAAGGTGTTAGTTCCACTCCTGTTACGACAAGGCTTTTGACGTCATTGATTCTTCGTCGTCTTACGGTGGCACGCGAAATCTTGACTCGTTAGTATCAAGCGGGATTTTGGACGGGTAGAGGGTGCGTCGACCACATCTTCACACTCCGTCAGGTGTTAGAGCAACGCCACATTTACAGACGACCCACAATCTTGGTGTTCCTTGGCTTCAAGGGTGCGTTTGATTCTGTCGATTGGTCAGTACTTTTAACTACACTTGCTCAACAGGGTATGTCCCAGAAGTTTGTGAACATAATCCGATCCCTATATTCATACTTCTGGGTCTGTGAGAGTGTATGGTGAGCTCTCCAAGAGCTCCCCTACAGAAAGTGGTGTTCGGCAAGGGTGTCCATTCCCTCCATTCTTGTTCAACTTCGTCATTGATGAAATGTTAAGCCGAACGCTGAAAGTTTTCAAACCCACGGTGTTCAATCGTTGCCACTGAGAATCTTGTGGATCTGGAGTACGGCTGATCGACCTTAGTGGCGTTCGTGCCGTCAGTTTCTTTCCAGATTGTCTGATTGAGCGCTTGGAGGCGTAGGTGACTCAGAATGCTTGACTTAGGCCAGCACTAGGTCCCCTCCCTCACCCACTATTCTCCTCTTCTAACTCTAGGGCTTTAAATATAACTAGATGAGCTTTATGGTTGTACAGCAGTGAAGCATCCGTGTCACCACTGATGTTGCTGTGTCTAGTGATGACGATGATAATGACCACGAGATAGTGAGGCGAACGCTGGAAAGTCTCCACCTTCAGTAACGCGTAATTATCCTTAATTTCAGCTCGTTCCGGTCGACGGCTGGCCAGTTTTGGCCAAGTATTCTTTGTCTCTGTAATGCTCATGCGCGTAACCTGGTTGGAAATTTGCTGGAGCTGACTGATGTCCCAGGTCAACGGCGCTGGTGTCTCACTCGGTACCAGTATTACCCCGTGGAATAGGACTCCAGGCAAGTGTTTTGCCATCTAAACTTGAGCTTATCGGTCCATACCCATTTACGGCACTGAAGCACCACTCTTCAGAGTTGTTTTCACCAACAACTCTATATCTGGTGATATACCGGAGCAACTGGGACCACCATCTTGGTTCTCACCCTGGATACGTATCCTCTGTGTGTCTAACATCTTCGTATAAGTATCTCAACCATAGTCCCCATTCACTTAATTCTGTTGTCTAACCTTTGCAGTTGCGACGAAGGCCCCTCTTCGGAAGAGAGCAAACTCAGTTTCGGACCAAAAGGTGATAGATTCACTCTTATTTTCCCACTGTCATGTAGGCCATATTTTGGTCCGGGTTGGGTTATATTTCAGGAGGGACTACTTAGAACATGTGTGGGAATTCCAATTTTGTTGAGTTTACCAGCTCAGTGAATCGTTTTATATAGCCTGTCCACTTTCGAAAAGCGACCGACTGTGTACCACCCGGAGTTGTGCTCGGCATGGCATACCTAACCGTGGCTTGTGTGTATATACGTCAGTTTCAGCTGTGCGTGTCACCCAACCCTTCACTTTCGTCATCTCAGTCTCCGCTTACCGTTTTTCGTACTATAGTAGCTGCCGGAGCATAAGTTGGAGCGTCACCACTATTCACCAGTGTTTTTATCTGGGTTCGATCCGGTCAGTCCACCATGTTTTCTTTTTTTGGTGGGAGGGGAGGGGGGAAGGGAGGTCATACGAAGCCATTTGTTCCAGGAATGAAGCTGGGTCTGTGAGCACGTAAGAAGAGTATATTTTATGCTGTTTCATTTCGGTATTGTTTGAATTTGACTTATAAGTTACCAGAGATCAACAATCTACCAGACTAACTCATTCGATCGAGAAGTTAAGCTTATTAAGATAGAAGACATTTTCACAGCGTGCCTTTTTATGATTGCATTTTCATCAGCCTTGAGGTGTCTAATTGAACTATTTTTCTGTTCCTACATGAGTTCAGCACAAATTGGTTGTAAACACTCTCCGGCAAAGTCTCACAAAGAAAATGAGATAAATTCATAAATAAGCCGCCAGTTGGATCACCAAGAGGCGTCGTTTTGTTGTATACGACCACAATCCCTTTTGTTAATACTAACTCGTTTGTCCTGGTTAGGCTTCGATGTGACCCGGTGTCCTAGTATGGTGGAAACCAGTCAACGGTAGCTAACCTAATTCACGTTGAATTGATAACACCGCACTCGCTTTGTCTGGTAATGAACGACGTTCACATGGTTCTTGCATTACCACATTGGATTATCTGGAGATCTGCTAATGCGTAGTCAGACCCTTTTTCGGCAAACAACTCTGTTCGTATCCTACATCGGTAAGTTCACTGAACAGCAAACCCGTCCCGTGTCAATTTTTGGAAGGTTTCTGACGTGTATCCTGTCATATAGAACTGTCTAAAACACCAGACCCTTATTTCAGAATTACTGAATCCGGTGTCAGCGCCACAATGTACGTCATCATTAGTGTGGGGAATATTTGAAATAGGAATTGCTGGGTTACCAGCATCAGCCAGTACAGGTGATGTGTGGGCAATATTTTAGAACGAAGTAATGGACTTCTCGAGGGTGATCCTCAGCGGGATCGCACACTAAATCACAACTTTTCGGGAGTGGTGTTATTTATTCTTCAAGGAAATGTCCTTAATTCTTAGAGATGTCTCCTGATGGTAATAATGCGTCACCATTTACACTTTTTAAGATGTTTTTATGCGCTTTCAGGATGTTTCTTAACAACCCCAGTTCTATTTTTCACGGTGAAGGTTTCGTACATTAAGTGCCATGGGACAGTGAGCTGAAAGTTCTAAAACTCGGCCTGCAAAAAAATCAGAAACTCACTTATAAGTGAATCGAACGTGCTACGTAGATGATATTCGAGCATAGCTGCGCTTCTCATGTTGGATTCAACTTTTCTTTGGTATGTTCATTATCCATATCCTGGTAGACTACAGTAATAGTGGGCTCGAGGGGGGCGAGATAGCTCAGCGGTTAGAGCGCGAGCGTACTGACCGGAAGGTCCGTGGTTCGAACCCTGCCTCTGCCTCTCGACTTCCCCTGTCTAGGCTTGGGCAACCTGGCAGTATCCCAGCCCACGTGCAACCTTCGGGTGGTATGGCAGCTAGGCACCGTAAGGGTGCTACAGCTGAACGATAGTGGGCTCGAGTTGGCTGAGTGGTTAAGGCGTCAGCTTACGGACTGTAAGGTCCGTGTTTCGAACTCAGCCTCAGCATCTCGACTGCTCCTGTCCAGGCTTTGGCAACCTGGCAGTGTCCCAGCCCTCGTGTCTCCTTCCGTTGGCGTGGCAGCTAGACAACGAGAGGATGCTACAGCTGAACGGTCATCTCTACAGTAATGGAATTTGGTTCGGTTACGTAATTGTGGGTGACGGGGAACTGTACTGTGCCCTCTTGAAGGCAGTACCCTATCTTGGCTGGGGTCTGTTTTTCAGGGATTACTGGAATGTTTAAGGTTCTCGCAGCTGAGAATCATGTTTGATAACCTAAACCATGTCTGAAGCGAATTTGTATGAACTGTGGATAATAGTCCTATGCCTGCTTGGTGTCTTAATACGGGCAAATTCAAGACGTCAATTTCACATCCTGATCTTGGGTGGGATAAGAACTTTCTCCTCCGGAACGCCCAAGGTGTTCCTTTTTGGGAGTTGGAGAGTGGGCTCTCAAAAGCTATTAATTTCAAGCCAAACATCACGGGACCGTTATGAAGTTGTCTTATCTGATAGCTGTCTCTCATGGGGACTGCTATGTATATATAGTGTATATCGCCGTTTATCTGTTCGAGTTGTTCCAAGCACTTGCAGCAACGCGTTATTTCTAAAGCGTCAGTCTCAAACAGATGACATACACTCCAAATGTGATGACTTTCCTCTGGAACCGGTAATGCCACTAAAAGATGTTCATCCGTTTGAACCTGTTCATCCGTTCCACAAATCAAGAAACGAAAAATGGATATTAATTCAGGGGCGAGGAGTGCTCACCTGGTTGACCTGAGCTGACAGTGTTCCACCATACAACCGGAATGCAGTCCGGAACTTTGACGTAAACATTTAAGACATGTAGCTGTATGTTTATCTGTTATTGTTTTTCCGGTAAGTCAGGAAGAGTCGGTTTGCAAGTTTGCACCACCTGTGACAGGCCGTCCTTCCCATGTGCGTTTGGGTCATTTATTGCTTGCATGGATGTTTCCAATTGCACAAAGTCCAGCAGCATCCGATGCGTCCCTATGGGATTTGCTTGCATGAAAGTTTCTTAGAAGGAGAGAGCATTGTACAACTAAGCTGACGTGATACAAACAGACAGAATGGCGAGTACAACCACATGGGACACTGGCGAACTGTTAGTAGTGACTTCCGAAGGTCCGTTCTGCATGTTTTTAATGTAGTTTTTGCTAAGGTGCATCAGGATGTGACAATGCGCGTCATGCACACTGGTGACACAGTAACCCCACGTAGTAATAATTTCAAACTACACTCTTCATAACTGCTGTAAACTTCGATGTTTCTAAGGAGGATCTCTGTCTACGACAGGCTTCCATATTCGTACGTAAAGATGAGCTATGTTGCACATAAAAGGTTTACATTTTAACCGAATCTTTACTGCTACAATCTATCGATGAGTCAGCTTTATCACTACCGGAATCCATACCTTCTCTGCCAGGGTGCTTTTGTGTTCGGGTTTCTTTTGCTTCAGGTGCTTGCGTAATATTGGAAACATTGGAGAATGCTAGATTTATACACTAATCTGCATACCAATCTGGTTTTGATGGGAGACTCATCTGGAACCCAGTTGAATCTCGTTTATGATGTTCTTAATTGGTGTATTACGTCTATACTGGAGGGTGCTGTTTGTTGTATTATCGACTTGGACTTAACTGATGACCGACATGTATCAGGTGCACGTTTTTCGGTATAAAATTCATCTGCTTTCCTTTTTCTCCACATATCTTTTATGTAGGCAAACCAGGTACTGGCAGCAGTAATATAGGCTCCTTGTCTTCAAACCGCTGGAACAACAGTAAAGTTACACTAAACCTCGCTACAGAAACCACTCTCGACGCATCTGGAGAAGGTGAGTAGAACTGTCTAAAAACGTTATTTTAGAGCAATTATTAGAACATACTGAGCAATCCGTCGTCGGGGGCTCGGAAGCTGGACAGATGTGGCCACCTCCAGTGTTTGATGCTGCAAGAGTCACGGATCCCGCCACCGGTGCGTTCGCTGCTGGTGTGGAGGCGACAAGTAGCACGAATCAGGTGAGCGATGGGCAGTACCATCGAAATAAGTGTGTTGATCACTAACTGTCCGTGTTCTCACCTACTGTATGCCTTTACAAATCGTCGGGATAGGAGAAGCTGTACAGAAAAGTAGGTTATAGGCTATTCATTAGTGTTTCGGTCTTTTACTTAAATAATTAGTGTGCATACGACCACCTTTGGAATGTTGTGGCCAATTAGTTTTAAACCGCTCCCGAACTCATATTGGTGTTCCAACAAACTAACCTTCGGAATATTTTCCCTCCATCCGTAATCCGATAGAGAATATATCCATGTCGAAAATGTGCTTGTACGAAGGAAAGTGATTACCATGTTCTTACCGAGTTTCGATTGATGTATCCTCAGGTACTTGCATCTGTTGCGAATGTCACATTCGCATCAGACAATTAGTGCTTTTTCGATGGATGTCCGCGCGACAGCAGTCGTGTCGCACGATTGCATCAGTTTTCCAAGTCCGTTGACCCTGCTTGCTCTTTTCATGCGCTGTGCTTTCACCTGTATGTTCTTGTTCCATTACCTGAGCGATGAGAAGAAACTTCCTGGTGATCCTCAAGTTGCAGTATCTCGGTGACATCATGAAAATACTGGCTTGGTGAACTCAACCGCTGGAAGCAATGACATCAACATAGGAGACGTTTGTGTAGCTAAGACTATGGAAACGGTCGGTCGGTCTATAAAACGAGCGTATAGACAACTGAAACATTACTATAGAGTCTGTGAACGGAGGGCCTGGAAACGCATATGTTCATGAGGATAGGTGCAGATTTACAAATTTCTAAGCTTGGTTCAACAATAGTCTTCGCAGACACTCCCGAATTTGCAGGCAACTTAAGTTCTCAGTGTTGCTTGGTCTAGTGTTTACGGTTTCGCACTCGATGACTTATTTGTGTCCCTTCATGATGGTACATCAATGAATCGGTCGTATGGTCCTCATACAGTTTGGAACGGCGTTCACAATTAGTCGGTCGTTGCGCCTGAACCTGCTGACTTATTCGACTCTACCAGGAGTTTAGATGATACTCAAGGAAAATCCGAGTTTCCAAAAGTTTATACCGGTGGTTTTTTGCTGTTATGTGGGTCTTTTACCCAATCCATCCGCTTTTGACGATGAATTCCTTATCTTATGTTACTGTCTTCAGGATAATAATGACGATTCGATGATTGTAACTTTTTGAGCATGGGGTTTCAAGTATGCGGCACAAGTTTCTATGGTGGAAACTGACCGGGGGTAGTTAGTGGCTTTGAGAACCCTCACCAAACATTGATTGAATGTAGCCTCGAATGCTACTAGGTCGTACGGTGCGAGAGGCTTTCGTTACCCTGGTGGTCAGCTTCCGGTCGGACGCGAAGGAGGAACCACCAGCGGACGACTCGTGGAATAAAACGGACCGGTTCACACAAGACGTGACCAGCTCAAATACAAACAAAAGACATGTGGTGAAATACACTCATTCGCAACTTTTGTAGATGTTTATAAGGGTATCAGTCTTGCTGAATTTCACACTATTCTTAAACTAGATTTGCTGGCCAAAAGCCATCTCAGGCTTCAGTTGCCACGATGTTGGAAATATATGTCATGTATAAGTTGTGTTATGTCAAGAATAGCAAACGACTCGAGCGGACAAACACCTCAATTGCGGTGGTCAGTTGAAAGATGAGTCTTTCGATATCCGACAACCTGTAGTTCGCTGCGATCAACCTGTTAACTCAGACGACAGTGTAGATTGTGGTTGAAGCAAGTGGTAATCGCGAGTTATGCACATCTAATCCAGGGACAACCTTATCAGTAGCGCAGAAGGGAAGCTGTAGGTCGACTGTGAGCATAAGCCATGAAGGTGGAATGTAAATATCTTTGAAAATTATTGGTGTATGATGTGCACAGGTGATCCGTAGTTCGTTCTTAGCTTAGGGGCGAAACAAACGATTTTTTGGTCCGGATTTATGAAAAACAATCAACCTGAGGCGATGCACTTTGGTGGCAGTATGGCGCGGTTAGACTGGAAGAATTCCGGGGCGCCACTTTGTACGAACAGTATTCATTTAAGATAGGCTAATGTTGAGCTTTGAGAATGTTTGGCCATCGTCCGTGCCTCAGGGGAGTAGACAGCAAACGACTCTGCGCCCGTCCGGTTTCTTGGGCTAATATCTTACATTCAGCTTATAGTGTTTTCTGATGGATATGCAATTGATATTCAACCAGTTTGGGCTAAACTTGGGATGGCTCATGAACTAGGGCGTGAGATACTGGCTGAAAAGCTCGCAGTTCGAAATTACTAGCCTCATTATGTCGAGGCTTAGACAGCCCGGCGATATCTCAACGCTTTTGTTTCGGTATGTTTAATGACAGGGATGTACCGAAAGGTTGCATTGGTGCATTTTTTGAGGTTGACTGTAGGTGACTTACTTGTAGACCTAACGATCAAGTAATGGCATGACGTGAAAATGGATCTGTCCCCATAGACGGATGTTACCTTGACAGGGCAGTTTGACTTCGTTTTGCAATACTGCCGCACGCCAAATTGCTGAGAATTTAACTCCTCTTTATGTTTGTCTCTCTAGTGGTCGATATCTGACTTTTCGGGAACAGCAGGCTCCAATTCCTTACTTGGCGAGCCCGGAAGCACTGCTGCCCCAAGTTGCACTGGTTGGTCCCTACAAAATAGCTCCACAGTTTCTTCTGTACCGCGCGCAATCACCGGGCAACAAGCCCATTCCAGCCTTGTCACAGACTCAGACCCTACTCGCCGGTACTTGAGCGGTTCCCGGACTAATGCATGGCCTCTCAGTTCCGATTCGCCAGAATTCCCTGGAGGTAAGTTGCACTGAGCTCATCCCAAGGTTCTAAACTGAGGGTAGCTTTCTCCATGAGCCATAGGGTCAAAGTTAATTTACTTGCGGTCGACCGCAACTTCATGCGTTTAGTTCCGTATAATAAGCTTCCATGCTTCATAATGGGTCGGCAGATCACAAAGGAGCACACAATTGTCTTATTTGAACTAACCTCTGTTCGTGTTTCTAACAGGGCACAAGTCGATTGCGAAACACTCCCTTGAGTGTTGTTGATGAGTAACACATCCCTAGTCTTCTC
Source organism: Clonorchis sinensis (assembly GCA_003604175.2). Lineage (NCBI taxonomy): Eukaryota > Metazoa > Platyhelminthes > Trematoda > Opisthorchiida > Opisthorchiidae > Clonorchis > Clonorchis sinensis. The sequence goes on along the minus strand of CM030369.1, from coordinate 68,154,653 downwards.
GCATTTCGATGTATGCTTTTGTGACAGTCTCAGGCATCAGTGAATTTATCGGTTTCATATTTGTTTCTCCGCCCACCCAGATGAGCGAAATAACTTACCACTTGCTCTTTCCAAATTGAGTGTCAGTGGTGCCGTCCCGTCTACCGGATGCTTTCAGCCTATTCATGATTTCACTGATACCCAACTTTTGACTTGCACCTCCAAGCCGGGTGACCTTTCGACCGACCTAACCGACTGTCAGAAAGCAAAGAAGTCCAGTGTTGATAGCGCGGAAGTTGAAGCGTTGTTTGCAACGGACCCTGAGGAAGCCGTCCGGTCGATCGTGAACACAACAGAACCATGGGGTATCCATCCAGTTGACCAAAGCACCCCCTGGGATACTTCGGAACTCAACGATGTCAGTAATACAGCTACATGTGGTTCTCCCTCAGTCGATGTAGCGAATGCGACTGCCCGTGGAACCGGTGCCATGTTTGACGGCCAAACATCAACGGTCCAACAACCGCGTCGTATCAGCTCATTAAGCGGGTCCACAATGGGCCGTGATCTTGAGTCCAATGTCTGGCCCAGTGAACCTCCTAATGGCACAGGAATCTGGGAGTCTCATTATGAAAACCTAGGTGAACGGACTGCGCGTTGGCAACCGAGTGTTGGCTCTAATGTCAATCAATCGGGCTTTTCTTCTCTCCCGGGAACCCATCCAGGCTTTGTTGGCCCAAGTGCATCCAATTCTCGACCACAGCTACCTCCGGGTTCAGAAAGCGGTTCCGGTTTCCGTGGTTTCGCACGCCCAACTTCAGGTTTATTTCCCAGTGGATTATCCAACTCCTCTGGTATTGGTGCGAGACCCGTTGCAGGTGCACCACACGCCATTGGGACGCCACTACACAATGTATCCCCATCAACTGGATCTAACCGCGGATTCCCGTTAGTTAGCTCCCCCAATCTTGTCACACCAAATGGCCCTTGGCCTTTTCCGTCATCAGCTACACCAGGTGAGTATTTGAGATTTTCTTCCCGAAACTTTTCATTTTTTTCGAATGCACACTATACGGATATCTTTACTCGCCAGGAAATGGGTAGCACGATCGGGATTGGGCTATAACCCATCACTACACCTTGGGCGGGGATAAGTAACGTTCTAATCGAGTGAACGTATTTGCTTGCGAGATCAGTCGATATAGGCAGACAATGCAGATGCTTGGTAAAATGCTGGAGTGGATACAGTTCTCGTGAGCACACGGTGTTTTGCTGGAGTAAAGAGGAACTGAACATATATATGCCCACTTCCTACTAGTTCTCGCTGAAAAATCCACATGGTGACACTACGTCTCATTTTAGCCTCCACTCCAAACCGTCTCCACTTGTCACGATTTCTTCCTAATCTTGATGTTTTTTGGTGGCTGGTGAATGAGCTATGATTCACTACCAGTTAAGCGAGCGGACACCAATTACCAAGATCCACGGGTAGCAGCCGGTACTGATGTACCATTGGCACATGGTTTATGGCTGGTACTGACAGCCGGCAACGGTCCGTTGTACTATGCTCTCATGCCTCACATCGTCGTCTTATATTATGTATGGCTACTTTGTATTTGTAAGTTTGTCCGATTTTCTAATGACTACCCTTCCTATATTGTCATCCCAAGGTTGACAACATCACTAACAGCAGGATTAATGGGATAATGCCAGGTTATTCATTACCACCTTGACAATGTGTTGATAGGTGGCTCTCGGTAACAATTGCACGGTGCTGTACTGGGGGAGATGCAGTAGTACGTTGAGAATTAAAAGAGTTGACGGATGGTGCTGGTGCCACAGTAATAGACGGGTAACTGGTGTCGGTGTCCATTGTTATGCCATCATTTTTAGGACTTGCGACAGAACTCACTATGTCCCATCGCCAATCTCATTCCCTTGGGTTTGCATCAACGCCAAGGGCTTGTGCACACTACGTTCAGCTCCGTGCAAACCATCTTGTGGCTTCTTACTGTGCGTAGGTGTCCAGTGGTTTGACCACTGTTGACCAGCATTCGGATGCCGGCCAGCCATTTTGTGTTTGCTGATGGTGATGGTGACCATGATCTTTACTGTGTCTGCAATCTGGCACTCAGTTTACCAGTTGGTTTAGTGAGGCTATTCCTGAAGCAGGATAAACTTCATTACATCCGAATTTCAGGTGTCACCGTGGCCACTGTTAGCCTACTCTTTTTTGTTGCCAAATGATTGTTTGGAACGGTTGACTGGGTCCTCCTGGAGACATGTGTGCTCAGCAATTTCTGAGAACCATACGAACGTCACTGAAGCGTCTTGCGTACACACCTCTCGTCATGTATAGTAGTCACACAGAACGGTGTCAGACAAAACTTCAATGCTGTTCCTGTTCGACTTCTTCATTAATGACGTTTCCTGAAATACTTTGGATAATCCATCATGGGGGGAGTATATCTTATTCCATCTGACACGATATTCAGAGCACGCGTACAACCATTGTTCTGGAGTGCAACACATTTGTTGGACAATCTGACAGTATCACTCGAGCACGTCGGAGCAATACAAGTTACTTCCTCACAGTGGAACGGAACTCCAGAAACTGAACGGGGCACACCACATTAACGTGGAAATATGCAAAGGCATTTATATCTTCACGCACCAATAATCCAACAGCAATATTGTTTTGGGGGTAAGAATGAAGTCCGACATTGGTGCCTATCCACCCTATTTGTCTCCAGTGCCCGAAGATATCCGTGGAGGTCATGAGAAGTACGCGGGTATGGAACAAAGCTGGTCTTCCGCGATTGGTCCTTTTGGCCAATGCACCGCAAATCTATATTATACCAGAAATCACGTGTAAAGCTTATGTGAAAATCATGGACACGTACTCTGGAAAATGAGAAACATAACTGGGAGGGGGTTGCGTGGGATGGAAGCTACATGGGTCGATGAGTCAAGTGAGTTACGTCATCTTGTAGCAGATCATCTCAGGTTCAAAGGTCACACTAGTTTCTTTTGGACGCCGAGTTGTGGGTCATGCAGCCAGATTTCAAACGCCTCTGTGATTGATGGTGGTCAGGATCAGCTCAAGGATACCCGCTATAGGACGTCGAGGGCATGCTCCTTATGGGTGGTATGACTAGTTTCGGCCAGGTGTTACGCACTTGGGCATGAGCTCGGTTTCTTTCAGCCACCACTAAGGGACACTGGATTGTGCTGTATTCTGTCCACGATTACCTTGCCGTACAACCAACGTATGATGCTTGGCACGAGCATACAAATGAGTACACACAGAGACTGGTGGTAGAACTTAGCAAAGTTCAGAGGACAATTGGTGAACATTTCGTAATTTAAGGGACGCTTTTTGTTTCGTTTCTTGAAGAGCGGAATTGCGCCTGTTAATTGGTGTCAAAGTGGCTTGTGCTGGTCGTATTGTTGTGTGACTATAAAATACGGTCTCTAAGGCCAGCGATTGACTATTGGTGTCTCAGAACTGCAACTATTGTCCCTGTGTTCGCCTAAAATTTGAGTATTTGGACCCTTTTTCTGCTATTTCCCTAAACGGTACAGAGCTTTTTACAATGGATCCTCATCCTTTTATTTCTGCACTTCAGTAGGCTCATCCCACCCCGACATACGACAGTTAAGCATCGGTATTTAATACGTGAGTATCGCTGTCCATGATGATGCTGACAACCGTTGATGCAACAGGGATTTTGATTGAAGCAATTGTGCAACATCGCTAACTGCAATGGCTCAGTCACGTTCTAAAAATATCTCGTAATCACCGAAAAGCTTTTGAGTTTGCTGCAAACCATAAAGTGGACAACTGTGACTTGGTGAAAGAACGTGGTGGCAATGACGAAAAGCTTACATACGACTTGTCCTGTAGTTGACCAAGGAGCGTTGTCAACGCTGTTCCGTTGTTGTTTTCTCTGACAGTAGTCCTCCTAAGAGGGACCAACCTCAATTCGTGTTTCAAGATGGATACATTTACCCTGGCGGCACGCTCATACACCTACACGTAGGCCATAATGCTTGGTGTGGTGGGCCCATTTATTTGTGACACTTACGTGGTAAGAAGATCTCTTCTAGTGATGGGAACAAACAAACGAAAATTTTTTTCAAGACCTTGATTTTGGTGAAAGTAGCAATTAATCCGGATAATAGCTTTGGCTGCATCTTCGGCTTATGATTACACTTCACATATCACCTTTAGGTTGACAGTCTTTTCAAAGGACAAGTGCCGTCTTCTGCGGTGGTTGTTTTTCTGGATGTTAAAATGTGCCTGTGTTAGGGCAAAACCTTCATAGGAAGGAACAGAATATCACTGTTGTATTGTCTGAATTTAAGCTACATGAATCTGTGTTTGATCTTATGTTTTCCTTTGGAAGAACCATCTCCCCTACAAAGACTAATTGGCCTCTTCTCTGTGAATGACATTTTGTGTAGAAACTACGGTACATTAAGTACTAGGAATCTACCATAATGCTTCTGAAGAGTCAATACTTCCTCCACCTTGGCATCACACCAACCTGTGACAGCTCTTCAATTAAGTTTGAAGTATCCTGTTCTGTCGATCTGTCTCTATTTGTCCTAGGCGAAAACACAGCTCCTGGTGTGGGTCTAGGTAATAAGGGGAGATGGTCAAACACCCACTTCAATCGCTTGGCTGGGAAGCAACAACAGCAACAACATACATTCCCTCATCTGCTGTCTAATCCAAACGGAGCAGGAATGCGTTGGCCTCCACTCGGCAACGTTCCGCAGATGCCAGGTGGCTGGCCGTTGACTGACCCAAGGCGGCCAAGTCTGATGCCAGGTGGTTGGTCCACACCTCCCTCGACCGAGACATCCGGCTATTTCAATCCGTCGCATCCAATTCTACCTCCCCGTATGTGCCAACCTGGCTCTGTCGCCAGCGATTTTCCCACACCCATCGTCCCCCCACCACGCAATGCCACGGGTGTCGCCAATCAGCAACCATTCAGAACTCCCCACAGTGCCTTCTATCCTGCTTTGGGTTCTGGCTTATCACCCTCTTCATCGGCTGCCCAACGCATGTTTCTCAGCCCGCAGCAACATTCACAACAGCTTCAACAGCAAAGTGTACTCCGTGCTAATGCGATGCGCCAACTCGTAAATCTAGGGTTTGCTGATGAAGAAGTCCAGGCCATCTTTTCTGATATTAACACAAATGTGGAACGTGCCCTGAGTAGGTTTACCTTACTGAGATTACGCCGGTTACATTTCGTTTTCCAATTACGTGTGGTGGTGTGTGGTCCGACGTATGTGGTTTCTTACACTTTATGCTTTTTCGAGCCAAACAGCCACACAACCTAACCGACGTTTCATTATTGCCCCGTTGTTTAGAGGAACTAGTGAGATGATACACAACGAAACCCCTTTCTACCCGGATCCTTAATCTGTGTGCTACTTGGAGTGTTATTGTACTTTGAAACGGTGCTGCTTGTAGGCTTCATGAAGACTCCGACAATCCACTCCTGGTCTCACCATTTGGAGGCTCATCATTTAGTTTCTGAATTTTCGCAAGTTTTACTTCGTTTCGTTCCACGTCGTCTAGGAAATATAGCCGGGTTGGGTTCTTGAACTCCTGTGCACAGCCTACTAAAATCGGGTGATCTGAAACCAAAATAAGTGAATGCTTGCACAGATGACAACTTGTAATATTCTATAGTTTTTGAATGCTTTTGTGTTACCGCAGACAGGGCTAAGCAGGAAGCGGTTTTCAAAGGAAACTTTTCAATTGGTACTTCGAAGTTGGGGAGTCCGCGCTAAAATCGGTCGACGAAGACCGCTGTGGTTGTCTTGCTTTCTGTTTTCACCATAAATTCACACAACAAAAAGATAAAGATAATTGTTCAGCTGTAACACCCTTTCGGTGTCTAGCTGCCATGCCACCCGAGGGAAGCACGAGGGTTGGGATACTGCCAGGTTGCCCAAGCCTAGACAGGGGAAGTCGAGAGGCAGAGTTCGGGTTCGAACCACGGACCTTCCCGTCAGTAAATTCGCGCTCTAACCATTGAAGCATCTCGCCCCACACACAACAGTCCGGATAGACAGCGGTCCACTTCATAAATGTCATTGGGGTAATTTCGTTCTGTCTGTCGCTGTAGGTTATGCCTGGAACTATCACACCATGTAACGCAATAAGCTTTTTAACGATGGAGGTGTTCCTGAAGCACAGCTGACAAACTGATATTAAACGGGTTACTTTTTCAGAGAGGTTTGGTTAACAATCGGTGGATTTGTTTATGGGCAACTTTACGCTTTTGACACGAAAGCTTCCTCAGGCCAGGTGAGTAAGTAACCAGGCTGATCGAGTTTTAAGGCAGTCAGGAAACCAATCTGTGAGATTTCTTGTGACTAACCCACTTGATCAGTGCTGGGTGTCAGTCTGAAGTTTCTGTTTGTTGGTCAGTGGGAATGACTAATATTTACGATAGATTGGTTAGGGAGATTCTCTTCATGTTGAAACCGGATTTTGCGACCCTTTTTTCGATCTAGCACACCTTAATGGTATATTTCTCTTCGTTCACAGATTTTGTTCGCCTGGGTGCCGGGACAATTGGATTGGGGTTGCTTTTTGTCTTTCGGTTCAGTCTCTTGAACAGAACAGTTAGGCGTACTTAGCTCTGCATGTATTGAGGCAGAGAGACCGTATGTACCGCATCTAATTCGATCACGTTCTCCATATGTTTTTACAGTGGATCTCCGCGACCGCACGTGTCATCCGGGGTTGGACGAAATCATAAAGTCTTTTACTAACAGTGGACTCATGCAGATGGGCAACCTGGAGGATGCCGTGACAGCAGAGCAGCTTTCTAGCAGTCGTCCAGTAAATTTGCGGTCGTCACAGCACCCGAACACATATGACCAATCAGTGAGTTCCTCCTTTGGCTCTTCCTCTAGACGCAACCCCTTTCGGATTCTTTGTTTGTTCCGCGCATTGTGTGCTGTGCGCTTTACTGCGTTGTTCTTTGTAGCTTCAAGCAAGCACCATTAAAGATACTTGGATTTCCAGCTGGAGATTGAGTCATAACCGGTTAACAACATCCGTTATAAAGTGCTGACAATGTTTCCAACCGCGTTTTCAAGTTGCGGATTGAAAGCAATCAGTAAAGACTAGAATCGGAGCATCCATGCTTTGTGAATAATAATCAATGCATGTCTACAGTCACAGTCTATCTGACGCTCGTAGTTAGAGCCGGTGGAGCGGAATGTTGTTGCATGTAACTAGCATATGAAATAAATCCTTAGAATAGGCACAGATGAAAGTGCGAGCTCAAAAGAGCAGTTTTAAACAGCCTTATGGAAATAATTTATCGAAATGTGAATCGTCAACTTGGGGTAATTTGTAGGTAGTTGGTTCTAGACTTACTCATTAATTTAGATCTCCCTGTTTCAGTTGGCATGTTCAAGTTTGTGTCCGTTTCATATTAATATAGATTGTAACAGTATTCAGTATTCAAACAGGTCTCATTTCCAACCGGCTTACGTTCAGCGTCCTTTCCGTCAAGGAGGTGCTCATCGTCCTATGCCACACAGATAGCTTACGGAGCATACCCTTTTGTCTAGTTCAGAGTTGTGCTAAGCAAGTCAAGTCAGTAACGCTTTGTGCACCTTCGGGTGAAAGCGACGTAACAAGTTCAGATGATCCGTTGTAAATTTTGGCAAAATAACCCCGGAGGGAGGTAGGAATACCGTCTGACTTTGTGGTTACCAAAGGTCTGGATGCCGTTGTACTTATGAAAATGGGCTTGATGTGACTCTCCATGCTCTGCGCTGGAGACGAAGATATGAGTGGCCACGATGCGGAGTAGCTGGCATACTTACTATCAGTTTCCGTCCAACTGGATTTTTAGTGCGGTAACCACGCTACTTCCCTTTTCCAGAATGTTTTTCTATTTGCGAAGCAGCGAAGCTCCAGTACCAACGCTTGCGTTGGTATCGACTTTATTCACATATTGGTACCTGAGTATTGGACAAAGAAGTTGTTTAATTCGAATTTGCTGTACCGGACGTGCCTTTATCTACCCCCTATGATCCGCTGTGCCTTCTTTTTGTATTGCAGTTACCTAAGACGAATTTATCTGCTGCTGGTCTTCCTGCGGAAAATTTGGAGTTATCGCTACATGTTTTACAGCAACGAGAAACTCAAATTTTGCAAACCATAATGCAGTTGCAATCAAAACACCAAGTGGGTGAATTTTCCTGTTGATCTGTCAGCATTTTTCAGTTTGACAAGCTGTTTTGTTTGCCCACCCATCTTATTCTTTCTGATTCGCGTTGACATCAGCTGCTTTCGCGTTGCTTCACATCCGGCTCCGCACAAATGCCTGTGCTATATCCGCAATATGCATGCGTCGGTATCTTCTGCCGATCAACAGCCAATTCCGCAATCAGTATCGTAATTCTCTTTAGTAGCTTTGGCTATGCGCATTAGATGGAAACGGTCTTAGCTTGCAGATTTGCGAGTATCCGATGGACAGAAGTCCAATCATTGGATTTCCGGTCGGATCGGCTAAGCTGTCACAGTCGCTTGCTTCAAGCCACACAAATGTACGTGAACCTTATAGGCGATCCGCCACGCCTTTGATGACTTACCGGTCGAAGACTTCTTTGATAGAATTTCTCATCAGACAAATATTGATACGGTTTTGATTTGTTCAGGTAGATTCAGTTGAATGTATACTTTCTTGTGTATTTGCACTTATATAACTATTATATTGGATTGAAATATGAGTAATGCATCCTGCAGCTGACTTCTTGAAACTCCTCATCCATATGTGTATCAAATATCCCGTATTATTAGGACCGACAGATAATCTCATGTATCACTGAGATAATAGATGGGTGCAGCTATTCACATTTTCCATGTGTTTGTAGTCATACCCACGGATATTATTCGTTCCCATTTCCTTTGGTTTATGAATGTTGAGGTATGTTGGATTCATCATTAACGCACGTTGGTCACATCTTAAAGTAACAACAGTGGGCGTGAACTGTTAACGTCTGCTTTATGATCGATAGGTGTCCCGAATTCGCCATCCACTTAGGTGCACCGATTTTTATACTGTTTGGAATTGCACTATTTAGCGCTTACCTATAAGTGTTTCTGTTGATTTTGTGACGCTTCCATCCATCGGTGTGTGTTCAAGATGAAAGCAACCACTTTAAATTATGAACATCCCCACTGATATTCTACTTCTGGCTTACTCATATCAGAGTGGGTTTCTCGTCAAACCTGTTTGAACGTGCTTTTTTCTCGTGTTCCATTTCTGTCGAACAGGAGCTCAATGGAAAACTCAAACAACTCCGCACTGCTAACGTTCAGTTTGCCACGAACCCGGTGATGCAAGAACTGCAACTGCAGGCGATTCAAGTGGCTTCTCAGATTGAGGCACAACATGCTCAACTAAAACACGTACGCAGCCAAGCTGGAATGATCAAGCAAATCACTGCCTCAACCAATTTGTCACATTCCCCGTCTCAGCCACTTCCTCAACAACAGAACACCTTCAACCCGGTGTCCAGCACAGGTGCTTTCAATCTCCTCTCTTCAGGTGGTTGGCCCTCTACTAATCCAGCTGCAGTAGGGGGACTACAACGGGCACCCCAAATGTTCGATCAGTTCACCGGAGCAGATCAGCCATTGGATGCAAGTGCTATCCCAGACTCAGGTCTTAAGATCGGTGAGTAAGAGACTTAAATCCACACTATTTCATCTCCCTTATTTCCTCTGTAACCTCTCATATCGCAATAAGAACACCAACAGGTGTCATCCGGTGTGTTTTCGTGCTACCAATTATTTGGAGAGTAGATGTTTGTTAATAAAAACCTGGTATTTGAGCTTTTAATCGTCACATCTTCATATATGTACTGTCCTGCTGAACACCCGGATAACACTCTTTTGATGGAATACTTCCAGGCACACGCCTCTGTTTCCAACTCATTAGCCTACTCTCAAGAACGGGCAAGCAATCGGTTGTCTACTATCCTCGAGTACTGTCATTATGTTTATAGAAGACTCCAAACGGAAGGTGTGTAGCAGGTTGAGTACTCACGGAAACACTGTATCGTGTTCTAGCTAGACAATATTAATAGTTCTCACCACCTCATTTTTTAATCCCCGCGTCAGCACCGCAATTCAGGTACAGTCCATCTTGAGCCCAATACTCTTCCTGGACTGTATTACACACAGATATGGTGGAAAATTAGAAAACAGCGAACACCGGTGTCGTCAGCCAATATGTACCAGAATTGCCTTATCATATCTAGTCGAGTGGGGATTTTCACGGAACGGTTTGACTGGGCAACAACCCATGTTGAAACGAAAACCAGATTTCATAAAACTGGATATCCGACCAGTTTTATTAAGTCTCAGTTAAATGGAGTATTGGTATTTATAACAAGACCCGGTAAGGAGCGAACTGAGGGAGCTGTTGTTCCATGCAAATCAAGGATATCTGGGGATTCGAGAAGCGATAACTACGAATAACACAAATGCGAATATCTGAAGCAGAACCACCGGGCACAGGTTTCGACAAAATTCTTTAGGCTGGGTTCCACAGCGGTCGATGGGAAAATGTACAAAATGGGCATTACCATACAAACAAAATCCTTACCAGCGAGGGTCTACTCCACAAAACAATGAGAACTAGCAGCCAGTGTTCAGCGTCCGCATTCTGGTCTCCTGAATCTAGTACAAAACACCCTGCCAGAGAAATAAAAACCTGATTAGGTGGGGGTCGATTCGATCTACTACATACGCTACTTAAGACGTCACACCACAGTAGCCTTCCAGAAGGAAAACGGTATATTCCGTACTGGTACAGTTGAAGATCACCTGTGTGCACAAAGTCATACACAATGATTACACTGAGGTCCGCTTGTGACAGACAGCCAGGGAACGTCGTATGAAAATCGGTGATCGAAGCGAACAATATACTACCAAACGACAGAGCTGGCTATTGGCTCTAACGAAGAACATGCATTAGACATGTGACACAAAATAAGTTCCGAGAAGTTTTGTTGTTTGGAGATGAGAAATAAAAGTTACATCACAGCGACTTACGCTCCAAACATCTCAGAGTGCACAGAATCAGGAATGTATGACTGCTGCATATCTACCGAGTTGACCAATAGCGTTATGTGGTTATCAACATATTGGCCTTTCACCAGCTGGAGTAATCCTGACCTGAAGAAACAAAGCTCTGGTTTGGTCCAATTTCATTGAATTCACCCATACCAAGCAACGGACACTCGTAGTCGACACCTAACACTGAGTTTCGGTGACCATTTCCTCTGAAGCCTTAAAACTCGACCAATCTTGTACCTAACGTAATCCGGCGAGACCCATTAGTTGTTTTCCGAGGATTTCGAAAAGACTGACTTCTCGATCGGTTCCGGGTTTCTCTAACTGATTTGTACTTCCAGACAGCACTCAGATTGAGGTGCAGCTGTTTTATGTGGAAGGTTCGTCATTCTTGCCATATCTACCCTTAATTTTTACTGTCCACCCCGTGGTGAACTAGCACTGAATTAGTCCCCATGTAACAAGTGGTTGTCGATTTTTGAATAATTTTACAGCACTTTTCAGATGATTGGCAATTACTGTACCCACTAAACTGAGTACTCTTGTGTTGTTTGCCTCGTTATCTCACTGTCGATTCATTTTTCTTCTTTCAGGGTCTGGTGCCTTTTTATGGGAATCTAGCCCTTGGTCCGGTTCAGGTCCTCGTGCCTCCGTCGACCCATATTCTAATGCTGTTGATCGACGGTGGTCTTCATCAGCCTATCCAAACCGTCCTCCCTATGGTGCTCTTGGAGATCCTCGGTGGTCTGACGTTGGAGGTAGTGATCCGGGTGCAGGTGTTGTTTCCTCCGATCCACAGCGTCAGTTTGGTGATTCAAGCGACGAACCAAGTGGGGACGTACGTCAAGCAGCTTCCAAGTCTTGGTTACTCGTCCATAATATCCCACCACATGTGTCTGTCGGTGTGTTAAAACTCGCTGTTTCTAGTGCCCTGAGCAAACATATCAAAGCAACAACTGGCAGTGACAGTAGCAACGGAACACAGCCGGATTTCGAGCTTCACCCACACATGGCAGCCCGTTGGGTATTGCTTGGGTTTTCGACTGCACCTGAGGCGGCAGTAGTGCAAGATTGTCTGGAATCTTCTGGTGGGGAACAAAACAGTGCTCACTATGGCTCAGTCAAACCAATACCACCTGGAGAAGTACTGCTGCGTTTGCAGGATATACAGGTATTCGGGTCGACCATTCTGTTAGACGGTCAGACGACTAAGTTGTGCACAGTATATGCTCCGGTTACGGTACTTCTTGACTCTAAACTGAAGGGGTGCTGAGAAATAAACTTTCGTGTCTTCTTGTCCCCAATTTATTGCAAGGCTTATCCCTTACTGGGTGCCGGGGACCTTTTTCATTCATTCTCATTTCTATATTCGTTACTTTAACACAGCAACACTACGGCGCCGTGAAGCGCAATGTATGCATGTAAAGGTCACCATAGATGAAAATGAAACTGGGTACGTAGATTATTCATACATCGCAATTTAAGTTGATATTGGAAATAAAAAATAGAAAGTTTTGACTGGAAACATCATTGGTAGCCTTTGAACAATAATGTTTGCTGAGGTATGACATTCTGTTCTGTCTTAACTAACTTATCTTCCTCATTACATTGAACGTTCAAATTGCTGGAGGACACATGTTCGCCGTCCCCGCCCACTGGCGTTACGAACCTTTGTAAAAGGCTATCCTGACCTTCAATTTATTGCATTTTTCTTGTCTTTGGTTACTGAAAACGCTGTCTCCAGACTTCACATTCCCCAGTTATTTTCATAAGTATGTAGGAATGCGCTTCGGAGATTTTGTGCGATTCTGGGAAATTACAGGTTGGCCCAAAAGCCATCATGCCCGAATGGGCAGCGAAATTCGTCCCGTATATGGTCCTAACGGGCTTTCCTACTACTCGACCTAGTAACCTACGAATTTGTCACGGTCCGTGTAGTAACTGAAATAGAGCCACTTATGTCGATTGGAAAGACTATCACCTATATCAGTAATGACGAGGACAGCAAAACACGGGTAGTTTCCGTCACCGGACCCTGAAAAAGTTGAATTTATTGTGCGCTTCTCCGAAGCTGAGGAATTTGGGACATTATTTCTGGAGAGCTTAAGAGACAACTCTATTCTCGAGGAAAACTAGACACATCTTCCTTCCGAATTCTGTGGGATATTTAGTGCGGTAAAGACTTTAGTTATTGAAAATAGCTTTTCCCTCTAGCGTTTCCCAGTAATCTATCCATCTTGTGTGAAAGGCCGTTTTACAAAAGTGAATTCGGTATGTCGGCCGAAAAACGGGAAGGTTGGAGCATGCTTTTCCCCAGTTTTTAGTACTTCATGTCTCTTGAAGTGTTGGGTTTTAGATGAACCCAGGAGCTCCAAAACTAACCAAAGTGGTACCCCCCGCTAAGTCTCACTAGCAACTGCAGTCAGTCCGGACAAGGACTCCGTAACAGAACGCACGGAGGGATGACAACTAAAATAAGTACTCATTGACTTAGTCAGTGTCGTCCACGCTTCATACCTGTCGAGTATCCGTACAAAACAATCACTAACATTGCCAACGCTAATATCCTTAGAATATCGCTTTTCGTCAACAGTTCATATACTAAGCTGATGCAAACTGTCACCTTGATCATCCCCACTTTCCCTCCCATCGTCATTGGAGCGGTAACTGAGACAGCTTGAATTGCCTCAATCAGTGCGCGGCTTTCCGGTGATGCATGATAGGAATGGCTTCCCTGTAACTAAGGTGTAGCTTTTCCTCGAAATTCCATAGCTAATAAAAGAGCATACAAATAATAAGCTCAATTGCCTGAGTTTCTTTAGGATAGTTTTTTTCCTAAGGGTTATTCGACGGTGCTGAATTTTTCAGGTCCTCTTTAACCACCGTGATTTGATTTTCTGCATTCCCTCACTTTCACCATATTTGCGCGCAGATCCACCCGGATCTAAATTCTTTCTGTTTCAATGGCGAGGGCACCTTGGATTTGTGTACATTTCTTTGACCATGGGAGGTTTCAGGTTCAGAATAGTGGGGACATTGTCTTTTGCTGCACTTCTGCCTGACACCGTTGTGCGTTCACATCTGTGTTGTTCCTGTGAATACCTATTGCCTTGAGGCTTAAACTTCTGTCAGTCGTATAATTTCAGCTGATAACCATCTCTTTTCAGTTTCCCGCCGTTCTGAAGGCAGATGCCTTGGTGTGGCGCCCTCAAAAGGGCTGCTTCTTTCCACTAGCTACTCGCAGTTGGAGGTCGCTGTAACAGCTTGTGTAATAAAAGTGATGAAGCCGCATATCTTTGATGCTCAACTTTGTGCAACTTCTTACACACTCTGGCTTTGACTTCCGTTGGACTGCCTGGTGTTCTTTTGTCTTTTTACATCTCTGACTGATGTTGGCATGTATTCGAAATACAAGCCGCACGCATCTGGCAAGGCATTTCGTGTTGTGTAAATGGTTTTGTGAATGATATTCCAATAACTTGCGCACAAACACCTATCTAGCACTAGAACTCGGAACGCTCCTCATCACTTAATCTGGTTTTCTAGATGGGGTAAAAAATAATCGTACTAACAGGGGGATTCCGTTCATGTGTATTTGAATTGTGATATATTCTCTGCTGTCAAGCCGTGGATAGATTGCAGGTTACTAGCTCTACCAAATCGGTCTAACCTCTAACCGGACTACTTCATCCTCATTTCGAATTCCTGTGAATCTCAATAGACAAAAGGTAAATTCTTCCTTTCATTCCAGTCCTTAATGTCGCGCTTCAAAGGCATCGGAGTGGATTCCACAACAACCACGGGGATGCTTCGTTGTGGTGCGCAAGCAAGTTCAATGCTTTCCTTCGGTTCCTCAGGTACTGGTGGGATTGGCAGTGGAGATGTTACCGCCGTCGTTCCCACTGGTGTCACTACAGAATCTACTGACGCCACCGCTCATACCAACGACACGTGAATTCCTCCATATCTGAGTTCACTAGAATGATGCCGCTCCGCCATCTTTGATTCACTCTCCGTCCATCCACACGGCTGTTTTGTACCATGTCATACGTGACTTTTTGGGTGAACCACCAGCTCCTCCCATTCGGTTGACAATTACCTCACTTATCACTTCATGATCCGGTCTGTTTTTGGACATCGTTCCACACAGGCCATCCTTCCTGTCTCGATCAGCAGTATAGCACAGTTAGCATACGAATTCTATGTGATCTGCTACGTTTTTTTTGCATCGCCAATGAGTAGATCGCTAATAACTGAGTCCAGAATGAACGTGACAATTTCGTTTTCTAGCATCCAATCCGTGCTACCATGCTAGTCGTACCAGTTCATTTCCAGACCCTAATTAACAAGCACGTTGCATATTCGATAATCATTATTTTTCTATGTGATCGACCACCAAACCTCCGCCTCTCTCTTTCTAATTCCCGCTCGTTCTGCTAACCGTACTTGTTTAGTAATGCTTTCGTACCCTGTTTGCCAAAAGTGTGGAGCAGATTCGTGCTATTTTACTCCCACTGTCCCACGGACTTCCATTGGTCGAAATCAGGCCAGACCTAGGCTCCTTTGGCGGGCACGTCTCGTGCAACCTCCCGGTTCGTCGGTTATCTCCAGAGATCTGGACGCATTTGATTAGCGGTGTGAAGCCCTTACCATCTACATCTCGAAACTATTCGTCCGCGCGTTTTCAGTTATCCAAACACTTACATTTCTAGTTCGCGTTGACTACTCTTGCCCGCCTACCCGAGCCCATTAATCTGCTCCAGAATCGTTTTCGTACATTTTACACGTTTTGAGTATCTACTGTTGCTCGTGCCTCCCTTCGCCCATCTGAATCCTTCATATGAATTATAGTCGTCGATTCACTGTCGCCTTTTCTCTGGGCAAATTCATTATGTAGTACTGTGTCCAGTACTGTGTGATTAGTTTTCTCTCGGGTTTCTTACAGATCGTCTACACATTTACCTCGTGCACTCACATGTCCAGGTCTTACCATTACTATTACTACAGGTTGCGCAGCACATATGTCTTTTGTTCATTTTTTCCAGAGTTTGGTTATTTTTTCTCTCTCCGTCTTTATTCTCGTTTTCTCTGCATATCCATATCGCGTGCATGCACCCCCACAGCGATATGGTATTTTGCCTATTCACCACCGTATGCGTATACATATATTTATACTTTGTTCTCGATATTGGTCTGATCGATACACTGTTGACACCACTGTTTGTGTTCGTTTTCAGTCAAGCCAGTTCGAAAACACCACAAGAGGGTTCCCCCAGAATAGTACGTGTAGACGTATATGTGCTTGCATATAAAGTTGCCCTTCTGTATAGATGCACACTCTCAGCAAATATCGCCTGAAGCTATGAAGCTCGTGGAAACAGTCTTCAGGTAATCTGCCCGCGGTAAGGACGGCTGTTTGTGTTTATAGCAGAGTCAACTTACGTCTGCTTCACTCGAATTTGAAGCCGGCGCTTCACATATTGTGTTACTTTCCTCAGTCGTTTTCTCCGACGGTAGGCAAAGAAAATGTATAACCTGCTCGCGCTTCAGCTCCTCTTGGCGACCTGTCTGTAGAGTTTGCAAAATCGAAATGGGCAGTAGAGGTTCCGCTACGGCATTTCGCTGACATATTTGGAGTTCAAACCAGCTGTACTCCCTTTAACTTTCCGCGATGTTACACGTCCCAGTTTTGCACAGGAGACACTTTTTATCTGATCTTCGACAATAAATAGAGTCTGTTTACAATGCCACTTCCATAGCCTAAAACATTGCACTACTCTTTCCCCGGCTCATTTTTCACTTATGCTCCACAGAAGCAAAAGAGCCTTATTCCGGAACACGTAGTCGTCGCGTGAGTTGTGCTTCGGCATTGCGCGTGGGTTGATCAGTTACCGAGGGAGTGGAGCTTCATCCTGGAAGGAGATTCACACCAATGATGGCACTGGTCTAAAGGTTGCAGAGACGAGGATCGGTTAGGAATAACATGGGTTTCCGTAAGACTGACACAAGGAATGCTCTGTACAGGAACAGGCGACAGCATATTATCCACAGAACAGGTATATCGCATTGGTGAACACGGCCACAATGAATTCCAAAGACATGACGGGCTCTGATAATGAATAGCTGGAATAATAAAGCAGACAGCAGTTACAGCTTGGAAGTGATACCTTTTGGTTGGAGCTTGTAGGTAAAGTCGATGCTTTCACACTTCAACCTTGGCGACCGCAAGGATCGGCGAAACAGGCTGGCTGAAGACTGGCCCATACTGATTGTCTTCTCCCTCTGTGAAGTAGTTTCTCGACGATGAGGTTCAAGAAATTACTTGTGGGGGTCGCATGGGAGCACGTTGTCCCGCGGTTTTTCAGATATTTAAGGGGTTTGGTGTTCGACCCGCGTCTCGGTTGTAGTTGAGGTCTTGCATCAAGTCCAGTTTTTCAACGATCCATTGCATTTTGCGCACTCAGCGTCAGTCTCTAGGCCCGGGCTTGAGCGTACGTTACGACGTCGATCCTGGTACGAGTTGCTGAAAGTGATCACTGGCAAGAACGAAAACGCCTATGGTAAAATATCTAATTTTTGTGTATCTACTTGGCACTGCCTTGCGTCTTGAGTGAGGGAGGGTCGAGATATGTCGTACGCAGTTCCCACTTTCTTATCCAGCAAGATTCTGCCGAATATTATTCGCATGGATACTTTATTAAAAATCCAAATATAGCACTTTCCGCTGATTAATCTTGGTCTTGGTGCGGCACTTTTAAACGTACCTGTCCTCTGGATTGGCGAAGTATGGTGGAGCACAACTGATGAGTACCATGTCTGTGAAAAAATCTATCAAATGCTGTAGAAGTGGATCGATCCATGATTAGGAATGATTGCCTCTGGTAACCGGTTAATTTCGGGATGTTCGTCACCATCGAGGCTTTCAGGCGTAAGCTGTACATCTGACCGCTGCGTTGACGTACTATAGGAATCCTATAAACGCGTATCAGTGCACATGACCAGGAATTCATGGTCACTATATTTTTTGCCATCTGGATAGCAAGTCGTGTTTCGTACCTGATTGGGTTTTCGCTGCAATGGTGCAGTTGGAACATGCCCCGCAGCACGGTTCCAAATCTGAATGAAAATTTGGCGAATGAACAGCTTTGCGCTATAGCCCTCATTTCCGAATATCACTCGTCTGACCTTTCTGGTACCAGCTGCTCTAGGGTCTTCAGAATTTTTACACCTAAGTAGCATGATCCAACGATTAACCTGCCTGTTGCATGTGATTGATATTCGTTTACAAAGCCATGCTTTTTTGCCCGGATCCAATAATCATACTAGCTCACTTCCGTGAGAATTAGGCCTTACTCGGTCGACTCCAATCAAGAACGGTTACAGGAACACCCTTCTGCACAAATTCCACCAACTTTGGGAAGATAGCAGACGCTGTTTTCACTTTGAAAGAAGACGGTTATATCGAAACTGTCCTCTATGAGTCAGACGTTCTTCCTATCTCTCGGAAGCAGGAATTCCTAGGTATGCCTCAGCTGAGTCAATCTTCATGCCATTCACTTCTGCAAATAAGTCCTCAGGGACTGAAAGAGAGCAATCATGTGTTTTTGAGACACTATTGAATCTAACTTGACACCGTTTGCTTATTCGTTGCTTACTCTATCCATGCACTTTTGATCTCCACTTTGCTCCTGTACCCGCCATTCATCTTGCCGGAAAGGCCACCCCGTCTCACACTTGTATACTAGCGTGTGTGTGTGTGTGTGTGAATATGCGTAGCTGGCGTACTTACCCATGCGTGTTTGTGTCCAGTTTGCTCAGTCTGCACAGACTCGTTCTCTCATGAGCTCCGTGTGTTTGCACCGCCAATCAGAATCACGAGATCGTCCTCGGAGGAGACAGTCTACCGGGGACCACTACAGGACCAACATTCTGCTCGCTGTTGTTTGGTTTGCGGAACTTGGCACTGCACTATGCCGGTCAGTGACAGACTTGTGTACATGTTGACGTCACGAACGTGGACATTTGAGGTTGTTGTGTAACTCTGCTTACCTTTGTGTAAATAGTGCCGTGAACTCTCGGGATCGTCAGACCTATGCGTCACTCCAAAGTTCCGTATGGGGATCCTCAACATACGCACAAGCGTATAGTACCATTGGTCCTCTTGCCGACTACGATGGAAGCAGCCAATGAGGAATGCTTGCTTGGTTTTATTACACCTGCCTACTGAAGACTATCTATGGTTCCCAATAAACTACTTCGGATGCAGCGTATGAGACCTGGCTTTTCAATTGAAAAGCAATGATGACCTCTGGTCATAGTGTCGAAACTGCACTGGCCTTCCTGACGTGACAATCGGCGAAATCCGGGAACTCCACTGTCAGGTTTATGATTGGTTGTGATGTTTGTTGAGATCTAACGGTTCACCCTAAACACTTGCGATTCAACCACGCCCCAACAAATCCACTACTGGCTACACCCTTTGCTAGCTGGTGTTCTAGTATACTGATAAATGTCAAGTCTTCTCGAAGATAATTGCTATGTCTGAGATAGTGTACCGTTGCGGTTTCATTACTCTACTGTTGATATTCACTTGTCCTGGGCTTCATGGCTCATTCAGAACAATACCTGTTTTGTGCGGTACCGCGTTGAGATGTCGCCGGAATGCTTTTTCCGTGGCCGCGACCCCTGTGCCCACGTTGTAACCGCCTGGTGCGGTCGTTCTCAACCCGTTTCGCACCGTAATAGATCATTCCCCCTGCATATTTCGCTGACCCAAACAGCACAAAGACTACTGATAAGTAGTAAACGGAAAACTTGTCACTTTTTGTACTATTGTTTTTTTTCAAATGCACTCCATGTGGAGAACAAAACCAATGAATGTGCGATGCTTTTGTTCCTTGTAAGAGCCACATCAATTATTCGGATATTTGCTGGCTTTTAGGGAACTAGAAGGAACACACGAGGCACCATTTTTGCCCTAGTTCGCTTCGTTTCTTCATCCAGTTCTGATCGTTTTTAATAAATCCGACTTTCAAAGGTACATCAGCGCGTTTCACTTCTAATTCTTATCGTTCAGTTGGCCAAATAACGAATGAATGAATGTGGTGAAAGTGATAAGGTAGTTCAGATCGTTAGAGCCATCTGTATACGACTCAAAGTCGGTGGTGGCGATAATGTCCCAAACACTTCGTGGTTTCATGGGTTCTTGAGGTCGGTTATAACACTTAGTGCCACGTATTAAAACACTAACATTCTCCCTCTCGTCTGGATTGATAACTGCATACCCTGGGACAAGGATAAAATGCAATTTGATTTTTTCACAGTAATCACTTAGGAATCTACGAAGAGATGAATTGTGGATGGAGTGATTAGGGCTGGCTTACATCTTGATTAACAAAAACTGTCCTGACACCAATTATAGTTGGCCCGCCGAATAGCACGATGAAAATCAGAGTGATAGGGGGAAGGAATGATGTAGAGATCGTCAACCAACGGAACAAACTAGCACTGTGATGAGATCGACTTCGGCTTCGCGACAAGACCACCAAGTAACCTGTGGGACTACGCACGCTTACCACATTTCAGGTCGGGCGTGAGTAGGCGATAGGATGTTTTACCTCGCTGGTAGTCAGGTCTGCTGTCAATACTGAACTATTCACTATTGTGTCGACAGACCCGTCCTGATAATGATGCGACGATGAACAAAGAGTTTTTGTGACCGATAATCTGGTTTGCACACGAGTTTGTTTTTTTGACAGGAGACCCAAATAAATCAGATTGAATCTCTCGTTTATAATGAGAGTGGTTGTCGAATTTCTGTTTAATTTGAATTCTAGTAGAACATAAGGTTGACAGGAACTCGAGGACTACGCAGTCGTAGGCTGTAGAAGACTCTTCAGCAACCTTATGAGTAGTGTTTTAGGTTTAGAGTTGTCGTGTCCTTTTTAAGCGTTCAGTCCGGTAGACGCATTGGGTAAGTGCGTGGTTGAGTTTGGCAGACTTGCAACACCTAAATCTTGAGGTGAATATTGGGGGAACAAAGATGAGACGATTGTTACTCGCACACAAAATGCAACATGTTTTCTAAGACGTCTCCTTTCGCTCTGTGTGGAATTCCACTGATAAGCTCTCAAACAGGGGAAGACATCTTACAGAGTCAACATGTACTCCTCCACTACACATATGCCACCAATAGCATATAAGACTCGGTAGTTGCCGGTCAACAGAAACAAGATTTAGGAATAGCGAGGATGAGTGCGAGTTTATTCGAAGATAAGAGAAATCGGTCGAAAAATGAGTTTTATGTTGTGGGTGTCTTCAAACCTTAAACCCCCACCTCATAAACTCCTGGAATTTCTCACTATCCTTCGCGCAGACGAGAAACACTACATTAAGCGAAGTGACGAAAAACTACGCCAATTTCCCTTTATTTTCTCTCGGGTTATGATACCAATTTCTGTCGATTTCGATATCTAAATGAACAAGCGGACTGGAATTCATAATATGTGTTCAAGTAAGATCATTTTTTGAACCACTCAAAGAATTTCAGAAAAGCCGATTTTTTACCTGTTACTGTAGTTCGCGTCCAGTTGCCAGCTCGCAATCTAAACTTAGAAAGTTGTTTTTGTCGGCTGTTCATGCGAAGATTCTGCTCTTTCAAGTGCAGTGTATCCCACTACCTCATCAGTTCGGCTAGAATTAGCAGTATTGCTGTAAGACGGTTGCGGGGCCAGATGTTTTTCATTCAGTCTGGCATCTGTAAAATTATCAATCAACCGAGTTGCCAGAAATCTATGAGGGTTCAATTTCACTTCAGTTTCTCCTATTTTCACAACTCAATTTTCCGTTTTGTTCATGCTAAACATCCTTGTCGGCCAGCGGTGAATTTGGTATGCAATCACTCGGCCCATTCGAGATCAGCATAAGGAGAGAGTAAAACGCAGTGATCCCGCTTTTCTTGGTGATTTATGAACTGAGCGTCGCCGGACTTTAGTTGGAATCAGTGTGTCATTTTAAGTTGGTTTAAATGTGGCACAGTATTCCGTAACTATTATGAAGCCCGTAACTAAGAAGCCCAGAAAATCCGGCCTCAGTTGACAGGTGGTCGTAATGGAGAGGGAGGTTATTTTGTCCGGTGAATACCCTATACAAGGATCGACCTATTTTTCCATTATAAAACGGCACTGAATTTTTGGCTGAATGAATCATATACTAACCCGGTGGCCATCAATTAGTGAAGTGGAGGGAGAGGGTTGGCAGCGCTCAAGAGTTTGTTGGAGAGGTGCTGTCACTCTGGGATGGAAGATTTAAAGGACGGAGAATTATAGTGCGGCATGTATGCAATTCTTATACACCGTCCCACTACATCGAATAAACACCACCATAGGTAATCTAACGCGGTTGTTTTCTTCACCTCATTTTTGGCTGCAACATCCGTGTTGAAGGCCGATGCCTCACTACCGTATTTTAGATAAGGATGGTGTTGATACACCTTGCCCTTACCTGCAACATCCGCGGTAAACCCAACTTCTTCGGCATTTTAGATTGCAAAATAAACATTTCCTTAAGTACCAATAACCTATCCGTCAAAATGCACAATGTATTCTGTCCCACTTTCTTGGTACTTAACAGGAGATTCACAGGCATCACGAATTCCAAAATGTTCTGACATTTTCACGCTGACTCTCTTGTGAATCACTTCTTCGTAGTTGCTTATTAAACGGTACGCCTTCAATATGTGGTGAGTTGTGGCATATTGTGTTGGGTGTCGAGACACGACATTCTATTGGCTTCTGTATGAGGCATGCGCGAAAGCCATGTTTCGCACATTATATGTGTTTAGGCTGAAAAACAAAAACCCTACAAGACACCCGCTTAAAGCGGTTCGGGTTATTATTGGAAGGGCAAATAAATGATAGCTTTGGCCGCGCTGTCGTCAGAACAGTTCCACAAAGTAAGTACGGAGAGTATACCTGGCCCAGTCAGATCAGAGCTTCAGTTAGCCCCACAAAATCGGCCAAATAGTGAATGCATGACTTGTTGATACACAGTCATATTCAGAAGAAAACGGAGTGGAAAGACGCACTCTGAGAGTGCTTTCTCAAGGGCTAAAAATTTCTCTTTCTGTGGACACCGTAAACGCGCATCCCACCGGCTATCATCTGGGTTTCTAAATATCTTTCGTTTCCCTCACGGTACAAAAAACTCAAAGGAGGACTTTGGTTTTTCTTCTAAAATCTGCATTTACATTGCTCTTTTGGTCAGTCCTCCTGTCTCTCTGTTGTGTAAGTCTTTGTGGCACTGTTCTTATTAACTTTTAATTTTCCTCACTACCGTTGACCGTCCTTATAGAAACTCAGGACCGACTTTGTCCGATCGGAAATAGTCAAGTATGGATGCTCACACGTCTATCATGTGCCAACGGCAAACTGACCTTTCATTTGTACAGCCAAGGGACACGAGACAGGCGTCGCGACGAACCACCTAGCCACAATGGCGACCATGCTGACACTAAGGCATACCCACACACAGTGAGCGAGAATCGCTGCTACGAACGCGCGGTGGCACACAAGACCTTTTGTGGCCAGTGGACAGTAGCAAGTCCAACCAAGGATGACCTTCCTTCGGTAAATCATTTTTTCAGTTGACACCTTGGAAAACATTGCCCACGATAGGTGAAGCGTCAGGACAGATTTTCTCGCGCACTGACAGTGAAGTCAACAGTTACCGTAATTCCATGTTGGCGTTTTGTTTTGCCCTTGTTTACTTTGGCTATCTCAGATTCCCTAAACCTAACATTATGCGAACTGGAGCTGAAAGACAATGACCAGACCACGATTCGCATGCAGTAAGGTCCTGTGACGATGGCACTATCGCCAGAACCTAGTTTCAACAGCCCAACAGCAATTATGTCATACCCACTATCTACGCACATGTGCGTCCGTTAACTCAAGAAAACGGTGCAGTTCTCAAAGCCTGTTTGTATCACAAAAATGTCCGCAAGCAGTGGCGCTTCAAAAATGAAAGCTATTTCTACCGAACTGAGAAAGAATGGCTGTGACGAAACCTGTATTTATCTATCTGAACAAACTAAGAAAAACAAAAAAGCAATGTCACGTTTGGAATCAGAGGCTCCATAGTTCTGCGCACCCAAACGATACATGTGACAGCTTATACCGACCTGAATTATAGAAGAAACATCAAGTTCTATGACAAGTTCAGTGCGTCACAATCTAAGAGAAACCGACAAGGACCCAGACGCTGGATCTTAAGTGAGCGAAAATTGGTCACTCGACTGGACAGTGGACAGAATCATTGATCTGCGACGGGAAGGCTTTCGACGTACCATTCTTCGACAGCCACAGCATTTGACATGGGTAATCCAAACGTATCGAAGAGAATGTTTATTGGTTACACACAATTATCATCGTCTCATACAACTGACATGCATGGCCATGTTAGATTCAAACGACGTGTGGTCTAGCGAATAACCCCTGCGGAGTTCGACAACCACAGTAACCCAGCCGTACCTACGGCCACAAAAGTTTGCTATATGAATCAACTGAATAAAGCTCACATGATTTGTTAGTGAACACACCGGTTTTAAGCCTGTGAATTCAATTTAACTCTGCTCTTACGTGATCGCAGGGAGCCAGGGGTAGTTCATCATGTTCTTAACAGAAAAACTTCAGCCCGTGGTTTCTGGCTGAGCGTACATGAATTCTGTGTGGAATACATGTTTACAAAAGGTATCCGAAATTCCTGGTTTACACTCATTTGAAAATTAGCTCGAGTTAAATAGAATTTTAATAAATTCTCCTTCACCCTCTAACTTTTGTCTGGCCGTCGAACTTGGATTGACTTGCTCGATTGCAGATGTGATCACTGGCTAAAGGTTTGCAAAAAGGCTGAATTAAGCTGACTGCAGTTGTCGGTCAGTGTCAGTAAGTACACATTTCAGAACTGAGTTCGTTGAGGAAGCCGATAATATTACGCATGGGGATAACATCCGACCATTCGGAATGTAGACATGGGAATTCTTTTAATGTAATGATCCAGCGCGATATGATTGAATTCTGACACATGGGATGTGTGGGGTTGGATGTGGACACGCTCTAGTTTTAAAATGGGCCTTTGCAGCCTTAGAATATTTTCGCAACTTTTAATTAGTAGTTCAGTATCCTTTTCTAGGTGGAGTTGTACGCACAATTGGGGGCACTGGCTTTCAGGCGGAATATAGTTGTTCCAGAATCCAGAAATCACAGTCCGTCTGCCGAAAACTAGGTAAATATCCACAATTTTGATTACTTCCAGTGTGGTGCAAGATGATCTGTAACTCTGACGACTAATGCGATGCAGCAACCAAGTGCGCGAGCGAAGCACCATACCGTTTAAAAATAGAATTAGACTGAGTTTCCTGACGAATTGAAGGGCAGCTTGCTGAAAATTTCATAAAAATGTGCTAGACACCGGCATTCGTCTATATGCATGAGATGAGTGCGTCTTCTCTGGGATCATTACTGGCCCTGTAAGCAATTACTGTTCAAAGCGCGTCATCCTGACCAAATGTGTGTGGGAATCTACCATGACGTGAGTAAGGTAGCCCAGCGTTGCAGCTTATTTCCGTATGTACAGAAATACTCCTTTTGGAGGGGGGGGGGCGAGTTTGGATATGGTTGGCTTTTGATGCGTACAAAATTTAAATTTTCGTTCATGCAACACTTATTTGGAACTTTTCAGTCACACAGACCAAGGCTGATCTTTCTTTTTCAGTCCGACTGTAATTTCGTTCCACATCAGAAGATGCATGACAGATGTATGGCAGACTGTTTTTGCCGTCCTTCTGGAAGTACCAGGGCAATACCTTTCTCAGGTTCGTTACTATCAGGAAGGTCAGATTCCTGAAAACAACTACTGAATGCCCGAGATCTACTGAGACCCTCAGCTCTCCTAGGTGTTGACCAGCCAGACAACGCCCCCTCAATATACAGCGCCTCACAGCTTTCTATCAAACCCAGACAGCGCGAGTCAGCGTTGCTCAAGGTCAGACAACGCCCCCGCAGTATGCAGCGAGTCGCAGCCTATACCAAGACCAGACCGCGTGCGTCGGCATTGGACCAAGTTAGACAGTGTCCCACCAATGACTAGCTTGAGTTGTATTCTCGCACTCGCACGTACTCACGCTCTCGCACTCGCTTGTTCGGAATATAGCTGTTGTGTTCCCTTCTGTGCGTCTTTTTTCCGGCATTAGCCACTGGAGCGGGTCAGCAATCAGATACAGCAGATTAGCGAATCAGCAGACATCTCAGTTACAATTAAAGATAGTTTGTGCACCATGCGTGGATTAAGGATCTGTTCTCAAAATATCTACTAGGTACAAGTGCCGTTCTGTAGAATGAAGACCAACTCCATTTACCATTCTACTGCAAGGGCTTATTCAGTGGTACACACAAATCGTTTAGCTTAAAGTGAAAAACGTTCTAGTAGCTTATGATCAACAGGAATGGTTTAGTCGGGGCCTTCTGAAGGATTCCAGGGAGTAGGTGATTTTAGCTACCTCCGCTGGATCAGATCTGCCTACAGTGCTGTACACATTGAATCAACATGCAAAGCGTGACTAATTCACATTTCTACCTTTTTACCGCAAAACGTTGCTGCTTGGTGAGTTGCGGCACTAAGTGCTTCACTTACAATAACAAGGTCTAATGGAGATTTAGTTCTGCAACTGATGCTTATCTATACTGAAAAGCCTAGAAGTACTGTACAGTTGTTTCATCCTTATTGGTAATCGTCAGCAATGCGCGGCTCACGAAACTCCAGAGAACCTCGAACCCGTGGCTTTCCGGTTACAAGATGGAACTCTTAGCCATTCAGCCACGAATGGCTTGAAGGTCGCGGGTCCGAGCCTCCCTGGAGTTTTGTGAGTTCTGCTGATGATTTCTAATAAGGATGAAGCAGCTGTTTAGTGTTTCTCGGCTTTCCAGCATAGATTGGCTTCACTTACAGGCCGAAATCTCCATTAAAATTCTCAAATCTCCTCACACTACCAGCAATATAATCCGATCATATATTCTACTGTGCAAGATGAAATGTTAAGCGTGGTAACAATTGCTTATTTGAAAACAACTTGCGCACTTTTGGCAGTTTGTTATAGGTGTAGTAGTGGTAGGCAGTTCTCGAGCACTTTGTAGCAGTCAGCTGGGGGTTAAAACTCGATATTGTTTTGAAAATTCAGATCTTGTTCAATCACATAGAAAGTCTTCTAGAAATGATAGTGGAAACTGGGATGTTGACAGCACATCATTCATTCCCATAAGACAGTCACCTAAAAGTTTCTTAACACCCAGGCCGAATAGCAGTATTTTACAAGCGATCCAGCTTGGCACTTGACAGTTCACTCGAAGAGTACGAGACCGGAAGTCGTAGACGAAACAAAGGTTGTTAACTGCATCCTATATTCTCCCAGTTCTTCGTTTTTGTTTTCTGAAGGTGTCATCCCAATTTGAATTCGGAATTCGAATGAAGCCAGCGTCTAAGTTCGAAGCAGCGGTCGTTACTTTAAAGATGGAGCCACTTGAGGTTGAACTTTGTAGACTACACGCAGATTGCAGGGAAACCTTACGTAAGGCTAGCTATTCTGTTGGATCAATGCAACATTCTCCACTCTAATGAATTTAATACAGTTGAAGGTCAGGATGAAGTGACCCACGATAACTCAAGAACTCTTGACAGCACATCGCGTTCAGTGGTCCTTATTTAAAGTTCAGCCAGGTTGGGAAACCACTAGTTTTTCCCACCTAGACAAATTCACCGTGTCGTGCTAGCATTTGAGCACACTTCAGAAATACAGAATTCTTTCCCACCCCAGCCGCGGAAAACACCTAACTACAACGAATTTTTATGACCGGAACATTGCAGAATGCCCCGAAGGTGTTTCTTCGAAGACAGTGTAATGCGTCATGTAAAGTAAGACGTGAATAGGTTGACTCGTGATAAACACCGGGACGAAAATGACCACGAGAGGCAAAGTAGTAAGGTAACTCACTGACAATGGATATTTATCCCAAGGCATTTCAGACTATCGATACAATATAGAGCTCCAACTGGTCTAAGGGGCAATGGTTTTGTCGGGTGTTGTGTCTGCACGGAGGGTACTTTTGTTACTGTTGATCTGTAGGCTTTCGAATTTGCCAGCGCAGACAGGATTTAATTGCCAGCGGGAGTTGGTTTCCATGTAAGTTCTGAAAGGATGAGTCCAGGGTGATTCAGCGTGTGCTGTGGGATTAAATTTTTGGAGTACGTGATTTTGTATTTGTTAGAAGGTGATGCATTTTCACTTCCCATTTTGTTTGTTGGTGGTTACTTAAGTCTCCTGGATTCCTGGCCTATAGCGGTTCTGAAGTTTGAGTGACTCTGCAATGCCCTACAACATCTGTGTCTTGTTGTGGTCTTCCTCAGTTGCACCACTTTTATAAGTTTAGGTTAGAGTTTTCGTTTTTTGATTGTTCTGCAGTGAAAAAAGATAGCTGAGTCATGCGTTCCTAAAGTCATTTGTTAATTTTTGGTTCTTATGACAGGGCTAAGGTTGAAACATTCGGCCGATAATACGCTCGGTTGGAAAAATTCGCGTCCGCTGTTGATTCGACTAATGCAAGACATGGTTTCTTCGAGAGACATGATAAATCCTGCGACAGTCGTATCGAACGCTGAAAATTGATATCCTGCTGCCAAGATTGCAGCTTAGTGCCATCACTGCCTTTGGTAACATAAAATCTTGACAATTTTCCGGCGGTCTAAGATTACAGTGATACGCTTGCTCAGCGGCCACCAGTTTCTGCATGAAAAGACGTGTCTTCGTTGACAAATACATAGATACAAATACATAGATTGACAAATACGTAGATCAATAAAAATCTCCCTGCCGTTTTAACAATACGGATCCTCTATAAGAATTTTATCTAGATTGTCTTACCAATATCTTCCTCAATGTCAATTGAGTTGGTGGAGTTGGATGTGAAACAGCTATCGTTTATAGTCGGACTGGCATTACTTCAACTATGGTCATGCACCAGAATAAAAAACGGACAAAAGTCCCAGAGGCATAAACAAGGGCAAGCAAACAGTAGTCATTCTTCTAAGCGAAACAATCCAAAGCACTCGCCAATGGCGAGCGAACAAATATGGACGACCGATACGCATACATGCACGACTGCCATTGAGTGTACGAGTCCTGGTTAGTGTTAATGACCACATATGTAGATTTGCGTCTACCATTTCGTCTCCTCAGACACACTAATCTTCACGTGAAAAATCTCTCTAAATAGATGCCACCCTTCTGGAGAGCCATATTAGTGGCTCCCATCGGCAACGAACGAATTTTGAATCACCTAAAACGAGACAGCCTAGGGGAAGTCACAAAGATATCTCTCCGGGGCATGATTTTCGAGGGAATTAGCATATCCGCTAATGGAAAGATGCAAATTGTTAAAAGATGTCGACCGCCTATGGAGTGATTTGAAAGATACCTTTAAATGACCTACAAATTAAAGTCACGGAGATCACAGAGGAACGTCAATAAACGGTTTCGCCAGGTTAGTAACCTTAGTCGTGAGGGGTCTTTCGCGGGGTGAGTGCACTCGCTGTTGCTTCTACTTTCACACCAATCCCTCCCATTCTGTCTTTCGGAAAGAAGTTTTCTAAACAAATTTGGTTAAATAAAGCAGTTTCTATTTTTAGTTATTCTGAATTATGAGTACTGACTAAATACCTATCATATGGTTCGTGATATTTGCTTAACATTCACAATATCTTAACAATGATTGTGGGCTTTGAAATACCATTGTTTCTGAACTATCTATCAGCGTTATTTGGATTCGCGCGCCCCATTTGCTTCCATGAAACGTTATTATTCCTCCCGTTGGGAACCAGTGTCTGTACTCCGAGCGCACAGACATTACTGTCCCTCTTTTTGGGGACCTTGAGACCGTGTGCACCAATAGCTCAGAATCATCAGTTAACCAGTAAGTGATTGGTGCATACTTGGTCTTTCTACATTTCACCGTAATGTGGTAGCCAAGTAGCATAGCTGTATGTTCGGTATGCAGTGCGTAGCCGAATAGATAATCCGAGAATCGTTGAGTGGTAGGTGATCTTTTCGCCAGTGTGATGTCCTGTGAAGTGGGTCACCATATCGATTACGCGGGACTCATGTTCCGCATTAGCATACAGTGGTTATGATACTGTTTGGAATCCATGTGAGACATTTTATCAGGGTGTAATACATGCCCACTGTTTACCTTCTCTCTATCTTTTTCCAGAGACAGGAACAACTCATAATGTGAGGAGAACATGCTGCGTAAAACCAAACGGCCAGTTCATCAGTAACGGATTCCATAAAAGCTGTGTGCCTATGTTGGGGTAGGCGAACTCCACGCATAGGTAAACCGATTTGTTTTGCAGATTTCCATCATTGCATCATCCTGTGAACTTATTCATTTTTTGATTATGGAAACAATACATCCAAAAGTACAGAGTGATACGCTCACCCGGAGGTCCAATGTTTGGGAACCCATCTAAGCTAAAGGAAAAAATGTTATATATATATATATAAATATGTGTTAGAACTTCATTTTGTTCGTGATCGGCTCACATGCTTACCTAATGTCTCTCAAGGTTTTTGAGGGGAAATCAGTATTGCTTCAGATTAGTCCGTAAGTGATAATGGCGTTCATCACATCTGCACACAATCACTGAATCGCATATACATTTTAGCTTACTTTCCTTCTCTCATTTAGCTATCAGCCCGGGCGAGATGGTTCAAATAGTTAGAGCGCGAATTTACTGATCCGAAGGTCCGTGGTTCAAACCCGATCTCTGCCTCTCGACTTCCCCTGTCTAGGCTTGGGTAACCTGGCAGTATCTCAGCCCTCGTGCCTCCTTCTGATGGCATGGCAGCTAGGCACCGAATGGGTGTTACAGCCGAACGAAAGCGTTGTTAACATCCTATAACACCTCAGGTTCATAATGAGGCATATGTAAAACACCCAGTGGGACGCTTTAGGATCACCATCAGCGCTTCTTCTGAGTTATATCAAGACCCACCAAAATATTAAGACACTCGGTGTGCTGAAGCATAATTTCTCTGATAGAGTTTTTCTCTTTTTAACTTGTCCACAAAAAATTTCAGAAACCTGAGCCTCTGTGGAAGGAGTCTTCCCCTCAAGGGGAGTTAACTTTAAGCATGGGGAGACTTTAGTGAGGCAACTGTATAGAAGACTAGCAGTAAGTATACTGACGAGCAATTAATGCACGCAGTAGTCCAGGGCAAACTTACTCTGAACCTGCCCAAACTTTCAAGGCGCAAATATTCTTCATCCGTGAGTATCATTTACCATTCTTTCAGAACTTCTTCTTTGAATTCGTTGCGAGCAAGACAGTGGAGGGGAAAATAAGCTTTTCATTGGCTATGTGATTCTCGATAGATGTATGTGCATGGCGTTAGACATCTTCGTGAGAAACTTCCTCAATTGAACTTCCCCGGAAGGGTGTTACAGCTAAAAGCTTTAACTTTTTCAAATATTTTCATGATGCGGTAGTTACAGCTGTCACAATTTCATTTACCGGGGATAAAAACACAGGTGAACGACTTTCGTTAACTGAAAACACCGGCTTGATTGTTTATTAACGTTAATTTTTTTCTGATGTGGTAGGGAGTGGGAGGGCTATTGCAATGAAAGCAATAGCTCTGTTTCAAGACAAACACAAACCGCTGGCCATTAGTTTGTTACATCCAGTGGTCCCTATCGGCTGGATAACAATCTGCAACGCAAGTGGTTGGGGATTTTGTGCTTAGTCGCCAGGTTATAATTTGACCGTTCCTCGATCAGGTGGCAAATGCCTGGCCCACCTCCAGCATAACCTATGGATTGTGACCAGCTAAGCTTTCATGAGAGAGCGCCTGCCTGTCAGACCTGCCTGAAAATCTGGTCAGGCACAGAGATTCTCTGGACCTCTCCTGAACGAGTGTTTTTGACACACCAACTAGGAAAGATCGCTCTACCTTTGACAGCAAGCTGATGTGACGTCGGTGTCACAAATCATGAAGGTTGGCGAACGCCGCCATAATCATTCCATTTTGGAGGGCGATTTTGTCTTGGAGTCAGGACATATTTAGTATCAGGAAAAACAACAGTTCTTGATCTTTAGAAGAGACAGCGCGGTCCAAGCGTTGTAAAGAACTGAAAGATGCATACGCAGCTAGGGCAGAACCCAGCTTAATTCACAAGAATTTGATCCTCTAGATAATGTGTGAACCTACTCAAGAAAACAGTGGGCAGGACTTTGGAGGCTAGTACGATTAGGTTGTTAGCTCGGTGGCTTTCACATGTTAGGTATTGAAATCAATATAACTGGCTTCTGTTTTTGCAGTACTTCTTCTTTCTATATTTTTCAGTAACACTACCATCCAAGCTACAAGGGGTTTACTCTCTTTATTTATGTACTACTGGAGGAAAACTCTCAGGACCAGGTGCTCAGTTAAAATTACATGCTGATTTGCTGTTGTTGACAGACAGCTGGCACAAACGTTCCATTCGGGTTCAATTGGCTCTTCTGTAGGGTGAGTTGATGGACATGAACCGTCCCTCAGAGTGTTGAGCCCATCGCTCAAAACGGCATATCCCTTATTGAATCAAGTCCACTTCTTTCACAGTTCATTTCACTAACACTAGCTGCTTGGATCACCTGTACTACCTGTGGTTCTTCCACGCCTCGAAACCTTTTCCCATCTCCAGGATATTTACCAGCCACAAGCATCCCCTGTCACTCCTGCAACAGTATGGGGCTTTGTGGGATCCATTTTCGCCCCTATAAAAGTTTGTTGCTACTATAGATTTTCTGGTATCAATAAGAACTGCTGATCGTGCCCTTAGGGGTGGGCGGGTAAACTCAAACAGACGGCTTCAAAATTTTTGGGTGACTTTTTCACATTCTTCCATTCGTCTTCCTCTTCAGTAAAGCTTTTACTAATGAGCACTTAAATAAACTACTTGATCATCGTTTAACACGTCCGCTGAGATTAACAAAAGACGTAGATGAGTAAAAGTATGCTAGTTTATTTCGTGATAAGTGGTTAGTACTCCAAGTTGACTGTCCTCAGTGTTCATCAGAGTGAAGGCAATCTAGTCAGCGTATACAGATAAAACTGAGCTTCCAAAGCGCTTCAGTGCGCTACTGGTGGAGTGCATTTCAATCTACTGAAGTGAATAATTCCGAGTTGGCACACTAGGCTCTCATTGAATCACCGTGCCCAGGAGAGCATTGGGTTAAGCTCTACAAGGAGCTTTCAACTTCAGATGGTTCATTAGAATTGTCATTTAATTGTTTGAAGGTCCTACTTGCTACCAGAGGGACAAAATAATACGAATTTAACAAGAAGCGCTAAATAGCCGTAGCAACATTCTACACCAGCATGTGCAAAAGTAACTTCATCTCAGTTAGCCAGCGGCTCAGCTGAAACTTGATGGTAGGCTCTAAGTTGTCTTATCGGAGCAATCAAAAATTCGATTATGGTTCATTTTGCCTCTTAATGAGTCGAAACAAGCTAACTTTGGCCGCGTTAAATGGAAATTTGAGTAAAGTGACTGTCTGCTGTACGCAAATCCGGCAAAGGCTAGTAATTCAAGTGTGTAAAATGAGTTTCTTATTTACGTTGGACTTACGGGGGAACGGCCTTCGTAGGAAAATTCTTCGGTCTGCATCTTCCGGGATTATTTTATTATTCCGTGATTACTGTAGGGGAATGAACCACAAAGAACAATGGTCTTTCACTTCTCATAGTGAGGCACATGCCATTAGAAATGACCAGTGTTTGTAGTCAGCGTTAGCTGGAG
This sequence comes from Clonorchis sinensis, assembly GCA_003604175.2. Lineage (NCBI taxonomy): Eukaryota > Metazoa > Platyhelminthes > Trematoda > Opisthorchiida > Opisthorchiidae > Clonorchis > Clonorchis sinensis. The sequence goes on along the minus strand of CM030369.1, from coordinate 68,120,651 downwards.
TGTACGAAGACCTTCAGGGATATAGGTCTATTATGCAGTCAAAGAAGGAACAAAAACTACGAACAATATTGACACCCGTGGACAACTACTGACTTGAACTGAATGTTGGACTAAAATAAAGAATAAAACTGTTTTTTAACCTTACTGAAAAACTAGCGCTATATTCAGAGTCCAATTATGGGCTGAAATGGGAACACGTGAACCAAATCTGTGATATTTTTGAGTGGTCTCGGTCAGGACGCCGAATTCCAATTAGAAATGTAGATACCTGAGTTATAATGTTTGAAAACACCCATAAGGTGTAAGAGACACCTGTGAAAAAGCGACAAAACTGAGTATACATGCTTTTGAAGTGATAGTTGGGTAGACCGTGAGAGTAGGAGTTACCTACTTCCACCGCAACCGCTGACAGGACAAGTTGGAAACAGCTGGGCCAGAGCAGTTCGTTCTAATGCGACGCTTCCACATGATGTGGACTATGTCTCGTTGAAACACTTATGGCCATGCTTCAATTTTAAGACAAAACAACAAGCTTCGTATTTTCAGCTACTCTGATGAAAACCTGGTAGACAACATAGGCACCAATGACTTATACTCAGTGAATAGGTAACCTATTCATTTGCTCCATTTGTACGTAATTTTACCAAAGTGTAGTGTACCTTTCACATGTTCTTGAACGGATAGCCTCATACGGTCTTGCGAAAATCCGAACATAACGCCAAATTAAGTAACCTCTTGCTGCCGCTTAATAAACATTATGTTTTCAGTAAGTGGTGTTTTGCCAGAAATGTCTTATTGCTTGGTATGCGCATACCCACCTAGTAAATGTTTCCATATCTTGTATGAAAAAAGTAAATACCCTGCTCCATACATTACACCTTGGAAAAAATGTAGTGAGCATTACAAGACCCTTGTGATTAGGAATAGAGATATTTCCAAGTACAGTTATAAACCCTCCAGAATATGTGGAAAAGTCACTGGAATTCTTGTTTTTCTGTTCATTCGTACTGGTTTAACTTCAAACCACCAGTCGTTTTTCGTCCCATGCTTGGGTTGTTGAATATTTTTCCCTTCTCACTCAAACAAGAAAAAATTACATTAGATCTTCTTTCGCATCTCTCATTGATGAAGGTTACACTCTCCTTTCGATCGTTCTGGTAAATTTCACCAATAATTTTACGCTTTAACGTCGGCCTCTTACGCTTTCCAATTTCACATGTCCTCTGACAAACTTTAGCTTCTTTTAACTACTGGAGAACACATGAGATTGGCCTTTTTCTTGAAGGATGAGCCAGCCACAGAGACAGTTCAATGTGGCAGTGGCTGGTATTGAATACCATGCATCAGCCTTCCACTGAACTGTGTTGGGTAACAAACAACGTCTGGGTTACTGTTGCGTGATCATGGCTCGGGAACGGAAACGGCATTGGAAAAAATGCGCGAAACTGTGGCTTATCCGGACCTGTCAGAGACAACCGGTGCAATATATCCAAGATAATCACAAAAAGAGAAGTAGCAAATGATTTCTTCTTCGCAGTACGAGGATGGTGCCTACGTGAACAAGCCATCGTTACTCTAATTGGACGATCTTTTTGTAAGTTTCTAAAGGCAGACAGTTTGTATTCCAAAATGATCTATGTAAAGCCTCAGGTTAGGAAGCACTGTTTGACAGCAATACGGGATAATATCCACCTGGGTGCAAAGCTCTATTGAGGGTTGGTATCGGACAGCTGGAACCTCATTCTATGATAGCCATAAAAGTAATTTGAAGTGGCCATTGTTCGGAGCACGTTGTGAAGGTGTTTCGCGTTACGTACGCAAGGGTTCGAATATCTGGTTTCCATCGGTGTCTCAACGTGTTCCGCAGTATGACCCGCAGGTTCCTTTCAGAGCTGACTTTCCATAGTCCCGACCGAGACTGCCCTCAAGACAGCCAACAAGCTATCGATTTTGGAAAAAGATCATTGGAGGGCTTCAGTGGGAAGTTTTTCACCAAGCTCACAGGATCCGGACATGTATACAGAAATATTTGCTCGACTTCCTCGTCGGTGGTCTCGGTCCTTTGAGTAGATGTGCGCGGCTAACATGGGGAAAATGTTTCGCTTTGCGGTCCCGAATCACAGCTCCAAATAAGCGGACATATGTAAAGCTAGGACGTGTGCGTAATAAACATCTGTTCAGCTGCCATAATACAATAATAAACCAGAACCCAGGGAGATTTAGGCATGGATTAAGGTAAAAGATGATTCAAGAATAAATTGTGGTAATGTCACACTTATTCCCTTACGTGGCTTTGCACTTGCGCTACGTAATCTGGTCGGGTTAGGCTCAGTAACAGTTAAAGAAAGCCATCAGGAGTTGAGCTTAGCACTGACCATGGAACTGAATTAAATATGGAATCATGACAGACAGGGACGTTAGAGAGCTGTGGGGTCACCAAACCCCAGGTATGCCCTCACGTGGTCTATAATAGTGATGCGCATGAGTTGAAGTGCTGGAGTTGCAGTGCGGCTAACTAAATCACATGATAAGTTAGAACATTTCAGCATGTCCACTCATGTAAATGAAGGTCTACGGATCGTGAAAACATGCGACATACATTGGTGCTTATTGTAGCAGTCACCAAAAAACAGTCAACGAAGAACATCCTATAGCTGTCTGAGAGTTTGACCTCGGGTTCAGAGCAACATCCTGTGCACGTTCTGGCATTTTAGCGAGGCGGATTATGCATTCTCAGGACTGCCGTCTTGAGCAACCCTAGTAAAGCAAGTCAATTCTGTCTACGAACGAAAGTGAAATGTTAATTTGGAAAGTAGATTTGGTGAATCATTATTTGAGGATAATTCTATTAAGCTTCATTGACATGTTTCTAGTTATAAGTTGAGACCAAATCTTTACTAGCCAGCCCACCATCAGACTCACCTTTCTGGGGCTCATCAAGTACGGCACACTCCAAATTCCCACCACTGTTGGCCCTCAGTCTAACCCTAAATCGTGCGTGAACTGAACATCAAAATGGCGAAATTAAGACTGGGATGTCAGAGACTCACGTTCACCCCATATTAGCGCACAAAATAGCGTTTAGTCCTACAGGCTGTTGCTCAAGTATGAAACAACCGATAGCGGTTCAAAGATAGTGCTTGACTGATGCATCTCAGAAGCTCGAAACCTCTAGTGGACTATCAGTGTGTCCTAAGCAGTGACATGAGTGGTGCGGTATCAAGGAAAATAGCTGCATATCTCAACTTTCGGCACAAGTTAACTATGAAGCTGCCTCTGCGCTGCACATTACGTCAATAAGTGTTCTAAGCAAGGGATTCAGCTGAGTCTCATCTGTACGTAAAGCATTTATCGTTTTTCTTCACGAAAAGGTATTCAGCTCTATTATTTAGTTTCATTCTTAAATGTATCTAACCCATACGGATATATTTTAGTACTGGAGACTGTCATCTAACAGTTAGGCTGGGCTTTGTAGGCTGTAGAAAACTCTGTTGGAAGCTAACTTGTTGATAGGATTTTCCGGTCATTTGTGTTCCTGGCACGTTTTAAACAGTTCCTGACCTGTCTTCAACTGGAAAGAATATGTTTTCCCTTGTTCTTTGTGATTGCGCGATGCAATGATGCTGGACTAGTTGAAAGCGACTATTGGCCTGGCATTATTCCGGCTGTTCAAAAAACGTTTCCGAACTCTACCATAAAGTAACTAAAAACTGGTGTTTCGGTTTGGATTACCATGTGTCATGTCTGATCATCTTACATGGAGATAAACAAAACAGTCTGAAATTGAATATGCTGAGGTTTAAGCTGAGTGCCAGTCGAACTATTCTCCAAGATAGTGAACCTGGGTACTACGTCCATTTCAAATATTGACGGATCATGGAATCGAACCTACACAATTGGGATTGTTTGGCACATCGATTTCTGACCAGATCTTCGTCTGCAAGCTGTACCACACTTGGTGAAACACACTCAATTTTTGGAAAATTCGCTCACTGTCATTAAAAGGAGGTTATCGAACAAATTATTTTAGGTACTGACCCGATGATGATGTGCGGAAAACAATCTGTTCTTCAGTTGTCTTTTTTAACACACTAATATGCAACCTACAATGGTGAGAACCGGAGACTCAACTAAATCCAAGCTCAGTTAGCCGTTCACAATATTAAGCTTAAGAGACACCGTCCCACTTTTCACCCAGCCTGGGATCCGAGATGTCAACTTAGTTTTCTTGGCATAATACTTCATTTGTTCCTTCCGCGTCGTCGTCAAGAAAGCTGGTGTCCACGCGGTAGTTGAGTTTTCTACAATGCCACTTCTCGAAATGCAGTGATTGGCCGAGACAGCCATTGCTTAGCATCTTCATGAATCATGTCGTTCGATGAAATTGTCTGCCATAGGCGGATAAAAAACATGCTAATAAATATAGGTTTACTCAACGCTTAGTTTGATGCTAATGCATTGTACTAAGCCATGCACGATATTAGGTCAGGTCACAAAAGCCGTCGTTAAAACTAGATCGATGCTCAATTCGGATGGAGGAAGATTTTGGCTGTCGTAAGCTGGCATGTGACCTTGCTACACGAGGCTCGATGCCAAGTCTCAAATCGACATTTGTTTACTCTTACCTTATAAATGTCAGTCCGATAGTTCAGAATGACCATCACATGGCTTTGAGTGAAGTCCGCTTGTTTGTTATTCGGTCTTACCGTGTCCACGATCACTACCTGATTGTTTTATTTGACTGCAGTGCGAAACACCAGTCCTAATGAGTTCTAATAAGTTTAACCCCAGAATTTAATAACGCTGGTACGGTTCTTTGAAAGCCTTGAGTGCAAAAATAAGGATGACAGCAGTTGGACCAAGAGCAATCTGAAGTTAGTAGGGACTAAGTAGCAAGCACAGTGGTACAATACCTTTGACAGTGCGCTGTGGTTATTTATAAGTTTGAAACAACACATGGATCGGTAATCCGCCTGGAACGCTGTATCCCATCAGGAGTAAATCAGGTCTTTACTTCTAGCTGGAATAAAGGTATACACCAGTCTCTGTTACACAACCCCATTTCGTTTGAAAGATTAACAGCGAATGCTAGATCAAATCGTCCAAGAATGCGCTTAAATAAGAACATGGTCTAAAAAGGGATGTCCACATACCGTATTCAAAGCCATGTCACCATGAAACTCTATTTTCCGTCAAGAGTACCTCGAATAGTTGTACAAAAGGGTTTTTGCCACAGGTGGGGTTCAGCAACGGTGCATTCCCCTACGTATAACCAAGGTTTTTACCGTAGAACTGGATCAAAGCAGCAGGACGGGTTACAGGACCGTCGTTGTAAAACTTATTGAACCTGGATAATTCGGCTTGAGCTGGTGAATTACCAGATGATCCCATCTGCCGCTCATGCCGGAGGAAAGTGTGCTACGTTCAACTGCTCTATGTACTGAGAACAAACTTAAATAGACATGAAACTTCTAAGTGCCACAGAAGAGCTGTTCAGATGTAGGCAATGCGAAAAAATTCTCGTTATTTGATGCAGATAATCCCAAGCATCTGTCAGTGCCTCAGCTGTGCAGATCGGCATCTGCGGGGTGATGGTGGTCTTTACAGCGCCTAAGCCGTGTGTACACTGAGTTCAAGTTTTGATTCCACACAAAGATTTACTCTACACGAAAACTGCTGGAAATTGACCTTATGTTTCGTGTGATATCAGAAGTTAGCTTTTGGCAACATCTTGTTGGTAGATGCCCATCTATTAATTGTCATCTTACCCAAGTAATCTAGACGGAATAAGCGTAACCTGGACCCGATACTAATGATCAATCGGCAGATTTCAAGTTTCGACATTGGCTAATGAGCGAAGGTGCAGCTAAAGGGAGGAAGAGGCAGAAGGTTGATTCATAAACCGCCATTAAGTCACATTGAACCAGTTTACATGGCTTTGTCCATTAATTCGTATAGTTCAAAAAGGACGTCTAAGTTCAAAAACAACGAGTTCTTTCCCCCACCCGTTACTAGGTTTACGTGGTCGCGTGGAAGTATCAGATTCTAACCTCTCATGATTTTTAAAAAGCCCCAACTACACCACCTTCTTCAGTCTTCTTTGCAGTTGTTTGACCAGTCTTTTGCCTGAGGAGGCCGGACAGGCAACGCTAGCACAGGGTCAGCCAGATGATGAGGGTTTAGCTATCAATAAGTATTTAACCGGGGCAGCATCTCGCACACATTCGAGACGGCCTTGGGGTGTTATCGACTATTTTCACCAGCTCGTCATTTGATTTGAGGTTGCGACCACACCCGGTGAAAATCACTTGACCTTAGGCCAACCAGTCAGGCAGTGCTTTAGAAGGCAACGCTGCGCTTTGATTGGTCAAGGGTGTCGTCATGGTAACAGGACGCCGTGAATGCACCTACCATTCTAGCCATACACCACAGAAAAGAGGGTGAGGTAAGCAGTCATTCAATGAGATTTATTGTGAAAAATGATTGTCGCATACTGTATCCCCGTAAGTAAGGAGTGCCATGAAGTTGGAAGCCTAAATATTCACTGTGGTTATCAAGATCACTGACGACCAAGTAAATTTTATTCAAAAAGGAAGTGTTTTAAGTACCATGCTTACTGTGGATATCAGTCCTCTTTAGACTTCATGCACAATACCCCGCACAATAGGCATCTGCTTTTGTGGAATGTCGGCAGTTATTTAATTCCTAGCCATTGTACTGGTGTGTGAGATTTGGCTTCTAGCGATCACTGGTGGGCCTTGTGAAAGGCACATTTCAGGCAAAAAATGCATTTGACACTGAGGAGCTTCAGTCCAGTTCTCTATCGATTTCTACCACTTTCAAGTTCACTCATTTTCATTTGTGTAATAAGAGCTAAGATCTGGGTGCTGACCATGGAGATTGATGCTTACCGATAAATCAGCCAACTACTGCGTTGGGGTCATGGAGATAGGTCTTGCAGTTGAACTTGGACCGATGAAACTCAAGAATAAAACTAAAGGTAGATGCGCTAGATATCTCAAATAGCTCCCCAGCTAACTCTCCAGAATTCCATTTGCTCCAAACAGTTTTTTGTACCCTGTAACTGATGATAGGTCTTCGGGCAAACGATTGATTTCTTGACATGGAGGAAGGTGCCCGAATCACGATTGACTTTGTGTTTAGGAGGAGACGTTTGAGGCAGTCGTTACTCAGTGATTCTTTCTTACTTTCTTTTTGCTGATCGAACGAGTATCTGTCGCACTCCGTACGTATTTTGTATACCGGAATGCAAGCAGACAGCTTGAATATGCCTTTGTCTTGGTGTGTGCAAAAGTTACCGGACGCTCAAAATGCCTATATATTATGAATCAATAAATCAGTTCACCTTCGAATGACAGACAGGTTTCCAGAGCTTATCTATCTCAGGACCCCCCTCCTCCAGCTCCGCTATTTATAACCAGTGAATGGTACCTGAACTTGACAAAGTTCGGATCGGCCTGAGCGAGGATGGAAACGAATTAAAGGGATATCCACAACAAAAAGATTACTCTCCGTCAGTTTTTTTTGCAGCCGGAAGACAGGTCTTTCGCGCACCGACACTGAATATGACGTAGACGTCCCCAAACAACAGCTCACTGGCCATACCTAGGTAGCTAAGCTGGTTCACATGGTCGGCTGTTTGTTGGCAACAGAGTTGAAACCACTTGCTTTTCCCCTTGCAAAACGTGGTTTTCCGAATAAAACTGTCACTTTCAAACGGAGATCTGTTTAGAAAGACAGACAAATGTCGCAAAACTAGTATGAGCTAAGTGGACCTTCACAAACATTTGCAAGTTTCCATTACCTCAAGTAACATTACTTTCACTTCGATAGCTTACTATCGGTTTCGCCGTTCTTGGGGATCATCAGGTAGGCGCAGTCCCCGAGTTTGGACTGTTTTCGAGAAATACACTCATTTGCAAATCAATTTGGTTTTGCGAGAGACTCACCTGGAATCCAGCTGAATCTCTCGTTTGTGATGTTTCAGGCTATCGAGGAATTTTCAGCAACCTTATGAGTAGTGCACTACGTATATACATGTATCGTGATATCTCGGATATCGTAGCAACGGGAACATGAGGCGGCCTGGTGCAGCAGATTCAGTTGCCTGGAAACATCACAAACAAAAGATTCAGCTGGGTTCCAGGTGAGTCTTTCGCAAAACCAAATTTTTTTGCAAATGCGTGTATTCCTCTAATTGTTTTCATTTGTTTTTGAGAAGCACGATCGCAAACATAAAATGGCCTGGAGCGTGAGAACAGAAATGCTCCGAACACAAAAAGGACAAGAACGGTCCATAAAAAGCGTTCCATCACTGCAAATTTCGTTAGCACTCAGGTTGAGTTTTTCGTTTATTAGCTGGCCAAATGAGGAGAATTGTTCACCGGTGGAGGCAGTATGCTATTTTTGAAGACAACCAGCTAAGTTGGTCTAAATTTTCAGTATTTCGTAATACACAATCCTTCTGAGGACAGAGTATTTGATCGAAACACAGTACTACAGAAAGCCGGTCTAACCAGTGATATGCCTTGCCACATTAAGTCGGTAATCTCACAAAATCTGATATTCCTTAGTGAGTTTGGTTCCGAATGTTCCATGCAGCACAATATCCGTTTATAGCACGCACGAAAAGCCTATAACAAGAGGTTTCTGCAGGTTAGAGCAGAAAAACTGTCCTTCGGCCCGAAAGAATTATCCAACCTTTTGGGAGTACTGCGTTCGGCTTGATTGAGCGCCAGCAAATGTCAGCCTCAACATTAGGTGGTTACTTGTGATCTACACTCGCTAACGGGTCATGTATCACCTCACCGTCAGTTTTAGCATCTGGTATCGCTGTTTGCAGACTCCTGCTCACTTGAAAGTAAGGAGGACATCCAAATAAACCACGGTCTCTGCTGAGAGGCAAAGAGAAATGTTTGGTCAAAACCGTGGTCGTTCTGTTTCTTATTCCCATAAATCATCACTGCCTTCTCCGTTCTGGCGCTTATCATCTCACCATCTCCTCCTCACTTGAAATGAGTAGATTCAGCTTCTCATTAAGGTGGGTCTGAACTTCCGCACACACAACTCAGTCGTCAAGGGAGGTAAAACCGTCCACTAACGTGTCGTGGAGCTGATAGCCCAGTCCAAGAACATCACTCACCACCATGAGGAACAATATGGAGGAGAGTGGATTTCCCTGCCTCACTCCTCTGCGGCAATGGACCTTCAAATTCGGGAAAACTGCTACAACACTCTCATAGGACTGTGCGAAGTACTGAACTAAACATGACGACGCTTCGAACGCCACGGCAAACCTAACAATCGTGTCATGCGAAACCGAATGGAAAGCTTTCAATATATGGACAAACGCCATACTGAGATTAGAAACAGTCACTGAAGAATGATAAAACAAAGCTTCTAAAGAGCTGTCTCGATGTAGGAATACAAAATGAAGTAAAGATGTTCCTATCAATCAACAAGTACTTTATGAGAGCACCGAACAAGGGTGAGCAACATGGAAATTGGTCTGACCTAGTCCACCGAAATCAAACTTTGGACCTTTGAAATCCGAGTAACCCGAGTTCAACCAAAATGTGTTGCACAACTCACAGATAATAACGGCAAGTTGAAATACCCATCAACGACATTGGCATTGAACAAGCGAGGCACTTTGGGCATGAGGTTGTCCAAACCTGGGGACACACCGTCCGTCCAACGGATGGTATAACTGACTCCTCCGTGGAAACGGCTCAGCTAAAACCCAAACCAATGGTAGCGCTGCCGTCAGAGTGTTTTGGAGCATAGAGAATCTGTATCCAACACAGTTCGGCGTACGAAGTAAGCCGCGGTATCCTTCCACGACCCATCGCGCACAGCACATATTGCATCTTTCCGCCTCTAGTGGTATAAGGTTTGGATGACGGCGTAGTTGGCTCGACAGATCTGCTTTTGTTTGGCTGGCACATGGGGAGCATGCCGGCGACGGGGCTGAGAGACAACTTTTCGCATGTGTGGACACAGCTTGGATGCATGGAGAACCAGACGTGATGGGACTCGCTTCGATGTCACGAGGCCAGATTGCAACCATCGGTCGAAGGCTAAAAGTTCGACACTAGAGTGTGGACTGTCAGTTGGATTTCAGGAGTGCCAACACAATCCACGGTTTGAACCAAGTGGTAGAGGCTATAGGGTCGGAAGAATGTGGGGCTGGTTGATGTTTGGTTGGGGTCACCTGATGACCATCCGTGCGGATGGGCTTCCCAGTTAAGCACACGTGACGTGTTTTTGACACTGATGGCCAATTGATCAGAAAAATATTGTTCCTTGTGAACAGTGCGGTTTGCGTATCATAAGACAGGTAGAACTTGTCAGACAAGTGCAAGAGTGATAGTGGCTATTGGTGGTGGGTACCGGAAATCTTCACTGAGACAAGCTTATCTGTATCATTCTGAGTAGGACGCGTGTGTCGATGTTGTTAACTCAGACCAGTCCTCGTCGGAAAGTGACGGGAACAACCAGCGAATGTCAACTTAGCGACCACACTCGTGCCAACAGTTTCATGGACGCAAATTCGACCGTTAGCTATCACGTCAGTTTCCGGTTTGCAGCACATTTCATTGTCCTCATAAGTGAGGACGGGTTAGAACGGGTGCAGAAGTATTAGCTGGACCGTGTTGTTCAATGTCCAGGGTAGCCAGTAGGTCGAAACCAAACAGGGTGGTAGACGTATGGGGTTACTGAACCCTTAGCTCAGCCAAACTGACTTCCGGGCTAGCCAGTCAGCACCACGGGGGGTTGATTCAGCAGGCTTGTTTACTCAACTGCTTCTTCACTTTACTTTGGTTATCTCCCACGAAAAGTTGGGCCGGTTGAATGGATGTTCGGCTTGCAGTTGGTTAAGCATGGTGGCCGGTGACTCCTCTGATTATATCGATATGTGAGTGGCGAAAAACCCACCTAGACTTCAAACATGTTGGCCTAGTTTCTCATGACCCTGGATTCTTTAGTCCGATACCTGATCTAAATTTGCACTTGAGGATATTCCCCAAACTCAGTTGAACGAAGTCCTTCATCTTCCCAGTGTCTAGGTTTTGAAACCACAAACTAGAACTGGTAGAATGCTGGACTGACAGACCTGGACGTGACCCGTAAGTTTATATCAATCGTGTGCTGTAATACGCGCAGGTGTTACGGGGACGCTTTGAGGGTAACATTAAGCGGGGTGTAACCTCGTCATCAGACTGGGCTTCCAGGGGAGTAGTAGTTCATTCAAGATAATCGATTTCGTGACCGTGCTCTCACTGCACTTCGTTAATCACAACTTCAGTGCTTAATGCAGAGGGAATAAAAACCTTAAATGTTGGGACGCTGATCTCCAAGAAAGCCATACTAGAGGGCTTCTTTCCGTGGCTTGCTGTAGGCCATGAGGTTCTGTAACGAAACAAACAATATCGTCTACAAATTCAAGTTTCCTAGTCTAAATTCACTATCTAAATCCATTCTGTCCTGCCTGCTACACGAACAGGCACTAGCTGGTCGGTCACGAAGTCGAACAGCATTGGAGATTCCAAAGAGGTAATCAAATGTGTATGATGGACTGTTGCATTCGTGATCACATGATACGATCCGGAAATTCTTGTTAACTGCGTTGGAATACTCTCTCTACTAGACCCCACAATGCGTTTCATTTCACCACAGTAAGCCGCATTCAAAAATCGGTGGCAAGAACTCTTGGCAAAATGCTAGTACAACAATTTTGGTGAAAAACCGATTAGTTTGGTCCTGTGCATACGCATCTTTTGCCGGTAAGACGGTTTATAATATGAATGGTAAATGGTTCATCAACTGACCCATTAATCCTGGAACGCCTTTGTTCCTTATTTTCCTAAAAGTTAGCAGGTAGGTTCCAGAATGGATTATGAAACGCAGAAGCATGTTAATGCACGCCGTATCGATCTCTAGAAAGATGTCTTCCTCACCTTGGGTATAGCAGTTTTCTAAGCGAGCGATGACAGACCCTTTTTCTGTCTCACTGGATGGCACAGTTTGTGTCGTACGGCCAATCGTGGAGGAATAATTGTGCCAATGCGAACAGTTGAGCTGGGCCAGTTGGAGAACTTTTCCAACGGTTATGCCACATGGCTGTGCTATCGTTTTCCGGAGGTTGGTTGCAAGATATAGCTTGTCATAGCCATCAGCATTTGGCTTGAATTTCATACTGGTCATTTCAGTCCACTGGTGATTCCTGTCATTTCTGCCCACCTGGTTTTCCTGGGGTCGGGGAGGGCGACAACCTCCCTCGCTCCTAACTCGGTTTCAAGACGGCCTGGTTTGCCATGAGATCCAGCTGTTCTGATGGCTGCTACAATCGTAATGGAACACTTGCATCAGACACACCCAGTATGTATTGGGGTCAAGCACAAAAGGATACTCCTCAATACTCGATAAGGATTGTGTTAAAGCCGGTTTTCTGGAGAGTTATCGGAGAAGCCTAAGCTATTTTTGCTACAGTGTGATTAAACCCATTGGGGTTTCGCCTCTGCTCCTCTGAACGGACGAAAGTCCTAGATTGCCTTAGGGTTTAGTCATTCTGGCAGGTTACTTGTCGGGCATACGATTTCCGATTTCGTAGTCGCTTCCGAGGACGTTGAAAGTGCGTATCGGTGGAGCACGAACGATTGATGTCAGCAAAGTGAACAAGCTTTATCCAGTTTTACAAGGAGAGTCGTGACCGTATTTCTTGAGAATATGACGCTTCGAGGTATTGCAGGGCACAATGTAAATATTCCAGTCGCCGGAAAATATCGGCTTTTATTTATTTGCATACCAATTTGTTTTTGGCGGAAGACTTACCTGAAACCTAGCTGAATCTCTCGTCTGTGATGTTCTTAATTATTAACTTCTGTTTAAAAGCACGTAAAACTCAGTTTTCCCGGTGTTGTTCGGAACAAATGTCATGCGTGCGGCGTTGTCAACCATGTGGAATGCGGGTCTTTGGAACCCTGCCAACATACTTACCGAACTGATATATCTGACTGACTGCTGGAAATTCATGCGCAACTATTCAGTTCAGTAGTCGTACAACTCTCGCCAGAACTATATTGTAAACCGCTGTAGGGCAACCATAAGGAGCCTACCCAACAGAAGCTGCTTTCAGGAATTCAGAGGGCTGAAAAACAGGCTATTGTACTTTTAAAACAAATAAGGGCACACAGTGTGATGGACAGACATCCGGCATCCGAAATGACTGTAACGAATGAAAACGACACCGTTAGTACGCGAAAGGATAGCTTCGTTGATTTTATTGTGATACTGCGGTTAGTATGTACAGTAGCTGGCTCAATGTGTTATTTAAATAGGGGCTACTCCCTTTCATCAAAAACTGGGACAGAAAATTTGTAAAGTAGACCACCTAGTGTTTCGGTGCCAACTATGTCTCCGAGTGACTACATGTAAGCTGATTTTTGGTTTCAGTTTGGTAAAAGGACGAACAGCTACTACAACAACCTTTTTGTAGAAATTACGTGATAATCGGTCTTGAATGGCTTTTAAACTAATCTAAGATTCAGAAATTCAACCACCAGAAGCTTCTTTTGAGTGCTGAGTTATCCAAGGGCAGTTCAGTGCATCCTGATGATCCAGTTGGCTTTCTGTAGAGGGAAGTTTCCCAATAGACAATTTTTATCAGTCCTTTGAATGACCACCTACAGATGAATTCTCCCTAAAAATGACAAGCTGTCAGAGAAAAAAGCTCTTAATCATTCTCCTTGGTCGGACACTGCTGAGGAGAACAGCTAAATCCTGACAGTCCTGTGTTTCAGGAAGAAAAAGAATCAGTTAGACTGGTTTGACCGGTTGAGCAATGGAGAGTCTGTAGATTATTGGAGACGTATGGGTGAATACTTATGTAAAAGGGGAGTTTCGGGTGAACCTTCAATGCTACTGTGACTCCGTTTGTGGAACGTCTTTGAGAAATCCTGTTCTTTTAATTTTCCCGCACCTTTTCACCGAAGGAAGTTTCATTACTAAGTTTCTAGCTGTTCTTATCTACTACGCAAATGTTACATGTGCACAATCTTCACCTCGGTCACTATATTGACTCAATTTACCTACTTACCACCGTATTTTAGAATAACAATAAGAGTCAATTCACCTGTCCACACTCCAGTTTAACGATGCTATGTGCACAGAAATTATTTTTTCGCAAAGAAGACATGCTTTTGGTTGGAAGGAAAACCGGATAGTTTGAGTTGGTTAATAGTGGCGTGCCAATATCCATTGCCAGTGGTTGATCGAAGAACATTATTACCTACAAAGAAAACAGAACAGCAGGCGAAAACAAACTATCGAAGACGTAAGCGAACAGTTTCCTGGACGACCCTTTCAGCCTGCAGGATTCGCAACAAAAGACAGCTGCTGCTGATCATATCGGGTCAGTTAACGAATGCCTCTAAGTGGAATAGGTCACTCAAACGTGTCCTATAGATTTCACGTGCCATAAGAATTCAGAAGGACTCTTAGTTAAATGTGTAGCTTATATAAGTATGAAACATTTAGCCATGATGTTATTGTAGGTTCACGTATTTGTACGATCATCTATGACTGAGACTGAACAACTGACGTCACTGGTTCCATGATAAAACATGTAGGCAACAGTTTCAACTGAGATTTCGTCCTGTAAGTGAAAGTAATTTATGGACATAATACGCTACTTATATGGTTGCTGGAAATTCCCCGGCAGCCCACGACCGGTTTCGCCCTTCTTGGGGCTCATCAGGTAGGCGCAGTCCCCGAGTGTGTGTTGCACCAGGCCATCTAAAGTATCAGTTGGTACGATATTCGATGCATGTAAACGTTATACACTACTCTAATACTCTAATACACTAAGCTAATCTATGCTGAAAATCTGAGAAACACTGTACAGCTGTTTCATTCTTACTGAGAATCATCAGCGGTGTGCATCTTACGGAACTCCGGGGAGTTTCAAACCCGCGATCTCCCAGGTTAGTGGTTTAAACACTTAACCGTTTGGCCACGGGCAGCTGATCAGTAGTGTGACTAGCTCGCTTTTGGGCAAGATAAAGCGTCACCCATCCGTCGATCGGGGAAACCACATCACATGAAAAATTGGTGCACCCTGTGCTGATGTCTTTACAGCGGTGAGCAGGTGAATGCAGTAGTCTTATCGATTACCATCGAGCTAATTTTTTCGCAAGGAAAACTTGGTTTTTACGAGAGTGTTTTACAGGAGGTTATAAGGCCGATTCAACATATTTCTACGATAGCTTAAGAGCCCTGTTGTTGCGCTACCAGCAAGTGATTTATCCCCGGTTACTGTTTGCTTGCACATCCGATTTACGTATACTCCTCTAAAGGAGACCGTCCGCCTAACCAGAATTTCATGAAGTATCCTCCTTCGAACGGAAACTAGCGTAGTTCCCAACACTTTTCTTACATTTGTCATAATGATAAATTCTGGTTCAGACCTTTCTAAGGCCCGTTGGGGCTTAATCAAAATTGTGAAGAGGTAAAAGGACCGAAACCCATGAAAGAATAAAAATGAACCAAAGAGGTTAGCCGCCATCGTAAAGTGAGAAGGTTATCTGCAGGATGGCATGAACGAATGAAAAAGCAGCTTCACAGAACCGGGACATTGCATTACATGCTAAAACTCCCATCAAAGGGAGGGAATTTTTCAATCACCAGCGGTCCTATTTACAGGAATGGGTATAATCAATATGAACAAAGACAAAGTAATCGATTTCATTAGTATCGATGAGATAGAAGAAATATGGGACCCGGAAAAAAGGAGGGACGATTCGAAGGATTGGCGGGTTCTTGTTTGTTATTATGTTTTCATAATCAGCTGACCACCTACTCCTACGCTGTTTACTAACCGTGGTAACAAACTCATTATTAGGTTATGTAGAGCTCAATGCCTGAGACCTGGGTAATATCATTTGCGTTTAGTCCTCGATTTTGGAAAGCTACTGGATTCTACGAGTTCATTGCTCTTTCTAACTCACATTTAACCACTGACCTTTTGGAGCGACTGTCCGGCTGACCAGGAATGTATTTCATGTGTCCTCAAGACATAACAGGTGCAATGGGCTCTCTAATAGACTTTCTCCACTCAGCTTGATAGCATTTTGGAGTCTCCAGAATTAGCCGATTCAAAGTCCGCATGTGAATGGGAAAATCGGTCACGGCACATTATGTAATCTGAACGAATGTACCGTGGCTTTTGCGACAGCACTAAACGTGAAACAATGCAGTGAATTATATGAATATCTTAGCATGACAATCCACGTGTGACTATACTGCTCTAAAACAATGCACCTAGGCAGTCCAAGTGCTGGTGTGCACGTCAGTGTGGATCACTCATTTGTACAGCCATTTGAATGTTCTTCCAGTCGTTCACCGTATTCGATCACTTCACTGGGGGCTTTCGCTAACCTTTCGACACTACGCAGATCGTGGTTGAACCTGAAGAAAGCCAAAGAGGGTCCATCAAAAACCTGAGTAGACTCCTTTTAAAAGTTACTGTATACATTCTTGATGTGCCATTTAGCTCCATTTTTCGTTCAGAGTCATACAGTAGTCAAGTCAAATTACTCAGGAGTGTATAAAGCTACTGCTGGTTTGACGCAATATCAAGCTTCTTTCATCACTATATGGTGAATGTTCAGCCTTTGGTACACGACCGAAGGCAATACTAGAGGGGATAAGTCCTTAAAATGCAAACTATATGCAACAGGACCTATAAAATTTGTTCTACAGGGACAGTTTCCCTGGAGTTACCCTATTTGGCCGGTTATGTCGAATTCCAATCGCCAACATTGGACAAAGAATTTCCACTTTTCCAATAACACCAGCTACGACTAACTTCTTCCTGCGTTACCCAATACAAGAGTATAGTCAAATAATGAAGGTGAACGTAAGGGTTTCATAGACGTAGGTTTTGCCTCATAGCATTCTTCCGAGATGCTCGTCTCTCTGAAGCTTTATTTGCTACGTAACCATAGAGTACCCTTGACGAGGTCACAGTGACATTCTTCATGGATGTACTTAGGTGAGACCTCAAACGGATTTCTGTCGAGGGTGGAATGCATATGACAGGACACCAACAGTATCCTTGATAATGCACTATATTGATTAGACATTTTGCCCTTAAGCAAATACGCGAAATTCCAAAGGTTACATTTTCAAATCTTTCAACTTACAGGGTGTTTTTGTCAGCTGTTTATTGGAAAATGCATAGCACGGATATTTGGTGGAAAATCGTCTAGTAACGTAAATATTCCCATGATTTGAATAAGAATACAGTGATGGGATCCCGAAAACATTATTGTTCGTCATTGTGTTCTTATTCAAATTGATTAGTAACCTTTGGTCCACTTCCACACTTTCTAGTCATTCAAACTTCGGTCAAGTAGTTGCTCGGACGGTCGATATATGTGTTGTACGTCATACAATACAAATGACTGCATTTGGGAGAAAATTTTGTTGGTTTGGTGCCCTGGTTCGATAAAAGTTTAGACTAGGGGAAATGCGATCCGGCTGGAATTATCATTTGGCACGCCATACAGACCATCATATGAAATCACCGATTGCCTGGCATGAAATTTCTGTAATGAAGTAAGAGCGTTTCATACGCTCACTTTGTTAAAATCCCTATTCCTGGTTATTTACAAACCCCATCTTCCTTTCTCGTCCACATCGGAAGGACTACACCGGCGGAGGCAGCACCCATTTATATTTTTTGCACACAATCTTTTGTTGTGTTGAACAAAAAACCGGCTCGATAAATGGGGAAAAGATGTCCGCTTGGTTCGACCGTGCTTCTGCTTGAAAAGACAAATTGCAAACGAAGATCAGATATAAAAATCTCTTTGACAGAAGTTTTGCCCTGTTTTGTAGATGCATTTTCATAAAGGATAGTTTAACAGAGTTGACTTTCAGTGATGAAATAGGCCTTGACTTATCTGGTTGACGTCAAGCGACCGAGAAGATGCGGATCAATTCAAGTGTCGTTAGTGTTCACTCTGTGATGCGTCTTCCCAGTTTACTATTAGAATGACCCGTCGTTGCACTAAAGAGTTTTGAGACGGAGAAATGATAACTGTCCTCAGCGGAAGGATGTTTGCCACACAAGAACGGAAATATTCCTTATTCATAGGCTCATTTTAGGATGCACAGTTTCTCAAGCAATACACCAACCTTGAGATGGGCGCAAACAACAACTTCGTTTGCAAGACACTACTTGTTACGCTCAGTAGTGAAAAATCGACGTTTTTAATAATTCGAAAGGTCGATCGACCGCCGACCACATCATTATCGGTTATGACCAAGTTATTCACTTGTAACTGACATGAAATGCAGTTGTGTTATGACGTGAAGGGAGTTACTTCGTAAGTCATTCAGTACATTAGAATATTAGTAAATCCATTCCGTTTAAAGAAGGATTTGGGTCAGACATATATGGAGGACGCGCAAGCTAAATGCAAACAGAAATACTGTTCCTGAATACGCAGAGAAAGCACATGATAATTCATTGGGATATCCGGGGATGTCATGCCTACCTATCAGTCCGATTCCCTTACCACACATGGCTATCAAAAGGTTTGAAAACTATTTAGAAATAACTACACACTCCATCATGTAGGTAGGGTCCGTCTGTATAAAGTGCATTCTTTCTCACTTCTTTGTGGGAAATTAAGCAAGCAAACATGGAGTAAGAAATTCACTGTGTACTGGAATGGATAATTGAGGGCTCTTCCCCGTTTTCACCTTTTTGTGTGCATTTCTGGTACATGATTGTCCTAATGGCAAGATAACAGTAGCGGAAAATAAACATCAGACAGAACATCCGACTTGGGGCGTACCTTTGATAGTGTTGAATGACGCGTCATCGACGAAACACTTCACGATAGTAAGACGAATTTTCATGAGTCGGGACTTGCTACATATTGGTCACTGACTTAGAAAACTTGTCCTTTCGAAAACTTTTTGAGGTTGTGTGAGACAATAATATCAATAGCGAGGTGACTAAATATGGGATTTCCTTTGCCGCTTCATTCAACCAAAAGTTTGGTCGCAACAAATGTGCATCGATTCTTCCAGAAAATTGTTTAGACAAAGTGGGCACCACCCAACAAGAACACTAGAAGGGTATACGTTCCATACAGTTTGCTGAGAATTTGTGCACATTAATGTATGATGAGCGTCTCTGAACTACTTGTGTGGACGCGTCAGACCATACTGCTAATCATTCCACAAAGGTTGCGGAGCCGGTTTACTTTGAACACAGAATATAACCTATACAACAACCTGATTCGGCGACGAGATCAGTTATGGCATGTTTGATGCAGCCGGGAATGAGAAATATAGGAACGGAATCAAAAAAACAATGCAGACCGACTTTCGCACGATGTTCCTAGCTGATAGTTGAATAAAAGTGGCCTGTCAGCTAACTCCAAAATTATAAAGCCTGCTTATGCCAATCAGTCCATAAAGTTTCAGTGAAACGGCGCCAGTTCGATCCTCCACAATGAACAAACTCGTTTAAATAGCTATAGTACCCTCTCCTTATTTTTCCTCTTTACTATCAACAGAGAAAACCTGACATAGATTCTTGTAAGTGAAACAAATCTATACTGAAAGACCAAGCAGCAATTTACGGCAGTTTTCTCTTTGTTGGGAACGAATCTTCAGGAAAATTCAAACCCGCAACATGTAACAGCTGAGAACTATACCAATCAGTTGTAAACGGTTGCTCAGTAATGCGATTAATTCAGACTTAAAGACACTCCAACACCACTCACCCTTCATTTACGCAATTCACATTCCGTGCTAACTGGATCCTGTTGAGGCTTCCCAACGAGAGTGAGATAGAAGTATAGTGTCTTTTTCGGTGCAGCATAGACTAATTGCGTAAAGCATGAAGTATCCATTAGAATTTCAGAATCTCCGTGTACCAGCTTCAAGCTACAGGTAATCTACTCACAAAGGAAACACTTTATGTTTCGCATGAACCTTCCGTCTTCGCCATTGGAGAACCTAGTCCTCTCATGTCTACGTGATGTGAACTGCGTAATTGAAAAAAAAGTGGCATCATATCCTGTCTAAATGTGAATTACTCGCACTGTTGAACAGCATAACCTTCATAGACTGGCTCTTCTCGGTTTACGAAGTCAATAATGAACTTTTAAAATATCCTCATACCACAATCAAAATAGAGGGTAACTTACTTCGTGAAGCAGGATGTCGTAGCCCATTTGACCAAGTTTCGATCTAAGTGATCAAAATATCAACGGCTTCATATCCCAATACTATGTCTGCCTTCGTAGTGGATAACATATAACAGATCATAAGTGGTGACGGACTGCGCAGGGCTTCGCGCAGTGAACCGTAGCAATTGGTCTCCTCGTGTCAGTTACGGTTTGTTAACTGCTTCACGAAGATATAATCCGTATGTTTCAAGTAGTTGGACAAGTCTTATGCAAATTTAAATAAGTTAGATACTGTTGGTTGTTCATCAGGTGGCTTTTGATCTGTTCGCCGAGCTTGGCAATTGATGTGCAAACCCTACGTCACTATACGAGTAGACATCGTCCGAACGTGACCAAATGCGCACTGGTGATGTCTTCTGGAACGTTAATCGGGATTTACTGAGAAATTTCGGAGACTCTATCTTCCAAGTAAAAAGGATTTGCGGCATCACTTTCGCCTTTATAATTCCCCAAACCGGAAAAGTTTCCCGGCTATTTTCTTCTTTCCTTCCAGTGATTATTTCTGAGTCTCGTCGGTCTGTTTGTTCGGTCCTGGTTTAGCCAGATGGAACGATCGTTGAGTTACCTCCATTTTCACTAAGCACTTTAACTACTAAAACAGGCTAATAGTAGTGTGAGAAAAGTCAGGACTATCAAGGAACTGGACACCCAAATTTAGAGCTGGAATAGCGTTAGTCGAATGTTCTCCATCTTCCGTACAAAAACCCATTGACTCAAAATGTGCCGGCTGAACCGTCAAAGTATTTGGGCCTGCTAGTTTAACATTATGGGAACAAAGTGGGGAACACACAGTACAAGCTATGGTGAAGAAGAGAAGTGTTACCCAGTTGGACACAAGCACCCAGGTAGATTTTTTCAAGTCGTTGTGCGACTAACACGAAGCTGCATTAACTGGTCACACAAAGACGCCAATGAAGTGTTTGATTTCAATAATTTGTGAATCTCGTCCTTCGACCAAGGTTAGACTTCATCCGACAACCTTTAAAGTGAAGTTAACAGTGCCTAAGCCCGTCTTATATGGTTAACATAAAAACTCGTTTTTAAAAACAAAACATCTAACAATACAACATTTCATAATAAAGCACGAACACAAATTCTTCGGTCAGTGAAGCGCATGTTCCAAATATTCACCAGCGTTTTTTTCGCACAGGAGAATCCGTTTGTAATAACTGGCCACCTTATTCTCCAGAGTTGACTGGGTTGTCTTTTTTCATAACTCATAGAGTTCTTGGGCAATTCCTTCAGGCAAACCGCTTAGAACAGCATCAAAAAAGAAAGACAAGGGGGGCTGATGTCCGACAATATGGGTGGCCAATCAAACGGCCCTCCGATACTGATCCACCTATTGCTACTCAGATATTTACGCACACTAAGGATTTAGTATGGGTGTTTATATGGCGGAGAATCTCAAACATGTTGGAACCAAACATCACTGATGGAATTGAGCTCCTCCAGGTGCTAACCTATTTGGTGGTGTAGCAAGCGCTTATATGCTCAGACTGCAATGAATGGAAATCAGTTGTCAATGACAATACTTCCCATTCAGTTTATTCGAAAATAAAAACAGTCCGATAATTTTTATCACAGGAATGTCAGCTCAAACCATTAACTTGTGACGCGGATTATATCCAACCCTGCACCATGTTTCTCAAAAATTGCCATTCAGATGGAAAACGGTCTGGTCGGTAAACTGGGTGGAAACCACGTAGTTGCGGCTTAAAAAATACTAACAGAAGGTCTGTAACTTGCAATCATCCCGATCTAACTGTCAGGCCCACAGACCACAAATCTTCGAATCCAATGCTTTTTCTTATCAGCTTACACACTGCATTCCACAAGGTGTCGCGCTCTTAAACAGTTCTCCGTATGCTGTGCTGAAATCCTCAATCAAATCCTCTGAAACTTTCGTATGCAGAAAAAATCCTCTGTGGAAATGCGTAGCCCGTCAGTCTTCTTCGCACGCTCTATGCTTCAAGCGCGTCTATAGCTCGCTGCAAGCTCCCTGAATTAGTTACTCAGTATAATCCATGCGTCGGCAGTAATTGTATCAAATGGGTTCCTTTAACTACATGGGCTATAGGCGCCACTGAAGGACGCAATTTTGCAAACGTCTGGCTGGAGATCTACTTAACCAGCGATCTATTAGCCAAGTATCCCTGTTTTGGCTTCACAGGTGCCGAGTGAATAGAGCATTTCCCTCAATTGAATGAGAGTAATAAGGCTGCCCTCAGTCCACATTTGAAACCGATCCGTGGTCCAAGCAGTAACCGTTCACTTTTGACTGTAATGCTAGGAAATCGTTGCAAGAACATCATGTATGACTGTCACCTACAGTCCAGCCTAGTGTAAAACTCCAACTTACGGTTTGTTAGCAGCACCAGTAATACGTGGCGAAGTGCAAATACATACAAAAACGGCGGTACCTAAAGTGAAAGATGCCGCCGATCGGATGTCGGATGCGGGTTGGAACATGATTCACAGTGTGGATGCATGATACTGAGTAACCGTACATGAGCATTTGTACATACCGCACTTCTTCCCTTATCCGACCTGCAGTAGTCAACAAAGCAGCTGCTTTTTAATAGTGCGGGTACGGACCCGATAAGAGTCGCGGGTAAGCACTAAGATTAACCGGTCAAGCCATTATATCACCCATGTAATACGGGGCGCCTACAAACAAGTTCCAGCGTGGATGCTACATTGGAGTAACTGCAAGCGCTTCTTCAATAGCAGCAACATTATTGCTGATCACTTACAGGTGACAATTACTGATGGGTTGATACGCAAATTATCCATTCGATCAACCAGGATAGCTGCAGTTAAAATCATTGGTCCCAGTTTACTTAATCCAGTGAGATTAGTTTTGATATCAGGACTCATGTGATTCCCGGTTCATACTCACATGAATACACAGATTAAATTTGTGTGGAGGTGGCGGATCCTGCTAGAATGTAGGAGTCAGGTTGCTTCAATGAGCCTTGGTCGCAAAATACACGAATGATCGATACACCCGATGATCGAAAGAATTGTGTCCGGAAAGTAATACTGAACAAGACTGAACATCAACTAGAATTGGCCAAATGGGCTGTTTCAACAGAGTGCTAACGAATGGCAGACACGAAGCACAACAAAAGAATGATACCAGGATCCACGTCGCGCACCACTCCCGGCAAGGTGTGTGTAGCCGAGCAAGCAGAGAGGAAACGTATCACTTATTTTAAACCAACCGTTTACCCGATGATTTTGAAAGTAACAACGTTTTCCTTATCGCTGCCCATACATGGACGACAAATGTGACAAGAAAGGCCACAGCAAACGATTTTCCGGACCATACTAGCGGCCAAAAACCTTTAACAGAATCATAACTGGCATTCAATGCCAAACCGTTGCAAAGCAGAGGCGAATACATCAGCATGAGAAACCGGGGGGCAGCCGGGGGTGACTAATCGATTCTATTGCAAAAATCTGACCTTTAGCGTACAAGCATATTTTAACCGGTACTACCAAATGTTGCAAAAGGATTTGCTTTACTGTTATACCTATGAATGGAATTTCCGACAGAACACTGAAAAATCAGATGTTTACAACTTCGTAGACACAGCAGTTGGCAACAAAATTTTGCGGCTAAAGTGACTTAATAATACACAAAAGAACGGCATCTTTGATTAATTCTTGATAAAAAATGTAGTTACTATGCTTAGTACTTTTTTGTTTTCAAGCTTGTCAAATACCGTACCGGGCTGTTTATCAAGCGTTAATATTTTGGATGAACAGGCGAACATGTTCCTTTAGAATAAAGTAATAGCACTGATTTCATACGTTATCTGTTTACGCAATTCATGCTTTACCATTAGTTGAGTAACTTATCAATCAATCCAGCCACGCTTTATACCTATACTGAAAAGAGAGAAGGACGGGTGAAATGACGGATGTTGAATCCTCAGATACAAACGCTGAGTCCTCTGAAAAACCGTGAGAACCATCCATTTTCACATCTCTCTACTTCTGTACCTACTTCTAGCCGTTGCGAGCATTAAAATGAGAAGAAATCATCATAATGGTGTAGCTGATTGTTTGTCATTATGAAATCAGAAGGCGAAAATTACCTTACCTGTTTCCATAAGGTTGAGAAATCGACCACTAAGGGGTGGCTAGAGTTTAGCATGACGTGGTGTACAGGGCACGATAAACGTATCTGAACTAGGCCTACATCACCGTCCTCCCAGGATCAACCGAGATCCACCCACCAGCAAAATGAAAAATTCCCGATATTTTTATAATGGGCAAGTGGATAAAATACACACCGGTGAACTTTGGATGCCTTTAAGTTTGTGTGCGTCCATTAAATCAAACCGGCAGCTTTTGCTTGTGGGTGCAGTAGATAATGGAAGCAACTTTAGGGTTCACAGAGTGGTGGAAGCAGCACGCAACAAATTTTTGCTGATTTATTTCTCCGAGAAACAACCAATTAACAACGAGAAAAATATTTTCTTTCAGTGCAATGAAAAGTGCTTGAGGTTTGGCGTAGTTTGTTGGAATACTTTTAACCCCACTGAGTATTTTGTCGGACCCGTGCCGAATTTTTACAGAAATAGTGGATCGTTAGGAGAAGTGCACTGCAGCTTGTTTGTAAAAAAACTATATGTGCAGCACCACAAGCGTTAAACAGCGAAATCTGGCTGACCAAATTTAATTAGCGTTCTGTATGGGATGTATTAACACATTTCACAGCTTTTAAACGCACTCGTAATCTAGTTGGGTAGTTCCTGAACTACAAGTTGAGTGTTTGAATTTGGTCACACTGACTGTTAGATCAAAGCTGTTCACCACAACTAGTCTTTAATTTAAGCAGTGTGGGATTTGGCAGTTTTCAGTTTTGTGATTTGTGACTTTTTTTTTGTGTTTTGTGATTTCGACCTGTGAGTTAAGCCAGTCCATACTGAAAAGTCGAGAAGTACTCTACAGCTGTTTCACCCCTAATGAGAATCATGAGCAGTGCGCAACTCATGAAACTCCAAAGGGTTTCGAATGAGAGCGGAAGGATAATTTCACAGGATGTGTGAGAGTTCCGTCTGAGGGGTCGTTACTCGGGGAGCCATTCATTACGAGATCACTTGAAGTGGTCTTTGTTATTGAAGGATGAACGGTGCTATATCCTATCAAAGTGCAATTTAACCACAATGCTGCTCAGCTGCTCATGACAACAACCAAGTGTTTAAGTGACTAACCGGGTTCAAAACTCCCATGAGTTGTGTGAGATGCGAACTGCCGATGGTACACAATAAGGATGAAGGAGCCACACAGTGTTTTCGGCTTTTCAACACAGATTGGCTCCACCTACAGGACAAAATTTAAATTGACGTTTTGAGTTTACCATTTTTCACATTAGTCACATATATTTGCAATGTATGCCCAACTACGCTACGTAGGCACGGTCAGCTCGTGATAGGAAATCCAATTCCGTACGGCCTAATTTTCTAAGACTGCCTTTTGGTGACAGGATTGAAACTAGGCTGTAAGCCGGGGATTTTTGGTGGAGTTTTCAATAGGCGGGCATTTTACCACAGCACTCTAGTTCCGGTCTTTCAACACATTATTGTTTCGACGTCGAAAGCGGATGCACTTAGCACCGGGAGGATTAGGTTGGTACATCTATTTCCTTTTTAGTCTGCGTGGTACTGGAGCTGATGAACGGTTTCAAATGTGATCAGTGAAGATAAAAAATTGAGTTTAGTATTTGCTCACCTACTTGGAAGCTTTTAGCCCGTTTTTAAATAGATCTTATGGAGTAAATAAAGCAGTTATCGATTTTAGAGACTGAGCACCAGAGGCTAAACGCAGGTATGATGTGAGGCAAGATTGTCCAATCCGAAAAAGTCACTGCTAACTTGTCCTCATGGATCGCGTATCACGAAGGTATAAAGAAAAATTCAGTGGATGGTTAACTGATTTACACGCTTTTCTTAAACCAGCCATTGGTTTTGGTCAGCAGTAAGGTGAAGTTTGGTCATTTGTTTTTATTCAACTTTCTTCCAGCATTTTCCTACCGAAATCAGTGGCGGAAAAGATGGCGCATTAAAAATAGCCTGTTGGCGCTTGATAAAGGGTCTTTCACCATCTTTGGTAACCGAGGCGTTGCTGCAGAATTTGAAGACCCATTTTGTTAAGCTTGCCCTTACTTCCATAGGTGTAACTTACGTGTAAAAAGGGCAAACCGAATTCGCCTGTCACAGTAGGTATTTTGAAGCACTCAGCGGGATGCCTTGCTGAATATCAGTGCATTAGGTTTGTTCAATAATTTAGGGCCATCTGCTTCTCATAGCACCTGTTAAGTTTTGGTCTCTATCGATATGTCTAACACAACACCCTCAGAGATTCACTGTGGGTTACGTATCTCGTTACGTATCTCGTTCTGAGTGTAAATGACCTCGTAAACGCTCCATAGGTTGCCAAACTACAGATTCTATCTTTTGTTCTTAACAGGATTCTTACTCTTTATTAAACATACCATATGTGCGGTTAGTTTCTGTACAGTTGGGCAAAGCAGTGAAGCATTCGGAGGCAGATTGTCATGGATATTGGATGTATTGTATGAGTAAATGCAAAGCTGATGTTTAGCATGCTCGACTAACATATTAACAGTCACTTAGCGAATAACCAACATGCAGTCAGTTGTTTCGTTTCACTAGTAAGCGCTGTCAAAGCAGTCTACATCCAAGTTCCAGGCTCAGGATGATTAGATCATCTGTCTTTCGAGACCTTTTTGAGATCATTGCGTCCGTAGAATGCACATTCACATAACCTTCGTTTGAACGGTCGTCCTTCTATCCTGGTGCAACCATTCTAATGAGTCCACATCAAAGAGGAGGGGGAAGCATTGAACTTGAGTTTCATTCTTATTAGAGATCATTAGAAGTGGATAGCCTTGGCCGTGCCAGTGTTTGAACTCTGCACATCTGCGGGACGAGAGTTACCACTATTCCACCAGAGCACGCTGGACGCATCCGAATTTTTGTCTGAACGGGTGAGCATGTTCGCCTTAATCATTACATCCATTTGGTTGCTAGAGCTTAACAAATCCAGAAAGGTGAACAGCCACACAATCAACAAACCACAGTTGTTTTTCCCGATTACCATTACGTAGGCACCGTAGCTGAAGTTCATCAAATGTGCCAGCAACTGTGTCCACTGTGTTTTAAGACGTTTGAACGGAATATGGTCAGGTATAGCACCGCTGAAAAATTATCTGTAACTGCCCTCTAAAACCCTTTCTCGGACAACCAAGTAATCTGGGAAAACACCCGTCACTGTGCCAGTCTACCACACTTCTTGACAGAGCACACGCACCAAGAGAGAGAGAGAGAATACTCAGGCTTTGCTCGATAGCCCACCTACCTGGTTCAGTCATCAGAAGTGTCGGTTCCTCTCCCATTGCTGCGGGAACGGACAAGGTTCCATAACTGCCGCGCCGCATTATGCATTGTCGGTCATCCCGACAGGCTGAACCCGATGCCCAGTCAGCTTGGATGTGACCACGCCTTGATACCTGGGCGAAACGTTCAGGTTTTGTAGAAGCGTGCACAGTGTGGCACCTGGAGTGTGCGCGCTAACCAGTCTGTGGGAATCAGGCGGCTAATGTCAAACATACGAAGTTCAGGGTACGGAAACACAGGCTTTAAAGTAGTCCGGAGGTCAATATCTGCCGACCGGCATCTTTTTGGTTTTGCATGAAATAAGACCTTTTCCCTTCCTGTTGCAGAAACAATGTGTGTAGGACGTTTATAGTGCAGGTAGAACTTAATAGATGAAGTGTCATTCTGAACAGTAAGTCGGGAAAAATGAAGCTTTTCAGTTTCATGAACCCTGCTTACAGTCTGATTGCATGGTGACACAGTTTTAGGTGTAATGTCCCATATTTTCTGACTGTTTGGGTCATGTTCACGTTTGGATCTTTAATTTTCCATTAGAAATCGGGCCAAATACTTCTTAAAACGGGTATTAACCCTTTCTGGGCATTTGGTATATGCTCATGATAATCACATATCTGTGCCAGTCCAACAGTGGTTCTAATCTCAGACAGGTTTCACGGGATGCGTAATACTGATCATGCTGAGAAAAATGAAGTAGTTTCATGCTAAATCTGCCGCTCTTAGAACTGGTTCTATCTGAGTTGCACTCAAAGCACCAAAAATAAAACAGCAGGGCTCAAATAATTTCTTTCAGCTGAACTTCGCTAGTAAGTACTAAATGTGATCCCACCATTTGCAAACCGCCTCTGGACTGTTTGAGATAAGATTTAGTTGTGAGTGTAATGAATTACAGTTTAGCAGTGTATAACAGATAGTCTCCTTGGACATTGTCTTTTTGTCCATTCTATATATACTTGGATTTTTCATTTCAGGATACATCAGGTGCTGCTTTACTTTCCAACAGTTTGGGTAATTTGAGTCTGTAAACGATTCCAATCCCCGGCTCATCGTGGGAGCCACACAGGGAACCCACCAGTGACGCTGACAAATATCTGATGTTAGTCCACCAGGCACAAGTATGAATTTCATTTGCATGAAGTTGAGGGTGAGCAGATGTCCCAGACATCTTAGTTGGTATTTGGTATCGTGATGTAACACTCGTCGAGTATTACATCACTCGAACAACTTTTCGATCATGCCACGTGTACTCGGATTTTTCAATCCAAGAACTGCTGATGTTACTTAATTCGGATTTAGATGAAGTGAAAACGGATCTTACTCCATGCGTCACTGGTCGTCACGTCCTCATCGGATAGAAATTGGTTCCATGTCTATTATTATTTTTCTTGGTGAACAAATGTCACGAGATCAGAGTTCCTGAAATATCCTGGCAGTTGAAGTATACAACATTTTTTTAGTCGAGGAAGATATAAACATGACCTTTTCCATTGCTGATAATCAAACCCTGGTAGCCATGGCAGAAATGTTACGATTTATTACACACCATTAACATTATCTGTGGGCATCAAGTTACACATTGCGCCATCTAGACAAAATGCAACGTGTATTTTCAAAACAACTGTTTATTAGGTACTCCAAAAATTCACTGGCAAAACAACAAGACTTACGTCTGGGTTTGTGCTTATTGAGGTCAGCACCGCCCATTCAACTTCGGCTTAGTTAGAATTAATCAACAGCTGAAATCACGCTTAGGCGTACCAGCTGTATGATCCGGCTGATGAACCCCTACTCCGGAGGACAAGTCTTAAATATGAATTCAAGCGTCCGATGCCTCTACGGCAATCGGATAAGTTCCGATATGAATGACAACTGATGTAGCTGAGCTAGTTGGGGTTCGACCACACCTTTACAGTGAACTGTTATAAATTAAAGTACGAGGCCCCATCTAACACAATGATCAGTGACCAATAGAATAATGAAAAATATAAAAAAATAAAACACCCAATCACAGGGTGGGAAGTCCTACAAATTCACGGCTATTCTAAACAGTCCGCACATGGCCAATATTCCCTGCTTCTTCTGTTTACTTACTGTGGAACATTGTCCTCTTAGTCTGTCCTCACGTCCATCGCCCCTTTCCACCCCTCAGATTATCCTTGACTGTGATTAGGCATCCTCTAGTTTGTCAGTGCATTAATCGAACCGGTCTCTATGACTGATGTCTTTCAGTCCAGCCAGAAGTACGGTGGTAACTCGTCCCCGTTTCCCGTTATTTCCAGTTGATCTCCAGCCAAGGTAGTCTGTGACAGTTTTAGCATTAGCTCATAGTTATTTCTATCAGTCCTTGCACAAAGGCAAGCTAATTTCCGGTCTTGCTCTGTGTTTTTAAGGAACTAGATCACACACACTTTCTGGTATTTGTAGTCAACCAATTTTCATATAGTATATTTTATATTATTTTATTTTATATTATTTTATATATTTTATATATATATTATATATATTTTATATTATTTTATATTATATATATATATTTTCTGTGACTTCTTCTGGTCCCACGTTTTCCAGCTGCTTCCGTTGTTCGTTTCTTTCGGCCTCCTTTGAAGTTCTTTTATGATGCGAGGCAAATTATTATCCCCTAGCACACGGGATTGTAGAGCCAACAGGGCAATGTAATTAGCAGCAGAATGACATTAACATGAATAACACTGGTTCAATGGACGAGCCTTGGATTATTCTGCCACTTACCTTATCCTACGTGGAGATGGTAGCTTGGACGATAGCGGCGAATAAGTGGTTTAGTACAGGATGTAACTACGCTTATAATCCTCAGTCCATGAGGTTTGTGCAATAACCGAGTGTGACATTTCATTGTGTACTGAATCAATTGGAAGATGTTTGGGACCGACTGGGTAGCCATCGCTTCAGAGAGGTTTGGTAAATAATGAATGGATTTATTGCTGGGTAACGGCTAATCATAAGAAATCTCACGGATTAGTCCCCTGAATGCCTTAAAACCCGATCAACCTGGTTACTTGCTCACTTAGCTTGACGAAGCTTCTGTGTCAAAAGCGAAGCGCTGCCCAGCAATAAATCCACCGATTGTTTACCAAACCTCTGGAACGAGCACTCTATACTCTTCAGTGGCCCGCATAAACACTCGAAAACTCCATCGCTGCCTAATTCATTCAACAAAAGAGACATCCGCCGGGGATTCTTTGAGTTCGTTTGAAACCTTATTCTACCCACGATGATCCGATGACCGGTTAAGTTTTATGCTATGGTCCTTTTCTTACAGTTCAGTCATCCAAAGCTTTTTGTTGCGATTGATCAGACTAATTAGGGAGGAGTTTAATTCATGCGTTTTCGGTTAACACACTTTTCACGAAATATACATATTCAGGTTCATATACCCGTGTCTCTTATAAGTTGCTCGACTCGATTGCTACTATCGCGTACTCTTCGCGAGAAGTTTTGGGTATATATATTTACTGTCCTAAGATATTCGCAGTTTACCTGCCTCTCCGCTCAAGGAATGAACCTGCTGTATTTGATACGACCATCTATGTGTTACAACATTTGCACGGTTTCACTGTGCTTGGTGAAAATAACAGAAGTCCCCCGGCTAAGAGTTCAGCGTTGGCCGACACAGAAAGTAGTATTTCAGGCTTCGTAATATTCCAGCTGTCGTGACCGATAACTGAGTACCGACAAGTCTAGAACTCGCCAATCTTAAGACTTGGTCTTTGCAAACCAAATAAAAAAGTAGGGAATTATTTGGAAGATAGTTGGCATTTCTCGCAGCTGCTTTGGCTTTACTGCATATCGAAAAATACTTTCACGGACCACAGGTGGTTTTGGTTTTTCAATCAGTTGAAAAACGCTTGAAACCGATTGAGTGGTCATCGTTTTCGGAAAAGTTTGTTAACAATCGGTAGATTTGTTGCTCGGCAACGTTTCGCTTTTGATACCAAAGGTTCGTTTTGATACTAACAAAATGCGATAGTTGGAACTGTACTCTAATAAAGCACAAAATATTTTACTCTAAAATTACTCTTGCCCGCCTGAAAGACCTGCTCCAGGCTGTACGCTAATTCGAAAAGCACACCACCGGATCAAACTGCCGGCGAGACAGCTTCAAGCCATTTTACTATATTTCCATCGCTGTAACCAACATCCCATAGCTGCGTATATAACCAGGACTAGAAAGAATGTGATGTTTCGTTCTTAAATTTTAAGCTGAAGGGTTATACCCAGAATTGTGCCTGAGTTCCACAATACTGACCGACAGTGTACTACCAGGTTACCACTTTTCCGACAGATTTTGAGTACGACAATGTAAATGACGGAAATTGTGTGAGTGTTTCAAATCTTCCATACCGATGGTTTATTCACCAAATGCTACTGTATCCCCTCCTAAGCTTTCGTTATGTCTTAATGAATAACCGAAACGTGCAACCATACAGGTAACTTGAGCCCACGCTGAATTTGACTCCTTCCGAGAGGGACGTGTGCAGGTGGCAAAAATTGGTCTCTGGTCTCTCCTATTTATGTAATCATGCAACAATGTTGACAGAACACACTCTGCGTTGAACGCTCGAAACAAAATGAGGTAGTGACGTTATCTGCATTATTCGGGACACAATCTTTCTGGCAAATATTCTTAGAGTCTCATTGCTTGTGATTTCATCCCTCGTAAAAGTCTACAGAGTTTGGATTGAAAATTTTTATTATACATGAACTGCATCAATAGATGAACGTTATCCTTTCAGCACTAGGCAATGAGGCCTAGAGTTAAAAATAGTTACCTGACACCCAAGTACGTGACAGAATGAAACGAACATTTGTACTGTTGTTCCAAACAATCAGTTCATGCACTTTGTACCGGCCAAATATTTACCCCATAATATGGCCGTAAGAACAAAATAACCCAGTTTGACATTTTCACCGCGTTTAGGTCAGTGGAACTCAGATGGTTTGGTGTTTTTAAGACGCATTTTCTAGTTATTTTGTTCCTGAGATTCTTTGCGTAAATGTCATCAACGTTTTTAGTGGTTAGATTCGTGCAATTCTAGTTGAATGTGCTATGTTAATATTAGTTCCGGAAAACAGTTATTTCTTTATAGACTGATTAAGCGGAACCAACCAAAAGTCGCCTTCACACTCGGAGACTTCTTTTTTAAAGTGGGCGGTTCACTTTACCACTAAAATAAATCAAACTTTTCACTACTAAAGCCAAAGTCACTTGCCAGTCTCTGGCAAAGGCATCATTTAAATCTTTGCCTTGATAATCTACCCTCAGCTCTGTTTGCTAGAATATGACTGTAATGAGCATCTTACTTTCTGTCGAAACTCCAACAGTCCCTACATTAATCTCCACTTCTGGAGACAATGATAATTTTACACGTTGGATGCAGCCCGCTTGTTGTTGCGTCGCTCATCAGTTTCGAACTACCATAAGTACCGCGGCTGAAGCAATTATTTCCAAACCCACAACATCACCACATCCGTCTGTGCTTGAATACTGACCAATAAAGAGTAAAATTAGTCGCACATGTTCAGCTAAGGATTGAAATATCCTGAGTATTGTTTAGGCGTGCACAATAAATAAGAGAAAGACGCTTCACGAGTTTTGTATCTTGGCGCCGTCTATCAGGGAAGAAAAGAGTTCTGCTAAAGTGCATGCATTGTCCCATGTGTGCCCACAAATCTCTGACAGTTCTAGATGTATACGCTTTTAAATCAGTGTGTAGATAGATTGCGCAATTTAGGTGGAAGCATTTTCATCAGAGAAAGGAATGAGATTTGTGGATTTCAGATATCGGACATAAATATTTGTTAGCGGCAGCGTTGGACTGACAGCATGCCGACACGTTAAACGTGAAATGCACGCGAGTAGGATGATCTTATTTAACGAGACAGGCGTGGAATGTTCAGAGCCATGTCACCTGAACCTCAAATAAAACGCTGCAGCTTATCCGCCCAAAGTGGCCTCCGAATGACGAAAAGTCGGGTTCGAGGCCAGTAATAGTTTGGGCGTGCGTTACACAAATGGATATCTGCTCACTGCTTGGGACGTAGCAAGAGTGTGGGTGCTGATGACATAAGTTGGACTACCCATGCCAGCCTATAAACTGCTGTGTGCAATGCAGGTAGGAATGTATTCTGCCCGCGTTACACAATCATAGTTATTTTAAGACAATCGCTTTTGTACATTAAGCAGAATTGTGAATTGCTAAGAGGTCAGCAGAGAACCAATTTTACTCATCAAGCAATCTGAAACATCCCGACCAGGTTTTATAAATACCGATTCGGATATGGAGCTGTTGTCTCACTCCACTTAGGCTGAGGACAATGTGAACAGCAGAAGATTTCTGTAGATAAGTTGAGGCCGTACGGAGTTGAAAACAGACAAACATTCACTTAGAAGATCAAACAGTGTTTAAACTTTTTCAGGATGAAAGAACGCACGACTCTTTTTCTCCCTCTGGTGGCACTGATTCTTTTTTCTCCTCACTATTATTCCTCTGGGTACTAAGTGTTATCTGCGTCCTTGTTACGTTTAATGTGGTCGTATGAGAATGAAAAGTGGGTTAATATAACGCCGAAAAAGGCCATAATTTGTTTTTGAGGTTATCATAATTGGAAAAAGGTTCTCCTGTTTTGAAGTGCTGGTATCTTGTGGAGGTAATACACAGCGTTTTAAGATTTTCCTCTTGAAAAATTGACCGTGAAGTTATTAAAGAAATATTTTCCCACACTTCTTGTGCATCTCACCTAGTGGCATTCAGTCATTTTTGCCCCGTCTGGCCTGCATCCTACATGACTACGTTGAAAACACTAACATATGGAAGCACTGATTTGCATTAGGTACAACAACCAACGGATGAACTCACTCAATATAACTGATAAGGTGTGCACAAATATTCGGACCCCACTCCGGTCTAGCATATATTGTTAGAAAGTGTGATATCGATCAACCCAGGAGAGGAAGGTCAGTGCAAAACAAGGTGAAAATAAGCGCGCGAAAATGCAACACAAGAATGGCTTCGCTAGGAAATTCAGTTGCATAAGAGCTGAGACACTTTGAGGAATTTAGTCCCCATCAGGATCAGGTAAATGACAACCAGCTGGCCGATCATCTAATGCTGAATATCGTAATCCATTTGGCCGTTTCAATGGATATCTCAAAAGATGACCGAACTTCTAACAAAAAGAAAATGTGTTTAAAGAGTTTATTAGCCATCATAACGAAAATATTCTGACTAAGTTCATGGTTTCGTGGTTGAATGCCTTCTGTGATTTCAGATCGTGTACAAGGTTTAGTTGTGTCGTTTAATTGTCCAGCGTCGGAGGTTAAATGCTCTTCAGTACAGCTCAATTTACGTTCTTTGAGGACCCACTATAGGTTTCTTCGTTCTTGAGTGTCATCAGGTAAACTTATTCTTCGAGTTTCCAATCTCATTTCCCAAATAAACGATACTTTAACAGCTTAATTTGCAAGTGAATGAGTAATTCCACCAACGAACAACTTGGTGTTCAAGTAGGAAATAAGAGTGATGGAAACTCGGGAACTGAGCCGACCCGGTGAGTTGAGCGAAACCTGAGGGGAACTGTTAAAGTGTGTCCAGCAACCTCTGTTGGATCATTAAGATTCTTCCAGTAGCAGCACGGGTGGTCTTTTCGCAGAGTATTCAGTTCAAGATTGGTACACACAAGGGATTCAGCTTATTTTCTTTTCAGTCTTTAGTCAATTCTACGTGAATTTGCGAATGTAAGTTTAACTAGGAAGTAGCTCTTGCAACGACCATGTCACTTGGTCTATACAGGCATAGAGTGATTGAACCTTCAATCCGAAATATTTGGCTCTTGGAATCTAACGGATTAAAAATGAAATGAGGTCCTCCGGCGTGAGACTACATATTTTCGTCCTAAGCTTGGCCACAAAACCCGTTCAGGAGGTACGTAAAACTCTTCTTGGAAATACTTCTATCACCTTTGGGCCATCCTCTAAAAGGGGACTTTAGTCCCTTGACCACTGAGCCGAGTAGATTGTACATTTATTTGTTTTTCCGTATTCGGTTGATACCATTCGCAAGTTGCTTGTAATCATCCTGTTCAAGAAAATTTTCCCTAAATTCTGTCGCAGTATGTTCCATGCTGCTAATTTTTCGCTCCATACTGTGGAAAATATTTAGCGGATTTGCTTACTTGTCTTGTTATGTAAACTCCTTGGGGGTTAAAAACAGTTTTACGATTTAAGTACTCTGGAGTCCTGAGGTTTATCTACACACTAAATCTCTAAGAAGTCAGACAGCTAGTGGAAAAACACCACTCGCCTTTTTCCGATTCTTCCTATAGCCCATTTTTAACTGAATATGTAACTTCCTTCGCTGATAATGAAACTGCTTTGAATAACCTTTGGAGATTAGTTTACAACTTAATGGAAAGTCAATTTCAACCGCTATTTTATCTACCACTTTTCAAGTTGACGAGGTATATGCACCATTATGACCAGAAGCCTAACGATCTTATGCTGCATAGATTACAAACATGGCAAAAATAGATTTAATTATCTACTCATGTCACATTTGGAGGTAGAAAACGGGTGGCATCTCGCCACTTAACCTGCACATCAACGATGCATCAGATGCTAGACTTCTTGAAGGAACCTCGCCATATCCTGAATTTAACTGGGATCAAACTAATAGAAAGACCTGAAAAATCGAGTACATTAGTGTAGTAACAATCAACCTTTGAGAGTGAAACGATATGTTCACCTCTATTTTAGATATAATGTTGGAAACAGCCAGTCTTTCCTATGGGCCAGAAAGCCAATACCTAATAAAGAACCTTGGACCGGTGCTCCGGGACTGCATAGCTGATGTTGTTAAAAAACGTCCAAAGGATCCAATTGAGCATCTAGCGCATTGTCTGCACCGTCATGCGGAAGTAGCCGAATTGGTGCTGCGGGTAAGTCTTCGTCCAACTCACAATTTAGTGCATTCTGTTTTTTATAACAGAGGCTCGTGCGTACAGTGTACGAATAAGGGTATTTATCACAAACGTTTTTCCTTCGGTTGAAAGTCCACGAAACTTAGCAGCATCTGACAGTACTTAAAACACAAACTCCTGCTCAGCAATAAATTCTCGAGGATCAGCTTATTGCAATCAAACTGGTAATATAAGACGAAACTATGTGTACAGTAAATGACACCAGAAAATAAAGCTGAAATGTGCACAGAACTAACGGCCAACCTCATTGTGATCACTCTCTCTAGGGCAACCGATTCTTGTGTTTTCTAGGGGCTGTCGCTCCAGACCATGGGTCGTACTCAATAAATCGTTCCCCGGAGCCTCACCGGTAACTTTCGCCTTAACTGGAAAGCCGTTAAGGTAAAAGTTGAAGCGCTGACTTTTTCAGTATCACTTACTAGTTAAAAACTTCATAATTTGTCCTCTAACATGAGGTGGTGCCTGTCTGCGAATGTCAGGGACACTGTCTAGGTGGAACGCAGCTATCAAGTGGACTTGTTAACTTTAATGAAAACTCACGAATGAACTCGGTGCTTAGTGTTTCTTTTCAATACCTGTGACACCATGTACTTTCTGCAAAAAAGACAAATTTAGCGCTACTTAGTACAAACAAAAACAAAACAGGTATTCCGATCTTACTAAGAAGCATATTGTCAGAGAGGCAGCTGATGTGATGGAATAGCTTACTACATTCGAGCGCATGCTTGATGTAGGTTTCGATGGCGGCTTTATGAAAGCTTGGATCTAATTGCCAAGGCATGTTTGGCTGTAATGTTTACCAAACTGATCCATCCACGTTTGACAGTGACATCCAGCTGCTTCGTTTGAGCTGTTATTTTGGCTTTGTGTACACATTAACTTTTTCTCTCAACCGTAGTTGTTTGCTGCCAAGAGGGTGTCCTACCCGGGTGTTTTGTTTTTACGCTACATTTCGATGATTCGCCCACCTGACCTTTAAAATTAAGGTTCTTCGCTGCAAATGTCAGGCTTTTCGGCAACTGCCTACGTGGCAAGTTGGATGGCTGAACTGCAGATAAACGTTCTCACATAGAAGAAAATTGGTAGTGTAGCTTCCAGCCTAGAGAAACCCAGCGTTTGTGAAAGTCTTCCTGCTTCTCGCGAATATCTAAATGGATTGGTGCTCTAATCTTTCTAGGGACAGGTCAAAACTAGTACCATGAGAATCCCTTACGTAAGTCTCTATACAACTGGGCTCAACATGGACGGTCCCTCCTGAAACATAAGGTTCAGTTACCACTTTTTTGTTTATCTGAACAGTTCAGTCAGTCTTTGTCACAGAAGGCTTACCTTGCTAGCATTCTATGTTTGGACAGCTGTGCAGCGATCTCGGTCTCGAGTTCGAGAGTAATTGTGAATTACACAATGAACCCAAACAGATTACCTATCGCAGTCATGGCGTTTCGACAGCCTCGAGCTAGTTTACCAATGCTGAATTCAGATGTGCCAAAAACAGCAAAGAATCGCTGCGGTGAACTGTTCTTGTCTTTTGGATCGATTTAATCCTTGAAAAGCTTGATAAAACGCAAAAAATAGTGCCCTGCATTTCACGTGCAAGTTACATATTCAAAAGCCACTCATTTCTACCGACCAGTGTAGCTTGTAACCGAAAACACTTGTGTTCCACTGAGGGATGGAACTGGAGCCCCACTGCTAATCGTAAACCGTGTTGATGACTAACTTACCTCTGGCAAATTCTTTCGTCAGCGCTCACATATTTGTACACAAGTAACCCCATGCTTCTTTGGAGAATACCTCACGTTCTTTTTGAAGGATGTGTGATTTACTTCCAGTTCCCAAGAACGAGGCAACAGATTTTAACCAACGAGGCGCGGTGTGCGGTTCAAGTAACACTGCACATAGTCCAAACTGATGCGTAGTGAATTTTGAGTAGAGAATCATTTCCGATATTCGGCTTTCCTAACGCTTGCCGTTCTAGGCTGCCTCACACAAATGGCTGGTCACGTTCCGACAGAAAGCAAATAGAGGTTTTCCCCCTTGGTATTTTTGTTTCAGCTTGACAGCAACAATGTTCGTGGTGCAGTTTGACGCGATGTTTGGACTAATACGCTATTGTTTGGTATGGAAGCTACCTTTCATTTCTATTATTAGAAATGTATCTTTCATTGATCGCCTCGTTCGGCAATTATCTTACTTGCCCATTGAGGTTTCAGTAATAACTGATAAACAGGCGGATAGTGTCCTAAATTGTGTTAAATGTCATGCTCGATTTGCTCGCTGCAGAGTAAAAAGGAAAACTTTACGTGTTTATTATTACCATTTACGTTATGGAACAAGTCAGTCGTGAAAGACAATGAATTTTTTTCGGAAAAGTTTGGTAACAATCGGTAGATTTATTGCTGGGCAACGTTCCGCCTTTGACACAAAGGCTTCGTCAGGCCGAGTGACCAGGTTACGAGGTTGGTCGAGATTTAAGGCGGAAGGAGAACCAATCAGCTAAGTTAAGCTAAATCTCTGTAAGCTGTCGACCGAGGGCTTTTGTGTGTTAGGGTGGGTGACCAAGTGTTAGGCCGATGGGGAAACCTACATGGATTTGGGTTCAGCCTAAGGTCTAGTTCTTCTGGTTCGATTCACGTGATGCAACGATTGCACTAAGGCTTACATTGGACAAACTGCCAGGAAATTGCACATTAGAATTTGTGAGCATAAAAGGAGGATAAACAAACTACCAAGGAATGCGGAAGAATACCAAATGCTGGTCAAAGACTCAGTGATGGCGGTACACGCCTTGGACACGGAACATCGAATAGATATGGATAATGTGGAAGTTTTAAGACGGGGATTGCGATTCACACCACTGATAACCGAGGCGGTGGAAATTATCAAGCATCACAGCGTGAATAGAATCGAGGGTGTGGAACTGGTGAGCGAATGGAAGGCGGTCTTAGGCCGAGTTGGCACGTGACTGTGTGTGGTTGTCAATTCACGTAGAATCATTAGCAAAAACAAAGGGTGGAAATCCCGAACCGAACAGAATCCCTCTTACACAACTATCGTAGCACTAGCTCATCCATACAGACGGACGGAAAGTGCAAACGACTTTCAAAAGGGACCATCACGTGAACCGAACCAGAAGAACTAGACCTTAGGCTGAACCCAAATCCATGTAGGTTTCCCCATCGGCCTAACACTTGGTCACCCACCCTAACACACAAAAGCCCTCGGTCGACAGCTTACAGAGATTTAGCTTAACTTAGCTGATTGGTTCTCCTTCCGCCTTAAATCTCGACCAACCTCGTAACCTGGTCACTCGGCCTGACGAAGCCTTTGTGTCAAAGGCGGAACGTTGCCCAGCAATAAATATACCGAATGTTACCAAACTTTTTCAAAAATGATGACCACCGAGTCTGTTCCAAGCGTTTTTCACCTGACTCAACAAGGAATTTTGTTCCCCCCCAAATAAAGATGTTGTACCCAAGCACCTCTAAAGTTATTTGTTAAACTATCAATGCCATGTTTGCCATGTTGCTAAAACCACTTTAAAGCTTTGGATATCTTTCGCTTGTTGCCAAGATGATTCAGATGAATCAACTGCATGCGGTAGATGAACTGACGGACCGAAAAAAAAGTACAGAGTAACTTTTTCTTGTTTACTCTCAACCATGGCCGAATGTCTATTGCAACGATGCGCTCAGAGTTCCTGCCTAAAATACCATCAGGTTGGAAAGCAGAATGTTTGCCGCACTGTAGCAGATGTCTGACTAGACCCGCGAAACAAATTTGTCCAGAAAACATGCTTCTTCTAAGCCTTAAAGTAGAATTCCGAACTACAGACATTAGTCGATTGGACTGGTACTGAGCAGTCAGGAAGCTGAATATCGATCATTCATTGACTAACGGTATGCTTACAGGAGTTATGATTTTGTGGAATCAGTTTTACAGGGCTTAAAAAATTAGTCCTTTGCCAACAGAGGGTGAGTCTCAAAGCGGTGCGACTGGCTTCGCAAATGCGCACGAAAAATACTTTCCTGTCGTAATTGAAGCCGATTTGTAGGTTAGACAAACCCCACTGATTCACCAACTGACTACTTTAGGAACTACCATTAAATTGAGCTGGTGAAATAAATCTTGCATTTCATTTAAATGCAAACGAGCTCCCATTTGCTGAAGCAAGATCACGCATTACCTTAAAGATTCACTACAAACTGTGCACTTAAAACTAGACAACCCCACAGGTCGAGCGGTCTCTTAATCAGGAAATTTTCCACTCAAAGCGTCAGTTGACACAGGATCATTTGAAGTCAGTTGAATGACTGAAAGATGGTGGCGCTACATTCTGTTCACACGCAAGTTATTCTGTCTACTGATCAACACCTCGGAGGCGGATGGGATTGTCCGGTTGCTAAAATTTAAGTCCCCAATTCGAGTCTCCAAAGGGATTCATGAGATACACACTGCTGATGACTTCCAGTACCGATGAAACAGTCGCCCAATGATTTTTGGCTTTCAATCTTAGAATGGCGCAAGTTTTCGCCTGACTCGAAATAGCTTTTTTAAAAGAATGGTCTGTATAATATAATAGGACTATATATGACTACAAGGTTCAGAAGATGATTAGGCATTTTTCTACCACTTAACTTGAAGGTTGAATCAGTTTCCCCCCTATATACTTGCACATGTAAGTGGATGTGAGATATAAATGTACACAAATCACTGATTCACCGGTAACCAATCGGGGGAGCCAAACGCGCGTGCTATGGTACAACGATATGTAAGTGTGCCGTTTACCTTTCAGCCGGTATGTCATTTTTTGATGGATCGTCAGTGCACGGGCAGTTTAACCGCAGCTCGGCGCAATCTCATTCACGCTTCTCTACACCGGACTTGGATCGATGCTACAACAGACTAGAAGGGAATTCCGTTTGTATTTTGGTCGATATTTCATCCTACTTGTGGAGTCAGTCTATGCTGGAAAGCAGAGAAACATTCCGATGTCCTTTCATCTTCGCTGATATTCATCAACGGCATATATCCCATGAGTTTCTAATCCGATACCAACCCCAAAACTTCTGCTTAGTTGGACAGTATTCAATGCAACCACGAGTGGTTACATGGTCAGCTCACAGCTAGTTAGCTACAGCAATAGTTTTCCTGTATGTGGTAGTTAGTGAGATGCTCCGCCTTCAGTTTATGGGCAAACAGGTTACACTAAACTGGCAAACAAAGGGCACCAAGACAAAAGGGGTTTTATCCTCCAAGGCATAGGTCTCTTCTGTATGAGATGTCGGGATTTCGCACTCCATCATGGGGGATAAGCATTAGTCAATAAGGCCTTATTTTGAACATGTTTTCCCTGAGAAAGTAACTGTATTGAGACACGTTCTGGGAAGCCTATATTCGTATCAGAAGGTAAAATTTGATGGAGTTTACGGTTGTTCTGCTTACGACGCAGTACTCACTCATCTGTATTCGCCGTTGATTCTTTCGACGCAAGTTAGTTATCTTATTAGATACAACCAAATTACTAGTTGCATTTTGGTTCGTGGTTTTTGACCGCATGGTCTACTTATTATCAAGCAATCTATGTTACTCTCTAGTGATCTCCATTATTTCAAGAGGTTTGTACCATCAA
This sequence comes from Clonorchis sinensis, assembly GCA_003604175.2. Taxonomy (NCBI): domain Eukaryota; kingdom Metazoa; phylum Platyhelminthes; class Trematoda; order Opisthorchiida; family Opisthorchiidae; genus Clonorchis; species Clonorchis sinensis. The sequence goes on along the minus strand of CM030369.1, from coordinate 68,078,280 downwards.
AATCAGTCTCCGAACTCTTCCATTATCCTGAATCACTGGTTCTATAGTGATTTTTGTTTGTCGCTTACCCTCACTTTCATCGACCGTCTGACAGTTCAGGGAATCATTTTACAAGGTAGTCAAGTAGCAAATAGTCGTTGGAACAGTGCGGCATATGTAGCTTAGTTTATTACACCAGCAACTTTGTAAAGTCCTCTCAAGTGCAAACCAGAAATAGGAAGCAAAGTACCCAATTGTGGTTAGTTTTAAAACTTATCATTAAAATTGGTCGTGGGGTTTGGTCGGTGAAAAAGCGACCCACTTGTGTTTGGCCACTCGTACACTCATCATCATCATCATCTTCAGCTGTATGAAACCGTGTACTTGTCGTACAGTGGTTGTAGCTGCCACAGTTTCGTCCGCCGATGATTTGGGGAGGTGAGGTAGGTAGCTGCGCATTGGAGGCGCGAGCTGCGTAAATGCACCACTGTCAATGGGCTGTTACGTCGGGGAATTGGGAAGGGGGCTATGCATTGAAGGCAATAGCTTGGATGCATGAGCGCCATTGAGGGCGCGATTGGGCCATGTCTGACAATGTCTCTAACCATTGATGTGGCCCGTCTCGGGGTCCCCATCCAGGAAGACGGCAGTGACCAGCGCAGCTGAGTTTGCTGGTAGTGGCTTTTACACTTCGCTGCCAAGTCATTGTTTGACCGCCTCTGGCTCGTTTCCACCCTTCACGTGGTTGTGCGAAAAGAACCCTTCGAGGAAGTCGGTCGACTGGCATGCGCAGCACGTGGCCAAGCCAGCGCAACCTATGCAGTGTGATCAGTTCATCTATCGAGGGTGAGTTATTCCTCCCGAATACCATTCGACGTACTTCAGCATTGCTGATCCGGTGTTCCCACCAGATTCGGGCAATGCTCCGGAGACATCGGTGGTCAAACACTGAAAGTCGTTTGACGTCCTCGGCGCGCAGCGGCCAGGTTTCTGATCCGTATAGTAATACGGAGCGCACAGCAGCATTATAAACTCGACCCTTGACGGATAAGCTGATGTCACGCCTACGCCACAGGTGACGCAGGTTCACAAAAGCTGCTCGGGCCTTCCCAATTCGGATGGAAATATCATCTTTCGCGAGACCACCGGGACTAATACAGCTGCCCAGGTAGACAAATTTGTCTACTACCTCAATCGGTTCACCCGCAAGCACTAGGCTAGGGTTCGGGCCCACCCAGTCTTGCACTAGCACTTTACACTTTGCAGGTGTGAAGCGCATGCCGAACCGTGAGGCGGAATTAGTTAGATTATTTAATATTCTTTGCATTACCACGGCGTCAGATCCAAGAAGAGCTATGTCGTCTGCATACTCGATATCTGTAAGCGGACGCCCCGGGAGCGCTTCGACCCCACAGGCAGTAGAGGCTGATAATGAGTCTTCCATGATCGTATCAATGACGAAATTGAAGAGGAAAGGTGAAAGAGGACAGCCCTGTCTGACACCACTTGATGTGGTGAACTCAGAAGAGAGCTTCCCGTAGACCTTCACACGGCCGCGGGAGTTGGCGTACAGCGCCTTAAGAAGGGTCAAGAATTTAAGGGGGACACCTTTGCTCCACAGACACTGCCATAGTGCCTGGCGGTCTACAGAGTCAAAGGCAGCCTTCAGATCGAGAAACACAACCATTGTTGGTTGCTGGAAGCAGTGTCGCTGTTCAAGAATCTGTCGGAGGGTGAAGATATGATCGATGCATCCTCTTGCAGGACGGAACCCAGCTTGGTTTTCACGGATTTGTCTCTCCCTGTGTTCAGTTAACCTTCGAAGGATAAGACCAGAGAGTACCTTCGATGCCACAGCTAACAGGCTGATGCCACGGTGGTTTTCGCACAGCGTCCGCGTACCCTTTTTGAAAATAGGGATAACTGTCGACATGCCCCATTCTGCAGGCACCTTCTCTTCGTTCCATATAGCACCAGCAAGCTTTGTCAGATGGGTCACCAGGGATTCTCCGCCTTCTTTGAAGAGGGCTGGATAGAGACCGTCCGGTCCTGGTGCCTTCTCACGTTTTAGTACGGATAGTTCGTACTTTATTTCTTCTTCCGAAGGACGATCAAGGTTTACATTCCACTGGCCCGTATGCATTATCTCCACAGGCTGTGTTGCAGGAGGCCAGCTGAACTGCTCTTCGAAGTGTTCGGCCCATCTTTCCAGTCGACGTTTTTGGGAGTGAATTAATGAGCCGTCTTTTTCACTTATCGTTTCGCTGACCGTTGTTTTCCTGGGACCAGTCGATCGTATCAGTTGATATAGGGCACGGCTGTTTCCCGTAGCAAAAGCCTTCTCCATCTCTCGAGCTTTCGATTTCCACCAGAGCTCTCGGTCTTTCCTTAGGCTCTTCACTATTTGGCGTTTAAGGGATTTGCGTGCGCCGTCGTACGCGTTGCCTGCTGGTATGGATTTCCGGGCATCAATCATGGATAGCGACCTCGCCGATATCCAGTGGTTTTGTGGTCGAATCGGGGAGGTTGGACAGACAGCACTGAACGCCGCTAACATGGCTTCTTTCACATTTTGCCATGCTTCATCTACACTCGCACTGCCAGTGCATGTAGAGAGTTGTTGGGCTAGCTCAGATCGGTACTGTTGAGCTATGGTCGATCTTCGAAGATACTGGATTGGCATGCTTCTTTCTAGTTTGCGAGGGCCTGAAGGGAAGCGAACTGTCAGGCGTGCACGCACCATGGCGTGATCGGAATCAAGTGGAGTGCCCCAAAAGGAACGGCAGTCTTGAATTGTGGCTCTCCACCGGTAGCTGATGGCCACGTGGTCCAACTGGGTCCACGGTTGATTTGCAGTTGGTGGCCGCCAGGTCACGCGATGCGAACGCTTATGTTGAAAGTTCGTACTTGCCAGAAACAGTTCATGGTCAGCACACAACTGAAGGAGTCGATCTCCGTTGTCTGTGCGGCGAGCATCGACTCCAAATCGACCGCCCAAATGTGATTCCAAGGAGCTCAGACGACCCACTTGAGCATTCAGATCGCCTGCAAGGATCACAATATCAGTGCTTTTTGCCTGCCGAATGAGCCCGGATAGTTCTCGATAAAAGGTATCCTTCTCAACATCAGAACTGCACTCCGTTGGGGCATAAGCCGACACTACAAACAGGCAGCGCTTTTTATGCCGAGAGGCATTGAGCTTGATTGAACTGGATAACCGGACGGCGCAAAGCCGACTGTTCACTGGGATCCAATCCAGCAAAGCGCGTTCAGCTCTGGGGCTGAGTGCAACTCCCACGCCATATAGTCCACGAGTCATCGCTTCTGGGTCACCGGACACACGGAGGGAGAAATGTGAAAGAGCTGAGTTCATCCTTGGCGTTCTGAGATGCATAACCACGCTTGGGTCTTGTATGCGTGTTTCGGAGACACAGCATACATCAATTTTAAGGGAGTATAAAGTTTCAGCAAGCTCTGCCTGTTTGCCAATTTGACATAGAGTACGGACGTTAAAAGCTCCTATATAGAAAGGATCTCGTGGATTTAGAAGGGTGTTATTTTGTTTACTGTTAATAGGCAGCAAGGGGCATAGGGCCTTTCGGTCAGATAACTGACAGTCAAGTGACCCAGTGACATTTGCTTGTGTGGTGGGAAGGGGTTGGGGAGGGACATCGGTGGACACAGAACTGCGCGGGCAAATGATACTTCCCGGTTGCCCAGGCCGAAGAAGGGGGTTTGGTTGAGGTACCCCACCTTGAGCCTTTGACTCAAAAGTCTGACCCACAAGGCAGTGGGGGGATCTAGGGTTTTGTTCAGGGACCCTGCCCCTAGCCTCTGACTTAAAAGTCTGACCCACGAGGCAGTGGACAGTAGGGTTTTCTTTGGGGACCCTGCCCGGAGCCGATGACTCAATAGTCTGACCTGCTCGGCTGCAGGGGGTTGGCCTAACCCGAGGGCGCAGGGAATAAGGCATTACTGTCTCATTCCTGATGCGGCTGCGCACAGCAGGTGCCTTTTGAGCAGCACCGGACTCTTTGGTTTTAAAAGTATTTCGACCGTAGTGGATAATGCGCCGGCGGTCACGGTCAACCGTTGGGCGATCGGAGTGTGCGGTTTTTAGGGCCGACCTTTTCTAACCCGTCCTTCCTCGGGGGAAGGCAGCATCGCTGCTTCCATAAATATGGACATGCTGGTCACCTGGGGGAAACACCTTACTGCCTTCACACTCCTGTCGCAGAGGACAGTACGACTTTACCCCCAGACCGCCTCGTAGCACGATTACTCGTAGTACGGGGTCTCGCTGTTCTTGGTCTGACTGCTCCCCTTTGGCCTTCCTGGCATGGTTGCACCTTGTGGAACGACGTTCCAGCCAGTGTAGCCCGCGGGATCCTTGCAGCACTCAAGCCCGACCACCACGTCAAGGTAGCAGCTTTAGGTCGGGTCGTACACTAGGGTATGCTGGACACACTCTGCACTGGTAATCAAGTAGAGAGAAACTGAAACGTCAGTAACAAGGTTGGACAAAGCCTTGAGTATTTTTTGGATATTTTTCAGCTGGATATTTCTGAAAACGAAGGGTTTGTTTGAATCTCATGTCAGCACAACCTCACACAGAAAACAGTTGGCTGAAACTATTTATTTTGTGCTACTTAAAACACAATCTAATTTCGTAGAAACAAGTGGTTTGACTTAACTCCTAAAAGTTTACTACCTGAATCTCTTGCAGGAGAAGCTCGAGGCCGAAGCATTGCAAGATGCGGATAGAGCAAGACAACAGTATCTGGAAGAGGGCAAAAACAATGAAACTTTACTTATGGAGGCGTCAGTATCGGAAGACCAACAGATCGACCTGCTGTCTGCTGAACCCAAATTCAGTGCTTCTGACTTGTCCGGCAGTGGTGAAGTAGAAAGGACAGCCGATTCAAACGAAATGAATGTTGACAACGCCGACGAGCCAAGCGTGAACGTTCGTCTTTCAGGTTGGCTGTTTAGACATATAATGAAAGTCATTGTGTACAATGAAACTCATGTACAGGTTGACGACTTGATAATGGTGACTAATGTTGGTCTGTCAGGCATCGATCCGGTAGCTGTAGTTGATATCACGTTTGGTAAAGTATACAGCGGAGTTCAACCAATAGTTCGCTTTTCTGGCCCGTAAGCTCTGCGGCCTCCCTGAAGAACTCTTGACGGAGTAGGCAGTTTCCAGCAAGTTTTGGACGTTCTGGGAGTTATTTTCAGGTATCTGACCTTTCTGACAACGCCATCACACACTCCGCTACCCGGGCTGAGTGCGGCGATAAGTGAGTAATTACGCTAAAGCTGAGAAGCTTCATCCAATCTGTTCCCAATTAATGTCTCCCTGACCCTCCGCTGGTTTTGCTAGCCCTATTGTACGCGAAACATGACGGGTGAATTAGCAGCAGTTATTGAGAAGAAACAAAGTCCAAATCCGTCGTTTTAAGAGGGCATGTCGACTTTCAGGGCACAGCATTTGACGTTATTGCGCATTAGGATCGTCTACAGAATAACTAATGAGTCTGGAAAGATATTGCGACGCCTGCGTTTAGACTAATGCATTGATTGAAAGAACCGACATCTGGATAAACAACAGCTACCTTCAAGTTGACAAAAATTTTTAGGGGGTATAGTGAGCGGTGCTCGAGCAGAAAACGAGGGATCACGTTTGAAATGCCGATATTATGTAGTTAGCCGGTGTTACACATTCTCAGCCTCATTTTACAATAAGATGATGTTGACGGAAACTTTCTTCTGTTTTTTCATGCAGAGGATGAAGAAGACCAATAAAACGCAAGGACTTGGTAAAGGAGATCTCATATATTGGCTCATCACCAATAACGAACAACGTGATTATAGCTATTCTTACCGAGAGCAGGTGTAACATACAACGCTGTAACTTGTGGAATTCTTCCTTTCTTATTATCATGGATGGGAAAAAATAAACCAATATGGAGCATAATAACGAGATCAACAGAAGGCAGTATTTCCAGCTTAGTGAAACTCATATGACATTCTGCAACACAGAGGCTTTCTGTCACAGTAGTCACTAACCCATTATGCTTGATACTGGCGCTTACTGTTACCAACTTTAAGGGCGGGTAGTCAGTCTATAAATCATTAACCATGAGCGGTCAATGTAAGTGAGTGCTAACTTCGAATTGAAGAGTAGTAAGAGGGATCAGGATGTACGAAAGGATGATGTTTGTAAAGCTCGTTTGCGAAAGATAAGGTTACTACTCCAATAATGTACAGTTAGCCAGCTTAGCTACATGTAGAATTCACACGTTTCCTTGGAACACCTTGAATGCTGTTGCTCCATAGTTCTGCGCTCGAGATTTCTGATCATAATTTTATGGTTTATCGCCTTATTTACGGTGCCGCCCAATTTGCACCAAAGATACTCATTCCTGATGCACTCACTGCCAAAAAGCACTTTGCGCGCCATTTAATATCCAAATGGTTTAAAAATCAATTCGAAAAAAATTGTTCGTATAATTGAAGCGACATAAAATTTACTGCACACGGCCTTACGGTACATAGCTTGAGATAGTTCAAAAGATTAGGCGCGAAGCTACTGGCCAGTGGGTACTTGTTTCGACGCCAACCCATACTTTTCGATTGTGCCTCTCTAGACTTGGGAAAACTGGCAGCAGCTCATCCCTATCGATTCCTTCTGACTGTGCCGCAGATATACACCGGAAGGATTCCACAGCTTAGTGATTATAATTCATGCAATCGTACCGGAGATAATATTGTCCCATAGAGAATGTTGTTTGTCGATTTTGTTTTGGTTAAACCCAAAAGCAACAACTGGCTGGTTAAGTAGTTTACTGGAATATATGGTGAATCTGAGTGATGTTCGAGAACATACCACTATTGCGGTTTTCTCTAAATTCAATCAGTCTTTTTTGCTGAAACTATGAAGTCTTTTTTTCTAGCAGCTGAGGTGTCGGTTTTATGTTTCCGTGGGATTATCAGTGAATTTTATAATTCCTTGGGTTCTTGTAAACTTTACCAACAATTTTCGAACCAAACTGGGTACTTAATCAGTGGGCACTTAATCAGTGATAGTGTTTGATTTTGATGAATGGGAAACTAACGACTGCACTTTTTAATAACCGGGAAGGAACTAGAGAACGTGAAAGTATGTTTTCTGACTTACAGTATATTGACAGTTATTTAGCTGTCAACCTACCCTTCAAATTCCGTGGCCGTACTAAAGGCGGCGAATCATGTAACAGAGCTGGTCTTTTCAGGGCAGATAAACAAACACCAAACAGGAAGCAACAAATTGGGTAGATATCGAAATTTTTCTGACTTTTCGATGATAAGGACTGGGCGCTGACACCAGCGCTATCTCATTCAGGTTGACCTGTATAACGTAAACACAAAGTTCGTTGATCCATTTTTAGCTTTATGAAGTAAGGTTAAAAGCCGAAATAGACTTGTTAAAATTTGAATAGTAAAATGTTTAAACAACTTCCATTGTCAATTTTCTTGCGTCCTTCAGACCTGCCGCTGTCAGAATGTTAAAAGCGAAATCGCGTAATAGCACAGAAAAATCGAATTACAATGATGATCGCTCCACGCACTGCTTCTTGCTTCGACGGAGCAAATTTGCTTATACCACTTTGTCTCCTTATGGGAAGTTAGAATGTCTAAAATGCAGATTTCGGAAGTGCTGATACGGATGGAAACGATGTCAGGAACTGGATTGAAATAGTTTGTTGGACCAATATGTCTGCAAGAAATAAGGTAGGTATCGTCTGAGATAGACAACCAACCACTGTCAGTTGAAAACAGTCGTCCGCTTCTCCATAGAATCGGATTCCTTTAGAGGCATCCGCACCCCTCAAACCGACTGACTCAACTCCCTACTGTGCGCAAGTTCCTTATCAGAACTTTGGAGATACATTTTCGCTGCCAGTTTTTCACACTTCCGTAGACCATAAGATCACTATTTGACTGCAATATGATTTATTTCCGGAGATTGAGGATAGAGCAGTGTGATTACCACCGTACAGTCTGCGAATTTATAGTACATCCAGATTCCAAAGCCAACGAAACTCTCATGGGCAGCATAATATCATTAAAAAGTTCTGTTCGTTCCGCGATGCACATTTTTAGCTTTAGGTGCATATGACCCCACACAGAGCATTTTACCTCAAATGTTCCCTAGCTGAAAGCTTATCTACAACAAGCATTTTTCGCATTAGATTTACTCGCTATTGGCACTGATCTCACATTCCTGTATGGTATCAAGGAATATATCATGCTGATAAGTGCAAGACCCGCAGCAGCCCTCCACAAGCTTCACAAGCTCCAACAGAAACTGACTGCCCAGCTAATGCCAACTCAGCCGTCCTCCGTGAGGGATTTTTCTTTGAGGACAGGGTCTTGTATAACTACTTGAATATTGCCTATTGTGTCAAGTTATTATCTAATGTATAATTGACCGAATCGATCTACACTATTCCTAAGTTCAGTCTGGTGTGCAACCCTGTGATATCTGGCTTCCGCTTTTGGTTGTGATCATTTGATACCTCAATACCCTGATGAAGCGTATTCGACGAACATATAGGTCTGAATGACACATTGGTAAAACATTGTAAAACATTTATGGTACGTCTGCAAAGCGGTATACAATAGTTCCAGACGAAGATTTTTCGTTCGAGTTGTCTTAACTACCTCATGACATACCTGGCAGGTTATTTTGAGAATGCTGAAGCAATGCTTTTTGCCGATGTTGTAATCGAAACGAAATAATTACAGGTGGCATGGTTATGAATTTGAAACAGTGATTTCGTTTTGGACAAGAATGATGGCTGGCCTGAATATATCTTGCTTATGTCACGACAAGGTGTTTATTCCAGCATCCATGGCAGTCCAATGATTCCAGCCAGCTTTGCTTGGTTGCTCGCCATATGTCGCATAACTCGCCAGCTTACTAAACAGCTCAGTGCTTAATATTAATGGATCTCGTGTATAGGATTTCGAAAATCTTCAAAGAGGAAGTACCCATATTAAACAAAGCACGTCAGGTTGCGTATTCACTGCGTCCATTTTGCGCACCAAGGTGTGATCGTCTGATTAGTTCTATGGACTTCAAAGATCTCCTGAAAACCCGAAGATAGTTGCAGGTAGAACGCTGCACCACCCAAACTACTAGGCAAGCCATGTTGATCAAATACTCTTTCGACTGCAACGAGTCACTTGTTATTCCTATAGGATGGTGCATTTTCGTACACGTCTTCAGAACTCCGGAAACACGAGTCGATACGAAGATAAGAAGGAACTGCCTGTATTTCATAGTGCATCTTAGGCCGCTGGACTAGGCTGGCGTGCACGAAAGCCAAAAACTCACTACATTCAGAATGATGGTTGCAGTAAATTGCTCGGAAATTGTTCTTTAGTTCGATCCAGCATATGAATGAGGTATCTTAGTATATGTTCCCGCTTCAATAGTCTGGCAGAACTTGTCTTCTCGTAAGGGTTTTGCTCGCGGCATAAGTTCCAGGAACTCATAAAATGCTTTGACATGATTTGCGCGAAATAATAAGCCGGCGCGTGGATTGCCAGGTGAGCATAATGTGCGATAGTGCTTATGAAGGCGGCTGACAATCTTTTGTACAGCGTTTGCGGGCTGTGAACACTTGCATAGTGTGTTAGCTGTATGGCTGGTAGGCACCATTATATTGTGTCTGCTGTATAAACCGTAATTCGGTTGACTTGGCTCAGCAGGATCCTCTATTGTAACGTATGCATGTAGTGAAAAGATCGAGCGATTAGTCCCCTAATTTACAACGATTTTTGTGAAAGAAAGGGGAAAACAACCTGAGTCGAAGCTCAGCAAACAAGAAAGCATTAATCATTACACACAAATCAAGTGATCAAAAACAATGTATGCTGCGACAACTTTGTGCAGCGAAAACGCCAAATTTTGGGGCACGGGATGTTTCTGTTTTGATCCCTTCTGTCCCAGCCCGCGATGAGACAGAACCCCAGGATCGAAGAGCTGAGGATTCCATCTCACAAAAGGGCTGTCACTGAGCGACGTGTACCAGTGGACTAGGCAGCTAATGTCATATGAATTGGTCCATCTTCTTTTCAACTTGTTAAACCATTTTTACCCCTGTCTGTCTGCACAATGCTGGTTCAAATTAGTGTGCCTGTTTTCTTAGTTTACCAATCGACCGAATCCGTGAATGGACCTGTTGGAACGGGTATATTAACTCTGACAAACCAAGCACGCTAGTGACATGGACAGGACCTCAAGTCGTCTGACTTTATCGGAGAAGGCCAACAGAAAGGCACAATTGACGATTCACAGTCATTGTAAGCATGACTGTGGCTTAGTGTATACTTACAGTGATTGGTGAGTTATCTTAACTCTTCTACATTTTAAAGTAAACAATCTTCTTCCTAAGAATTTTTGAGGCACTGTTAAGACATTGTTTAGTGATTGTTTTCGGGTCTGATTTGAGATGGTCCACTGGTTCACAATCTAAGTGCCCCTAGCTTTTTAATCCAGAAATAAGCCGACAATGAAATTTACTACACTGCTACTACGCTACTACACTTAGCCTCAAATTATCAGGAGTGCGACCACCTGTGAACATGACAGCCTGACCTTAAGGAATACTCCGCGTCGTCTGGTTACTTGTTAGCAGTCTGGGTTGTAAATGATTGAACAAAGTGTTCCTATAAGAAGAGTGGAAAACGAGTTCTTGAAGTCAGCGTTGGCCACAACAAAGGTGAAGCCATTTAGTCTTGGTTTCAGCAACTCGGTAGCGATAAGGACGAAATTTCTAAAGGATAGGATCACTGAACCAAATGCAGCTCTTGAAGTGCTTTCGCTCGTGGCTATGGAAAGAAAGTATACTGATCAAGCCTACCGCGTGACTGATGTTTTTATGTATTTTGTCTATGAATCTACGTTGCATGCAATCCAACGTCATACCAAAGATGGTGAATCTGCTACATCCATGCAAGAAACTGAAGCTTTCTTGGAACCTTCTGGCGTACCCAATTGGTAAACCATTTCTGGAGTGGATTTTTGGATCCCGTTGTTCCCAGACGCTGAGAAGAAATGTTTGATTCACTCGGCTTTTATGCTTTGATTAGGAGTGGAATTTAGAATAGAGATCAAGTATACAAATGAAACAATCGGTCCAGATTGTAATGTTACACACTCACGGAAATAGTCCGTGGCCCATGGGTCTTGAAGCCAGTGAAAGTAATACACATCACATAACGTCAGTAATGTGAAATCTCAGTGCCAATTTTTATGCTCGTACCCACGTGTGGACTCCCACCGCTGACCTCCCACATACTGTACGGGTGCTGTATGTAAATTTTAAAACCATCATTCTGATTCAAAAGCCATTCGGGTGTCTTCACGCCGCATTTCCTTTCGATTGCAAGCTTTATGTTACAGTTCATATAAATAAACCGCACTCTACCCACATTTCTATTTCTATTTCCAGTTTGTACAGAATTGCATATTCTCTTCACGGAACATACTACTCATTGGATTGATGAAAAGTTCCCGACCGCTTACGACCGGTTTTTGTCTTCTTGCGGTTTTATTCGTCAATCACATATTCAGCGATAACTCGAAAATCATACCAGCTGAAATCTGAGGGGCATTTGGTGCTGTAATTCGGTTGAGGCATATCATAACCCAGGGAATCAGCTGAGATTTGTTTGCATCTGCCGTTAAAACCAAATTAATTTGCAAATGAGTGTAATTGACAAATTGTTTGTAATAAGGGGTTCAAGTCGAACACAAGGTTAATGGAGTTTTCGAAGATTCATTTGTCTGATGAGTCCGAAGGAGAGCGAAATCGGTTGTGGGCAGCCGGCGAGTTTTCAGCCATCGTCAAGAAAACATATTGACATATCTCGAATATCGTACGAATTGAAACATGTGGTGACCGTGTACAGTACACTCACCCATGAACGACAGATTCAGCTGGGATTCAGTTGGGTTCCCTGTCAAAGACAAACTTTGCATATTCTCCTGCATTGCAAATCTTTTGCAACAAACTAATGCTAGATTTAGGCTGCTTCTGATAGATGATTCTGTGTTAAGCACATTTCATGAGAGATTCAATCCAAGACAAGAGCTTTGCGAACGATAACCTTAAAATAAAGCACCACCTGTGGATACTTGAAACTGCGGTTATTCTACTGCTGCTAATGTTTCCGTAGCATCATGAACAGGTTAATCGGGTCATCCGATTCACGGAAAAACTTGAGTCTTTTCACCTCTAGTCTCCGCATAGCAACAGTTCTGTACTCTCTGGCTGGTCTGTCTGCCAGAACTCGTGGTACATGCACAGGACCATGTGATGGGGTAATCATGCCCACGTGGAAGCGCTATCGATGATATTCCATGGAAGTGTGAGGGTTGACTCGACATCATTTGTACTTTCAACTCGTAGACGCCATCCGGTCGTTTTTGAGACTAATCAGTGCGACTAGTAGAAAACTATTTAGATGCATCTAGAACAATGACTGTTGGGCCTGGTGGGGTCTGCCTGATAGAACGACTTTCACTTGGAGGAAAATTTTGTACCAACAAGGTGTACAAAACAAGGTGTCAAAAATGCCAATTCTGGCACTGAGGAGAAAAAATGAAGGCTGTCCAAGTCAGCGAAAGCGGTAATGCTTTTGGCAACATTTTCCTTTTGACCGGTGTTAGTCATACTTAAGTATGTGGGAACTGAGGACTGAGGAAAATATCAGAGCACAGATTCCGCCAAAAATAAGAAAAGGCATAATACGATGTCGAAAACACCCGAAAATACCTAAAATTCTCCTGGAAGATTGCAGGATTAGGAGATAATATTTATTTTTGTCTTCTTCCCAATAGAAATCACCCCTAGCGGGGAATAAGTTTGGAATATCCTAAGGACGTTTTCTCGAGGGAGAGAGGACCACTGCACCATTAGTTACTCATACGACTCCGTAGAATATTTTTAGCTCGATGCTCTGAACAACGGGAAGTTGGTGGAATTTTTCGGTTGTTTTTTACTTATAAAAATTTCCATGTTCTCCTAATGTTATCTGTCAGCAGAGATGTTTTGATGTCACTCTTGGAAAACAAAATTTCTAGGTCATGTCGACATTCGACATTTACAATACGCTCACAGTGTAATGGGTTCACTGAGTTTTCGGCCAAATTACCAGCAAGTTCGAACTACCGTTAATTTATCCAGTCACTTTGAGTGGGGTTATTAGAAACCCATGCGTTGATGAAACCCCTGATAACCCCCCAACAATACTTAGGAATGAGACTATTCGACATTGCAGTACCCCTTCTACCGGCTCGGAGAGGAATTAGAAGTGACATTTAAAATGGGCAGGCCAGCTAAAATCGATAACTATTGGTTAAGAGGGATGAAACTGGTATGTTCCTGGTGGTGCTGATAAGTGTCCGTCCGGCCACGTTAGGTCCGACGTTTGTTCAAAGTATGTGTTCAAGGATCAGATATAAAAAAAACGGATGCCAATTCTTCCTGCAATAAAAGAAACCTTATCTCTCAGAAAATCCGCCCTTTAGGCGTTTACTTCCTAAATAAGCCTAACAGAAGCTCAAACTTCAGGAGTGTTTGGAGAACTCAGTTTTGACTAGCTCCTGAGTGACGACTTCTTAGATGGAAGGCTAACACGTCATGTGAATTCCCTCCACACCTGACTACTTACAGTTTGTTGCTAGTATGGGGAAGTAGGAACTTCGAAGATTTGGAATCTCCAAATGCCTGATGTTATCATCAAGCCTTAGGTAACTCAGATGAATAGCCCACAAAACGAATAAACCTTCCATACGAGAAGTCACTTGAGCAGGCAGTTGACACATGACCACGTAAAGTGAATCCCGTGACTGAAGGAGAGTGGCGCTATTTCTTGAATGGATGCGAGTTACTCACAATGCCAATCAGTCGCTCATAGCCGAAGGGTTGCGGTTTTGAAGCTCCCTGAACTTTCGTGGGATGCACACTGCTTATGATTCCCAATAAGAATGCAACTGCTAGACAGTGTTTCCTTGCTTTTCGGCACAGATTAGCTTAGCTTACAGGACGAAATCTTCGTCGATTATTATCTTCCGGTCAACGATGCCAAACCACTCGACGCCTACGAAAATTTGGAGAACTTCGGACGGTTTGCGCCGAACCGAGTGTAGGTGAGGGCGAGCAAACACATTCTGAGGATGGTGTCTAGCTAGTATATGAGACGTACTGGTGTTGGGGACTGATAAGGCAAACAGTGAAATGTCCGTAAAGTAAAATATACCTGATTCAGGGCCATACATACCTTAGATTCCTCGAAGGCTCCAGAAGTGTAACGATAACCGATTCGATCAACAAAAACAGACAAAAACCGTATAACACCATCATTATTGTTGTTCATGGACTAAATTCAACTTTTTGGAATGTGAATGTTGTCTGATTTGAAATTACGTCTACGAAACCCTTATGTATGACGTTTTTTGCTTGCTTACTGTATATGTTGGGCCTTGAAGATGATTGTAGCAAGACAGTTGGTCAGAATATGGCACTGCTATAGTTGGAGACTGATAATCCACGCCCGCACTACTTCTTAGTTGCTCGGGTAACACGAAAAACCGTTAAGGAACTATGCCTTTTGTATTGAGAAGCCGTTGAAAAATATAGGATGACTGGCGACCACCACCATCTAACTGGATAGCATGTTTGTTTTCGCGCAGATTTTGCTGGCTTCGATTGCCAGCTCTTTACCCTTTCATCCGTACTATCAGGTTCGGCAGCTTCTCTACGTTTTCGTTTTGCAGTTATTGTAACATCAGTTTTGCAGATGCGAGATAAAGCACCTTTAGCTTTTTGCTATTACCCTTTGAAGTATTTCTCGCATCGATGAACTCTGGTCGTACAGACAGGTCATAATAGGTGAAAGGTGAGTTTACTGTTGACTCACCGAGGAGAACTGACCAAGTCATCATTTTGCAAGCTGAACAAGTCTGGGAACCACTTCCTCTTCCACTCAAGTTGATTCTGTAATACAGTCTACTTCTCACTAAGGAATACGCATCAACAGAACTAAACTTACTAAACAGAACTAAACCAACATGAGGAATGTCCCTTCTTCAGAGGCTTTGTTGACACACGTTCAGGTACTCAACAGTTGTCGCCGTTTCCAACCTAAGCCTAGTGAAAGTGATTGATTTCAATAATACAGGAAAAAATGGTTGGTTCTTCAGGTGACCATACTGACAGATCTGTTACTTAAATTCGAATTATTGACTTGACTGTTCAGCTGTAGCACCCTTTCGGTACCTAGCTGCCATGCCATCCGAGGGAATTTTGAGAGCTGGGATACTGCCAGGTTGCCCAAGCCTAAACAGGGGAATTCGAAAGTCAGAGATCGGGTTCGAACCACGGTCCTTTAGGTGAGTAAATTCGCGCTCTAACCACTTGAGTCATCTCGTCCCCCATTGTTGACTTAATTCGGACCGTAATGTTAATTTGCGCTACATTCGGTGAGGAGCCTATGTCGTATAGGCACTTGGGGTCCAAAAGCCCGGTTGCTCTTTCACCGTTCATTGAAATGGAGTTTTCCTTGCTGACGCACATCATCAAATGAGAGATTCAGCCGACCCAGTGACAACCATTCATTCCGGTAACCTTGTGTGCCAACGGTTTCCTCATGCACTACCCTGACAACTGATGGCATCTGGCATAACGGGATGTAAATCTTACGAGCAAGCTATAGATAATAATGAAATCAATGTGCCTGATTCCACCCCTTCTGTCAACCGTCGTGCCATTCAGAAACTTGTAAGAAATGACAGTCGTTCTGGCATCGAAAGAAAGAGTAATTTTAAGCATCCGTATTACAGGTTTCTAGTATCTTATTTATCCTACCGAGCTCCGCTTTTCCAAAAATTCGGGAATTTAATATTCAACACCCGTAACTCACGGATCAAACAGCTACTTGCTCGCGAATGTTTTGCAGTGTCTTGTGCTGACGAAGCCGTTATTTTCATTCAGAAAGACATTGAAAAGCCGAGAGAAGTTTCCCCGGTCTTTGTCTCCCGAATTCTTTTGTATACTTTTTGGCTGGCTGAGTTTAGAATAGTAGTGATTCCTTCAACCAACACTGAACTGGTTGGCATCAAGTGGTATTATGGTGTTTTGTCTAATCAAAAGAACAGTCTCTGAAACCCAGGATGCTTTGTGTAGGTTAGGTCTCTAGTAGGTGTCGTCTCTCACAAAATTGGGAGAAAAGACCCAGTACAATAGTTCGGACCTGTAAACCCACTCCCACGCAAGTGCAGCTGTGTTTCAGTTCAGCTGATAATTGGTCGCGGCAATAAACCCGAAAACACCCGACTCAGGCGACTTGGTTGATGTACACTCGCTAGTCCTTCCTCGCAGTTTCTTCCGGAAAATGTAACATTGCAACAGCGCGTTACTGACGTGAACTCACTCACAGATGCTCATAAATCGGAACGGAGAAAGCGGAATAACTGTTGGATAAATTCCCGCAACTATTCAAAAACAGCCTATACGTAATTGCGCAGTGTTCTTTTTTGAGAGACCTTGAAGTACCGGTGTTCTCATCTGTTGTCACTGCCAATGAACATGATGATAATGACGATCTTATGGGAAACAGTTTCCGACTTCATTGTGGCGAACTTTTTGATCCCTTTCGAGTCTACGGGGTATTATTAAGTCCCCTAAAAATTTCAACGTTATGCTCATGGTGAATTCAAATGTACCACCCCCCCCCAAAAAAAAGGGATGTACACCTCAGTGTGGGGCTTTATTGGATGCAGTCCGGTGGAAGGTACGCCACAAAAGATGCTCACAAAAGAGGCCGAAAGAGAAATGGAAGATACATACTTAGATATGCCAGTGAGAAAGATGAACATTGATTCTTTAAAACCATAAAGCCTTCAATGAGAATTGATGAAACACCTAAAAATTGCGGAAAATAACCCATGGATGAGGCACAACTGTGGAGTAATATGGAAGTTCGAATAGATAGACGTTAGCCCGAGTCTTAAAGATCTGAAGATTCCAAGGATTTGGAAGAACAGAAAGTAGAAAGGCACATTTACTATGGGTGTAGAAGTGAAATTTTGAGCCAAAAATATAAAAATTCAGGTGAACAGCAGTTGAGGGAGAAGAACGGGAGCAGATGCAAACCCTGCCCCCTCCCCCAGAAAACAACTGTGTAAGGAATGACATAAAATTGGACATGTGCTGTATTCTTGTTTCAATGCGAAAAAGATAAGATGAAGTGAAAGATGATAACAGGTGATGGGCTGAGCTAATCTTGTTTCAAACCAATAGGTTTTGCAGCCCCATGCCTTAAGCGCATTAGAAAGGAGGCTCTGTTTCGTTGGGCTGTGTATGTCCATGTTTGCTTGATGGGTTAAAGGCCAAGTTCTCACATCAGTATTTAAACTGTGATGAAATCCACCTTGCGAAGGCGAGGTAAGAGAACACTGCCAAGATTCAAACGATGAACTCTTGCCGGGGAATTCAAGTCAAGAAACTAGTTGAGCGTCCCCAGGAAGATTGCGTCTAACGGATTTAAAGTTCGGATACTCAGTTTTTGGGGCCAATTTTCATGGACGGGGGTAGTATGCAAAATAAATTTAGTGGGATCTTGTTGGTGCTCAGTTCACCGTTATATCTTTTTGAGGTATCACGAAAACTGTGTCAACCAGTTAATGGAAGGATAGCATTTTAACAACAACATCAGGATAGAGAAATACTGTATTCTGTTATTTTGAAAGATTTCTGCACAAAAAGAATCTGCAGAAGGGAAGCTGATGCCATCGCACTGCAGAAATCACCCGACTGAAAAAATTCGTAAATCATTATGAGCTTAAAGGTAGACCGCTACCTCGTTCTCTGCCGCACGGAATAGACCACCATTTTTTCGGCATTGTTTGAAACCTCCAGTGTCATTCACTGCCACATAAAATATAATGTAAGCGCGCTGATTAATTCGACCTCCGGATGTAAACCGGCAGCCCAAAGTGAGGTTCCTTGAATGACTTATCGGAGCCACTGTTAAAACTTTCCGTCCACTGGAGCAAAATGGCAGTTGGTGCAACTTCAGCAACCCCCTGTTTTTTACCGGTCTTCTAGGGTTGAACTGTCTCTCGTAGTTTCATCAGCATTACCAGTCGATGTTTCACCGAGGTCACGAAGATACTTCAGTCTTCTTTGATAACGTCCCTCTGCATTTTTGAGTGAAGAATTTGGCATCATCTTCGGGAGATTGAACTTTCCTTATTGTTTTCATTTTCAGGAATATAGATAGCTTTGACGCAGCGAAACAAATGAAATTCTCTGGATATACTGTACAGTGAGCGAACGCGGTTAAGGTTAGAAGATGCAAACCATGAAGTTGCGGTCATTCTACTCAGATTACATAAAAATAAACATGTCTGAATTAAACATGAGCACACTTGACTGGAAATCCTTCATCGCAGTTGTAATGGATATATGCCCTACTGAACCAGGAACCCACCAATCAACTGCCATGTTGGTATCAGCATTTGTTGTAAATTGGTTGCAGATGAAGCCGCTATGAAGCAGCTGTAAGGCCTCACGTAAGATGCAGGCAACAGTGCGCTCACATCCGGTTGCGTTCATGCGTTCACGCCCGGTTGGCACGAACCATCAGTTCATCTCAGCTGACTCGTTCAGCTTGATTTATTTTGTGACCACAAGGCGTTGGTCGACTTTTACTGACAGCAGCTGAGGTCACAGCCAACCGGCCAGGATGACTAACCCTTGAACCTCAAAACCTGCACGCACAGACCATGGCTTTAATCTAGCCTTGTACTGACTCGCTGTTAGCTTATCCGAATCGTGCTAGTGGACTGTCCCACGGGCTGTCGCAATCCTCCTTACAGCCAGTCGCTATGTGTAGTTAATTGTCTTCGTTATTCTGCGTTAAACTGTAATTTAGTGGTAAGCCGGCAGAAATGTCCTTGAATAAATGATGTCTGCGTCGAGTAGGTCACCACAAAGTCTTCACTTGACCATCTATAAATGTAATCTGACTGACGTGTAGGTGCGATTCTCCACTTTCGTCGCTCCAGTTGCCACCATAACCTACATGCGGCAAGTCTTGCCCCACTGAATTTTCAGTTATGGCACACCAAGCTCTGTGGTTAAATCTTTCACAGAAGTGCTACGATCTACAGCTGGACTATTACAATGTCGGTTACAGTCAAGTTCATGGGTCTTATTCGAATCCGGAAACCACTGCATATAAACTAACAAAACGATTTCACGGAATATCAAAACTTTTTGGACTTTGTTAGTATCTCCTGGGGTAACCCAAGCCCTTAGCTTGGAACAATAAGCCAGGAGTCTAGAAGATAAGTGTTCGGTAACCATAAAGGCACATAAATAGTTACTAGCTGGTCACGCGCAAGTGGCCAAGCTCACCAACAGACGAAATGCTTGATTAGTCGAAGTCGAACAAATGCACAAGAGCTCTAAAGAGCTCCTGAGATCACAAGGGTGAAATTTCGGCCAACGGACCGCATGTTTTACATCTACTTCCCCTTCCGGTAATGTTCTCACAGCGAAGGTGATGAGGAATTGACCATAACTCTCCTACTCACTCTCATCTACGATTTTTAGGCGACAAATATTTGCAAATGCTTCGGTATATTTGCACTCCGGATGGTACTTTATTGCCTCATCAGTTTGTTTACGTTTGTCACATTTTATCGCGTAAGCCAAAAGCTACAGGCCCCAGGATTGGATACACAGTACTAGGATCGACAGCATATTATCCGAAAGGTAGAGCGAAACATCCCGAAGCTATAAATATTCACAGACCAACGGCTCGCTGCCAACAAATGTGAAGCTGTTGCGCATGTACTGGTGTTTGAACGTGGCATGCGCACATTGTTAATAATTATGGCACTATTCACACGTACCAGACAAATAGTTTGATTTACTTTGACATGGGTCATTTTGAGTGTTTGGATGCGACCAGTGTATAATTTTGCATCTTTAGGTGTACCAAACATTTGGGTTGGGTAGGATCTGTGATAGTCTGTGCGTAGGTGTCAGGGACTGCTTTTAGTCTGCGCCCCTCTATTGATTCGGATGATCAGTGCCTAGCTTTCACGGGTAGAAGCGATTACTTACTATTTATAGACCAATTGACAAAATTCTGCTTCTCATGTGATGGGTTTCTTTCTTCCAAAAACCGGTGGTGAAAGTGAGGCTGATGATGTCCAGATGTCAATTTCATTTGAAGCAAAGGAAAACATCACCCGAAATTTCCCTGCTACTCTATGGAAATCTGATAATGATGGCGGGTTTGGTATATGTCAGTTCAATTCTCTCTATTTCTATGGTATTCAAAAGCGAATGTTCCTTCTATGATGAGTATACCTAGAAAGAGTAAAAGTTTCATAAAGTGAATAAGCCTTATATTTAAAAAATCATCAGGCGAAAAGTTAGGCGACATCGAATGGCCCGATGTGAACTACATGATTGGAGGATTATAATCCACATCCTGTATAAATGCAGTCTATCACATTCTGATCAAACAATAGTTGCTGAATAGCTAATTGTTAACCGACCAACCAGAATTTTGTAAGTTTGAATCAACTCATGGTGTTCGATAGATTGCCACTGTTGTTGGCTTCCAACAAGTTGTAAACAGCCAACTACTCTCATTTGCACATGAATCCAGTTTTGAAGGAAGACTCGATTGAATTCAGCTGTATCACTTATTTAAAATGGTCTTCCTCAACTGAATGTGCTGCACAAAGTTTGCCTCATGCTTTAGTTGGCACGATACTCGACAAGTTGCAGTATATTTTCTTGACGGAATGCACTACTCATATGGTTGCTAGCGTCTCTTTGACAGCCTACGTTCGACACCTACCTGATGACCTTCAAGAAGGGCAAAACCGGAAGTGGGCTACCAGCGAGTAGCATGTTCTGTCAGAGCTGAAGAACATTTAATCACCCTAAACTTTGTTACACATATCCACACTAAGTCTATTCATTGCAACTTCCTTTTTAGAGCGGCTATATCCAGTCGCTTCCGCTGGTCCTTTTTGTGACCGTTCAGAACGTAGCAGCCAATTCTCAAGTCAGAGTACAGAAAGAAAGTTTCAGACGGAAGTTGTCTTACGTCCCCTACACATAAACCAAGCACAGATTATCCCGATACTATACTGTACAGAAATACTTCTTCAGCGATAAGGGTGTTAAGAATGCCTTTGAGGCGAGATGTTTCGTTTCTTCTGTACGAGGGAAACAGTGGAATTGGAGATACCGGAGAATATGTTGTGATCCTATTGGGCTGTTTGGAAATTTGGTCTCAACAGCAAATACCATAAAACTAATATCACTTCAGACATTTCAGGATCTCTTGTATGAAGAGGCAAGTGCGACTCTTCACTGATCAGTTTTCCCTCTTGTTTTCTTGTATGAAGTACGCTGTCGGTGACGTGGGTACATAACGGAATCGAAAGATGTCTGTCTATCCTCAAGAGTCACTTTTTTCTTAGTTTCTGTGCAGAGCCATGTGGATTCGTCATCTGGCTCACCATATTTTGTTGAGGTGACTTCAGTATTTCTGCAGTGCGTTTCGATGTTTTGATTTTACAACTGTTTACATCAGTGGTCTTCAACAGAGTCACTATTGTCCGCTGGGGGCAGTATTTAAGTCTGGAAGGTGGATGGGATCGGAGGCCTGGGGTCTTTGAACAGGAATGTGAATACATTTGCAATAGCAATGGTTTCATCACAACTCGTGTGAATGTTGCCTGGACATGTCGTCGTAGAAAGCTAGATTTAAAGACAGGGCTTCTATGCCGTTAGATAATTGGCCAAATCACGACACAGTGTGCTGGCCGTTTATTTTATTTATCCCGTTAAATTGCCTAACCGGTTTAACTTTCCCCTAAAAAGGAGTAATTTTCTTTAATCAGAAGACTATGTTTCAAAAAGAGGGCAATAGAGGACAAAGACTGGATTGTCCCGGTTTGTACTAACCCATGGCCAGGACGTCACCTTGGAATGTCATATCTGTAGGTTCTGAAGTCAGCAACTGTTCTTTCAATGCTGTTCTCGAAAGAGGAATAGGAACAGTCAATTTTCGAGCGAAATACAACATGCAGTCTGGTTCGCCTGTTTGGCGGATCAGGTGAATCTCTTACTTGACCCGAGTCACCGATGATGGTTTATCGCTTGCTAATTATGATCGCTTTTGATGCAGGAATTCTTGCGTTGGTTTATGGTCGTCAGCTTGTGCGCCAGCACCTGCGTGCACTGCCAGCCGCAAGTGATTAGGCACACAACTGCAAGACAACTATACAGAAGTACGCCTTACTTGAGATGCATCATCTCGTACAGAACACAGGACAGTAATTGCGCTCAGCTAACAAGTTGGGCTGAGTTTAAATAAATTATTGTCAATATTTTTGACAGGTTCCATATTTTTTCGTTCAGAATGATCCTATCCACCGACCCGATCAAATGTCGCGCAAATTTAGCCAACAATACTTCACTAGAACAGTGCTTCCACAGTGATGGTTCTCAAGCTGCAGTGGCATTTTTTTGTCATGCACAGTTACTACAGTCTAAACTGTTTGTTGTCCACCTAAATGGCACTGACGTCCAAGTGGCCTGCAAATAGTAACGGGCAAACTAATCTCGAAGATGATTCTAATAAATTATATCAGGTGACAGACAGCCATCAAAAACAAGAAGTATTTATAAATTTGGATACCATACTACAAACACCGCTCGTTGGCGCTGCAAAACCAAGAAGCGCCATGCATACGGCGGTTCCCTTTTTTTGGTGTGAATCTCTAGCGTGCGCAGATCTCGAATCTTTAGAGCTATTCAGTCTCCTAACCTTTCAGTTGGTTGTAAATTACACAGTTCGGCCGCGGATGACCGATCAGCAGTGTGATGTAATCACATCCAGATAAGATATGGCGCCACTCACCACTGAAACATGGATTTCACGTCAAACAAGCTGATGTTCGCTGCCCCCCCCGTGACAAATTTTTGGGTGGGAGGGTCATACGATTTGTGAAGCTGTTTTATTTCCTGACTAGATCATTCTTTTTTTTTCTAGTTAGAAGGTATTTTGAATTCTTACACGTAGATCACCTGACTTAAACCGGGTGGGTTGTGCTATATCTTGTTTGGCTTCCAATGTGCCACTCAGCGCCAAATAATCATGTTCGAATTCAAACCGGAAGGTTGCTGGCTCAAATTTTCCCAATGCCTCTCGAAATGGACAGGTTCGAATATTCTTGACTGGGAGCAGTCAGGTTACATTGCTTCTTAGATTCACTTCTGTACCAGGAAACCCTTATTCAAAGTCTGAACAATACTGCCTGCAGTATCACTAACATAGAATTCTGGGAGGCCAAAGAGTCTGTTGTTGAGGATTTGGTCTTGATGAGAAACTCCTTACAAAACGAAAGCCAGGATAGAGAAAGGTTTTTTCTACAGAAATGTCCATTCAAGCGGTGTTGCAGGAATACGAGAATCATCGGAATGCAATTCATCTGATAGGACAGCCTATGGTATTCTTATCCCTTCTTCAGGTTCATCCAACAGCTCTTCAAAATCAGAGTTTGAGGAATGGTCGTTGGCTTGTTCGCTGAGCTGGGCCATTTGCTTGTAAACCTTTCATCACCAGTCGAGGTGACACCATCAGTGCGTTATTGGGGAGCGTAGTGGTGCGTAGCGATGGGTTGGTGGTTGTGCCTAACAACCAACGATCATCTAAGCTACCTGAGCTACCAACATTTTCCTCTATAGATGGAGGTACCATTTTAGAGTGCTAATATCCAATCCGGGATGAGAATACGAACTTATCTACCTAAAAATGTGTACATATAATGAAGTTTATTAGTGAGTTCAAGCCTCCTCGCTGTTTGCAGTGTGACTGGTCAAAACGGTGACTTACAAGTCCACGTAACACCTCACCGGTGATCGAATCGTTCATAGAATTCTTAAGGTTCTGCGTTGGTCGATATTCATACATAAGCCCAATATTTCACATTTAAATCCGAAGAGCCTGTTAGATGCTTGAATTTACCGGTTTAAAAGAGAAAATTTCAGTCACACTTATGGCATTTTAATCAACCATCAAATGACCGTCTGATGTCCACCCTTTCAAGGTCTTGCAGACGTACGCTTACCATAGATTACGTGAGAGCGTGTACTGGTTCTTTTTTAATTTCCGCCCGCCGATTCAGGCCCTCGTGACTGACAATCGAGAGGTAAACGGCTTCTGTTGTTAACAGCAATATTTTCGTTGAAAAGTTGTTTGGAGGTTCCCAGTGCTAGGTTTATAAACCCATAATAAACGATTAGAATTAGGCAACTGGTCATAATGGTTTTGTAAAGCCTAATTCTAAAAGTGATTTGACTTTCAGCCACAGGGTAATACGGCACCACCCAGTGATCCCATACGATTTATCTAGTCGGCTGTCTAAGAAGGTGACTCGTGAAACTGCATCACTGCCTAGATACCTGAGATAATGGAGCAAGCTAACAATAATGAAGATGAACCCAACGAAACAAGGTCCAAAAATGGACACATGCGTAGGCCCAAATATCATTCCTCTTTAAAGGTTTCTGAAAAAATATTTTCGGTTTGTTCTTCATGGAAGCTGCAAACTATATGACATGCTCGTGACACCAGTTAATCCTTCAACAGCGTGAGAATAACTACTGCGCAATATTCTTCCAATAGGCGACACCGCCAGGTGCAGAGTAATCAATGTGGCAGCGCGTGTCTCACCATATGGGACTCAAAACGCTAAGTTACCTTCTATATCATCTGTAATGTACTCCTCCAAATGGGGTAGGCTACTGGGAGGAGACTTTCATCCTCCCCTAAAGGGACAGGGGAGAAAAATTCATGTTTACTCATTAACTTCTGGTGAAAGACGTCTTTTGAAAAGTTTGTATGTTCTCCGGTTTCTCTTAAACCGCTTGTCAGAAACCGTTTCTTTGTGCAGGCACTCATTAGTCGACACAAAATAAAACCGGTACAAAATTCAGCCGCCAGTCCTGATTCTTAACTGGTCATTCATTGCCTTATTCCATAAATTTACAGAAGCCGTTAATGTAGGCTCTTATCAAGAGTGATGTCAATTATAACCCGATGCATAACTTTCGAAATGAACTGTGTTCGAATATTTTCGTCGTGTTTTTCTATAGCAGAGTGTATACTGACAGCAAGAAACTTATCTTTAAATTATCGCTTTTCTTCAGCAGAGTGTTCTGTTGTATATGACATGACTGAAGTGATTTTGAAGAAAAGACAACTTTAGGAGGCTATCAATCGGCTGAACTGTTCAAACCAATGTGTTATTATCGTGGACAGTCTTACTTGAGAAGGAGCATTAATCGTAAGGTCGCTGAAAAGGTCGACAGCCCTTCACTGTGCAGGTGCAATCTCCTAGTTTCCACCACCCTTATTTCCCATCTGAACCCAAATTGCGCATAATTCGTGAACGACACTTATTTGTAAACAAATTCGACCTTTATGAGAAGCCCAACTGAATGTGAGTCAGACTTTCCATTTATGACGTCTAAAAAATCTTACTAACTTTATGCGGCGTGTTCAGTTGGATAATATGATAATCGAGAGGTTCAACTAGTCTACAGTTAAGTCTTTCCATTAAAACCAAGTGAGTGTCCAAATGGGTGTAATTAACCTAGTACAAACAGGTTATCTGGGGGCAGACGACAATGAGCTTTGTGAAGGAATCTTTCATTCCGACCCTATGAGTGCGAACCCATTTTCAAAGTACAGTTAGCGGGTCAATTACCATTTAAGGTCCCCTAAATAATCCCAGCGCAAGATAGTTTATGAGTCACTTGAGATTCCGTTCTCTTCGGTATTGATTTTATCCCGTCTTTTTGGTGTTGGACGTTCCTAACTGGCCTTGGAGAAATACACGGATGCGTCTTCTCAGTAATCCGTGGACATGTTTAACACGTCTGCCTAAGGCATCTCTCAACAAATGAACTCCCAGTGACAAGTAAGATGCGGAAGGATATGACGTTCTTTGTCAATCCAGTAAAGTTGCTGGAACTGTGGAAAGCTTAAGGCACACACCCGTTGCAATCACTCTACATTCAACGGCTGGTAAGACAGCGCAGTTTCCAGAATATTTGGTTTTATTCTTTTAAAGATGCACATTAAACAAACTTACTTCAATTTCCCTGGTTGACTTACATATTGCAAGGAACAAATTACTGAGGAAATATAACTGAAAGAACAGTATACTTGACATTGCATTCATCCAGATATATGAGGTCAACTTTGCTAAATAACAAAGAACTAAACAATTCACGCCGAGACTGAACTGTTAGTTATTACTTCATAGTGTTCGTCCGCAAAAGACAAAACTTCATACAGAATTAAGCTATTCAGGAAGAGTTCGTTTAAAACAGCACACTAGTTAAAATATTGGTAGCGACGGAGACGTGAGGCCGGAGCAGTTTTTGAAGAAGAACAAAGGAAACCTTCTTGAAGTAGACAGTTTTTTTAAGGATTTATTTGGCTTCCGTTTGTCGGGAGATGATGGGACCGAAAAACATCCGATAGGGGCTTTGAGGATCTTCGCCAAGGAAGTAATCATTCCAAGCCGTAAGGAATTCATCACTGCTAATCTTTCCATCTTTGTTCGTGTCCAAAATCTGCAGAATAGACATACAGAAATAATGAGACGGCAAATGGGTGTGAAAACATACAAAACGCATTTTAGGTGGAGGATAGGTAAAAAATATGGCTGTAGATTTCGTGAACTACACCACTTTGGTTTTAACAACCTTGTGAGTTGTTTTATTCAAGAAAACAGCTGTGGGTTGTTTCCCAGCTGAAATAATACTCTAAGTCCTTGACATTATGATAGTACGCATTGCCCATTTTGGTCCCTAGCTGTGTACCGGATTTATTCACACCAGCTTCTATTAACAACTACACTTATGTGTTCCCCTTCCATACTGGCAAACGAAAATAGCTCGTTTTGTTTATTTATTATGTGCACTTGCATAACCCAGCGTAAAGGCGACTTTGCACCGGTTTAACCGAATTAGGCGTCATCCGCTCTGAAGTGTTGGCATTTACTAGCGGCGTTGCTCTGCTTTCTTTGTTGAAAACAAAAAGAGCATCCAGCCAATTTAGAGGAAAGACCAAACACCCGTAAGTGAAAGTGATCTTCCAGAGTATTTAACCAGTGAATGATCATAGATCAAAGTTTGCTAGAAAACTAAAACATTTCCAGAATATGAGTCATCACTTTCGATAGAACATGAATAACGAAAGCAGAATTAAACAGCTTTCATCCTGTGTAATCAGTATTTCGAATGGAAAGCCAAACTATACTTAATACGAACGAAGGAAAGGTCTGAAGCCAGACACAGACCACGGAGCTCTCGTGTACCGGACAGGTGTCGTAACCGCTGAGCTGTTTATTACCACACATGTTGTTGGGTTTTATATACAATTCGCTGCGCACTTGGACAGTGCACCGAAATCCGAAAACTGTCACTAACATTCGTGAATCATTCGCGTATATTCTGCGATGAACAGGCCGCCACTTTTGTCTAAATATATCCAGGTGTTAGGCTTTTCTTTCATTTGTGTGTACTTGGGCCTGTCACTCAACATATCGAATTTATGCAAACTATGGGTAGCTCGGATGGAGCCAGCAGCTGTTCGCCAAAATTTAACATTTTTACGGACCTCGTTTTTCCTATTCGATGCGACATCGCCCAATCAGTCAACCGATCAGTTATAAAACCCTTTCGGCACATACCTCCCTCTCCACGCGAAGGAAGCGCTCCGTCTGGCTGCTCAAGCACAAAAAGAAGCCGTCGAGATACTGAGGCTAGGGTAGAACTTAGTGTTGATTCCTTTCTATTTTTATGTTGTACAATGCAATTCCCCCTTTTTATTTTGGTTTTGCGCCTACACCACCTCTCTTGTTTTTGACCTGAACATAAACCGTTCTTTGTCCTTGTCATCGCACGTGTTGTTTAAGTCAACATGTGGTTTCGCTCTCTTGCAAACACGTGGATTAGAGTCGGTGTCGACTTTGAGATCCGTTAGGAATTAGCACTTCCTAAACCTGTGTATAGAAGCAGGCTTAGTCCCACGATGTGAGGTTTTGTAAAATTTTATTATTTTATTATTGTATTTATAGTACCGTATCTGTAGCTCAAGAGACGTTGTCGGTGAATCTTCAGTCTTTATTAATATACGCGGTAGATTCACAGGAGTGAGTAATAATGGGTCGCAAGGTTCACTCACTATGACCTTTGAAGGAGAATTGTGGTAATCTCCATCACTGCTACGCTGTTCCCCAAAGTGTCAACACGGCAAACTGTGCTGTGAACAATGAATTCATAGGGTTGAATCGCAGGGCTTGAACGTGAAAGAATTAAACCGTGAATCGAAAGAAAGTTGAGCTTACTGGGTCAACTGCGAATTCAAACGAAAATACAAACTACACCGGTGGTCAAGATTAGTAAGTCAAATTACTAGAAAAGTACTCACTGATGACAAGTTACTGCATTAGCAAGCCACTTTTGGGGACTGAATGAAACAGAGAAAAGTAGTTTCAGCAAGAGGGTAAAACTTATTCGAACATTTCCGACTATTGCAGGTTCTGAGGCCATAAAATACACAAAAAACAAGGAAAGTACTTTCTGCACACTTTGCTACCCGGTGGTTCGGGGCTGCTTCAGCTGTCAAGACGAATATTGGCTTCAATGGACCAAATGTGGGGCTCACTATTGGAAATGACACACTCGAATGTGAATAAAAAGAAGAATCACTCAATCAAGGCGATGTTAATTCGCATCTACGAACTAAGCGGCTACAAACTCAGCCACAAAAGTAGAAACCTCATTTGCAAAGAAGTTCCACAAGCTTGGAATTCTCAAGCTTTTTCCTGGGCTTCTATGGATGTTGTTTGAATATTTAACATTTATGAAGAAACACTGTGAATTTTAAATCAACCTCCTGTCAGATGAAGGGAAGGCGCTTGAAGCTTGTTAGACCATATGCTACTAGCATGTTTCATCAGTAGCATCCGCCGTTACACAAGTATTTTTAATCTGTATTGTGAGATGACAGAATGTAGGGATTGTCCACAAAAACGAAACTAGTTTGATGTGGATTCCTACAATAATGAAAAGAAGACTGATTACAACAAAATCACACTCGAATATAATGACAAGATGTCTGATCACTTCCTTTATTCGCTTTGGAAATTGACCAGCTTCGTGACTTATTGACTGTTTCTGACGAGTCTCAGGTGTGGTGGATTTTCATACCACAACCCAGGCGACTGGCTTTTAACCTTCACCAAAATAAGGAATGTGGTTCACAGTGAAAAGTGGGCATCAAGACTGTCTGCTTAGCAGTCTATCCACTTACTGGACTATGAAGTTACCTCTATCAAGCAGACGTGTGTGACGAACCAACTGATCTCTATCAGTCCTCACACTTAATGCAGTTACACAATCCAAAAATGCTGCGCATTTGTCACAGGTTTGATGGGAGTTTCGACAAAAAACTGGCATCTATTCCCGCAACTAAACTAATCTCTTTTATAAATGCATAGAAGAAAACATCCCAAGACAAATAAGTATTTTTCTAGAGTTTGAAAAATGATGACCGCTTAGCTGTCTATGCGCTTGGAAAAGCAAGCAAGCTAGATATGTGACCAAGGGGGAGATATCCACGACTAAGTATATAGCAAACGGTTTCCAGGGCCAATGTACAAACGAGCGGATTTCCACTTATTTCCGTTTGAACTTGAACATGACATAGATCCCTTCCACAAAGCCCCTCTTTCCAGTAGAGTTTCTGCATGAAAGTGCTCATCGTCTATTCAAGTCCATATGGCTCCCACCATCATGTGCTGATTTGAGCACTTTGCAATCACTTGTCCTAGTATGAAGCCACGAGTTCAAGTACCGGTGACCGATTCACTAAATAAATACAATCGTCTTTTGATTGCATCTCTGATGATGGCATACAATTGTTCAGGGACGATTCAAACCCGGGGGATACAGTTACACTGAACGTTCGGGGGAACATCCCCTACTCAGAAGAAACGTAACTTTTCCAACCGATCTAGTAGCAAAGCACAAAGAACAACAACTAATGTTATCGATTGGATCAAATCTGTCTACCTGAACAGGATGAACTTGTAGTCCCGTTAGGTACAAACAGATCAGTTCCCTTGTAGCACACTGTCAAATTCGTCGAAATACATTCAAATCAATGTGATTACCACAGTGTACTGGCGTTGTGCCTCCGTCCAGAAATTCGGAGTTCTCTGTGGCAGTGGACGTATTCAAAGGTCAATTGTGTCACGGAACGCACACCGTTAGTATGCTGTGATAATACCCATGCAACTTTGTATGACAAGACAATCTAAACAAGTACTCCATGACGTTCACCCGAAATAGCTTTGGGCAGCATTTTTTCTTGAGTTACAGTACGTCAGCGTTAAAAGTCAGAACAGATAGTGTCAAAACTTAGCGTACTGGCTCATATGTGGCGTGAATCTGGGACAAACTTTGTGTAAATCCGAAGGAGCAATATCGAAGGGTGAACAGAAAGGACCATTACTGGTGCCCTAAGCACATCAACCGATCGTCCAGGATGATTCGTATACCGGATGGTGAGGAAAAAAACGGGCTTTCACATAACCGATCATCTCCAATTTTAATGAGACAGTCACTACTAGTTTTATTTGTGGAGTGGATAACAAAGCCGCGTGAAGAATCAACAAATTTTTTAGAAATTCTTTTGTAGTACTTTTTGATCTAATGACAAGATAAATGCGATAATCTTCTTTCACCAATGTGTATGTTCAAGAAGCACTAAAGGAGAATGGCTGAATTAATCAAAGGCATTTTGATGTCATGATACAATCGGCTGCCCACACATTTTATAAGTTATTTTGTTTTAGTATGAAGGAATCTTGAAGTTTTGACCGGGGTCTTATTCTGCAAATGAAGTCAGTATAAGCCAAGAAGCACTGTACAGCTGCTTTGCCTTTGCAAAAATCGTCTGCAGTATGCATTTCGACCATCTGTAAGGAGGTACGAAGCTGGCTAGTAGACGAAGACCACACCGTTCGGCCCCGAGCGATTGAGGAGTAGTGGGGGTAACTAGCACAGACAGAATATAGCCATACTTAACTTGCAGTCACGCAATTCATATCATGTGGTCATATGTCAACTGGCTGCCCGAGCGACGACTTCACAAATGAAAGGCTTATTTCACTTGCAGGATTTTCCTTTCCAAGCAGTTTACTTACTCACTTTACTTGCAGAACGAAATCCAGACTGATCCAGTTTTATCGGGTGCGATTTTTGCCCTAACAGGCCGGTATCCCAGTGCACCTTCAGAGTGCAAAATCATGCTTCATAACGTACAGCTCCGGACATATCCCTTACAATTCAAGGAGAAGCCTTAGAGTTTGAAGAGAAGTCTACAAAAATCTGGTTGTATTGGGTCTGATCGAAATGTGTTTGGTGGAGCCGGCGCACGAACATCGAAGACCAGAATCAACTTATTTGGTCTACATCAATTGGGCGTTAAAAGGGCATATCACCGGGTCTCAAGTGTCGCGAGTTTACAGTGAAGGCTGTTTTGTTCTACGGTTGCGAAACATAGATTCTGCGGATAGATGACGTGAGGTGTCTTCAGGTTTTTCACAACTGATGCCTCAGAATCGTTGCTGGTTTTGGATGGCGTCAACGAATTCGTAACGACGTGACTAGAAAACGGATATTTGTTTGTGCAGTGTGTACTTTAATTGTGGAAAACATCCAACACTATCGAATATGATAGTTCACTCATGTGCTACGCATGCCGAAAGAGCGTCTATCGAAATGTGTTGCTTTTCGTGCCTCATTCCGAATGACTCAAACCGTGAAGCGGACATTGTATGACTTGGCAGAGGGGTGTCAAAAAGATTGCGAAGAGTTTTGGTGTTGTTGGTGCGGTACGCCCTGGGGTCGTTCTGATCCTTTCTGAGCTTGGCTAGAGACGCTGCAAGAAATGGTTGCTGATCAATATGGTGTTCGTTCTGTCAGCTTCCTTCCAGATTGTCTGGCTGAGAGCTTGGAGATGTATCTCAGAAGACTTGCGATAGGCCATCACCAGGTCCCTCCTCCACCCACTCTTTTTCTGGTTTCCATGCTAAAGCTTTAAATTAAATTAGATGAGCTTTGTGGCTGTATGGCAGTAAAACATGAGTGTCAACACTGATATTGTAGTCTCCGATGATGATGATGATAATGATGATGATGACGATGATGATGATGATGATGATGATGATGGTGAGTGCCGTTGTTTATCCTGGTAGTTCAACGACCCTCAGGTGAACCTGAGAAATACCCAGCTATGGACAACTCATGTTCAGCTGCCACGAAGCTTAGCCGCACGATGTACTTCCTATTGCTGTGGCCCATCGATGGGCATAGACAGTCGGTCACTTTGACACCCTCCACACATGGCGTCTGTACTATACTTTGTAATTATAATGTCCTATTGAACTGAAGAATGCTCACTTTAATCATGTGTTCTGAAGCAAAATCTACCCATATTGCGCCATAGTTGGCGATGTAGGTAAATAATTCAATCATGCGCATTTTTTAAACGCTGTTCGGAAGCTAAAGTGATCTAAACGATCTAACCATTCCACTAAGCTACAGCGGAAGAGTCAGTTCACATAATAGTACGTGCCCTCCGAGACAAAATCTTGCTTGCACGATTAGTTGCCCACAAACTGTAAAAACCTAATCCGGAAGACTAGAAATTAGCAAAAATACATCTGCTTATCCAAAGCGAGCACACGCATCGTCTAAGGAAAATCGAAAAACTCTAATAACCTGAAAACATCACAAACGGGAGATTCAGCTGAGTTCCAGGTGAGTCTCTCGCAAAAACCAAATTGATATGCAAATGAGTGTATTTCTCTAATAACCTTGGTTTTTACTGTACTGTTTGGCCGAAAAGGATTGTTTCCCGTGTGGGAATGGACACACGTACTCATAAATGACCTGGAAACCAAGATGCCGTACCCATTGTCCATTGGCGTAAGAAACCTCCACTGCTTACTAGATTTTGGTGCCCTGACATTAGCTCAATTTGTGGGATTCCTAGGAAAAGTATGACAACTCGAGACAAAACACAGCCCAACAAGTCTGTGCTACTTCTAAGTCGGACGAAACATCAAGCCGAAGCCCTTGTTCGAAAGACTACAGATAAGTCCACTGCTAAATCTGGGTATAGTAATCCCTTTCAGCGGATCGTTCATAGTATAGCTGAACGGTAGTGTGCGTCCTTGGCCATGACCGGAATTGAGCTCCAGAGTGCAACAGGAGTGTGTCATTACTGCTTCACCAGCACACACTGACCACGCCTGACTTATTACAGTTGAACGCGAAAACGTTTGCTTATTCAGACGTAACGGTGTAAATGCGTCCAGCTTGCGCTGGTAGAGTGGTGGTGGGAAAGTGACCTCGTACGTCGGATATCCAGCCATGGATATTTCTTGATTCGCTGTGCACTAACCAGAACAGTTGCGCAAGGAAATAGGAGGACCGATTGAACAAGTGTGATTCTAATAGAGACTGGAAATTTTGCAGTCATCTGCAACTAATAACTGACGAAAACCAATAATATTCACGTTGAGGTAGCCCACCGATGTGTCTTCCGACGCTGTGATAAATTTCTCGTAATGCCCCCAAAATATTAGATTTTATGACGAAGACGAAGACAGTGATGTGTCCAGTGCAACCTTATTTCAGACAGCCCTGTTAATAGTTACGGTGGTTGAACAACAAAGTCGGCCGAATATCTGTGCTTGGTGGCTCCGAAAACAGCGCGTCCTGCAGAAAAGCGCCATGAGACCGTTCAGAGGCCAAAATTTTGTTTTCTGGGGAGTTTAATGTGGAATCGTTAGCAGGGTTGAAATGGATATATTATGTTGCGGTCTAAGGGGAAAATATCAAAGTTCATAGGGAAACCGACAGGAAAAGTTTATCTGTCGTGTAATAAAAACTCCAGTTAGTCTACCTTCCCAAAAAAATAAGCACTGCTGTCTACTTGAAAGAATGTGCCACTGGAAGTACACAAAGTTTATAAGCGTGCAATAGCTGTGCTCTTGAATAATGAAGGGACGTGTCACTCTTTCTAGGTTTAGGCTTTATTGGTCTTATTGGAAACATTTTTAGATTATCGTAAAACTAATAGGAATAAAGTTACTTGTATATTCGTAATGGACTACTCATAAGGTTGCTGAAAACTGTTCGACAGCCCACGACCGGTTTCGCCCTTCTTGGGGCTCATCAGGTAGGCGCAGTCCCCGAGTTTCCGTCAACCTTATGTTCTACTTGAACCCAAATTGCACTGTTTTCGAGAAATACACTCATTTGCATATCAATTTGGTTTTTGCGAGAGACTCACCTGGAACCCAGCTGAATCTCCCGTTTGTGATGTTTTCAGGCAACTGAATGTGCTGCACCAGGCCGCCTCATGTTCCAGTTGCTACGATATTCGAGATATCGCGATACATGTATATTCGTAATGGACTACTCATAAGGTTGCTGAAAATTCTTCGACAGCCCACGACCGGTTTCGCCCTTCTTGGGGCTCATCAGGTAGGCGCAGTCCCCGAGTTTCCGTCAACCTTATGTTCTACTTGAACCCAAATTGGACTGTTTTCGAGAAATACACTCATTTGCATATCAATTTGGTTTTTGCGAGAGACTCACCTGGAACCCAGCTGAATCTCCCGTTTGTGATGTTTTCAGGCAACTGAATGTGCTGCACCAGGCCGCCTCATGTTCCAGTTGCTACGATATTCGAGATATCACGATACATGTATATACGTAATGCACTACAAATTGATATGCAAATGAGTGTATTACTTTGGATTTGTTACACCACGAACTGTTATTTCGTTCCTAGCGAACACCACATCCTAGCTCATACCAAAGTACCAAGAACTGGGATTCGAAAAAAAAACTTTCCCTTTTACAAATTCCGATCTTTTCAATCTCTTTTGTAGTTGAATTACGGCACCAGCACTGGGGCACTATATCCGAGTAGCCATATAATCTTTTTGGGACATCATGAGTACTGCATTAACCGGTCTCAGAGGTGTATCATTGAAAATCTGATTTTGATTGTCAGGTAATCGTATGCACCGTTCTCTCTAGAACAGAAAGAATGTATATGAGTGGGCGTCTTGCACAGTAATTAGACATGAATAATTTGATAGCATCGCTGGAACGATATATGTTAGCTTACTTCTTTGTCTAAATCATTGGGTTGTCTTCTGTTGCACATGGAATTGTACGTTAGTATATTTAATGGGTGACAATAACACTACGAAGCGGGTAGCAGGTGGTCTCCAGACAGTATTCCTGTTGTCTGTCTTTTGGGCACAAGTCCATCAATCGCAGCTGTTCGAGTGTGATTTGTCACGTGTTTAGTAGTTTTGCAAAGGCTACGTTCCCCCTCGCTGTCTTATGATTGCTTGAAATGGTAAGGTACCCATCCGCGCTCCGTCAGACGAAGAACGGATATGATTGAACACACCTTACAGTTTACCTGTGAAGCATCTCTACTCACGCGGACGTACACCCATAAACGCTGTTGACAGAACCTCTAAAGGTATCTGAACTTCACAAGCAACTTACATGTCCTCGGGTATTCGTGCCCGTCCAATTTACATAACAAACAGGTAGCCTGAGAGGCTCTTAAACGCAGCCAGTGACGTGAAAGCGTGGATTCAGCTAGGACTTCAAAAAATATGTTCACCTAATAAATTCCAGCGTAAACCATTTTTCCTCACTATCTAGCGCTACTGATTTCGTCCGGTAAGCGCACAGTGGCACGTATGATGAGATTGATTTTCGGGTTTCCGCTTCGCATCACCAATACACGAATGATTTTACCCTGACCCTAAAATGTCTCTGGAGTGACAAGTGGGAATGTTCGATTTTCTAGAAGTAGTTCGGTTCATATCAGTGTTCGTTTGTCTTAGCACGCGTGCACTGAATTAGGAATCAAGTGCATAAAAAATAAAGCCTTTCGCATCAAGTCATTTTTTTTAGGACAAGTCGTATCAGTCGCATTACTCGCATGGTGACTAAAGTAGTGCTAACGGTGGAGATACGCAAACCATCTGAGAACAAACGGGTTGCCTTGCCCACTTCCAACTGACTGAACGTATTTTAAGAGAGCTATCATACAGAAACAGAAGGATTTAAACCTGCGCAAACATCTTCAGTGCACACATTTCTTGGCAGAAATTAAGCAACTGAGGTGAGAAGGCGTGTCACTCATTAGCCAAATGGGGACCCGAAATAATCAGATGACGCAAATTATCGACTATTGTCTGGATTTTTCCTACACCTACTTGGTACTTGTCTTCCCGAAAATAGTTTCACTTCCTGCCACCAGGCTATCATGGAATATTGCTGAACAGTTTCCCTCACGTTCCTTCAGTGATTTGTCTGTTCTTTGGAGCTTCATCCAGGAAGAAAACTATATTTTACTTACTTAATTTATAAAAATTGTGCATCCTTGTGGTTTTCTTCTGGTATACAACATGTGCTGGTTACAACTGTGCTAATGGCAACTAACCTTGAACATGCCTTCGGCTTCGTCTCGTCCTACATGCCATGCTTCCTGCAGATTTCTATATTGCGTTTGTGTGATGAATCCACTATTGTCCACTTCCACGGCTTTGAACA
Source organism: Clonorchis sinensis (assembly GCA_003604175.2). Taxonomy (NCBI): domain Eukaryota; kingdom Metazoa; phylum Platyhelminthes; class Trematoda; order Opisthorchiida; family Opisthorchiidae; genus Clonorchis; species Clonorchis sinensis. The sequence goes on along the minus strand of CM030369.1, from coordinate 68,041,459 downwards.
AAGTCCACCCAAACTGATCAATTTCATGACGATAATCTCCATTGATCATATCCCGAAGGTTGTGTATGAATTCTATTTCACGTATTTCTGGCAAGTGTGCTCCTGAAATGACAAGCGAATAAAAGCGAAATAAAAGGACCTTTTACGTTAGTCACGTACGGTTTTTCAAAACCAAGAGTTTAATTTCGCGTTGCACAGTCACCAAACACACTCCCTTGGACTTAGAGGGGATTACATGACATTTGGCTGTTCGTATCCGGACAGCAGCGATAGAAATGTTAGAGGAAAATTTGGACCACGTGTTTGTCTGACTGGTCAGGAGTGGGCACCAAAACTCGGTTTCTTTGAGTTTTTTTTTCGCAGCATTTAAACTCCCGAAATTATGTTGCTGAATATCTACGGTCAAGCTGCGTGAGTTCCGATTTTGGAAGCGCCTTTGTTTTTATCTGTAGTCTAACATTTATGAAGAAAGGTCCCTCACTTTCGGAAGTTTTTCATTTTAAAAGAAACTTATCCGAGTGGGTACCATCTGTAAAACTGAGGACAATCAACGCCCGTCCCTGGCATGAATACGCTTATACATTTCTGTATTTATACAATTTCCATGTTGTCAGTTTGGTAGGACATCACAAATGTGACAACATCAAATCTTTTTAATTCTGACTTGATTAATTTTCAAAGCGGTTGTGAGGTATTTCGGTGCTACGAAAGTTTGCTTCCCACACGATTTAAACAGAATTCACAGGAATCTAACCACCCTCACTGCAACCGACTGCCCGCTCTATTGACGTTCGTTTTAGGGGCCTTCTAATGCGCGTGATAACTTTATTATGTTTGGTCTTCTGCTTCCTTCCATGTTTGCCCATGCCATCCAAATTTTTCTAACCTTCAAGAGCAAACCGAAAACGTACAACCTTCACTCTCCGAAATTTGCAACTAGAGCACAACTTGTTCAAATTAAGTACATATCAACTAATGAAGTCGACAGTGAACGGACGTGTTCTATAAAAATTCCCTCTACGGCAAAGTTCTTTGTTAATTTTCTTCCTAGGTTATTCAGCTCGTGGTGTTCTGTGTTGAACGGTTAACTTATATAGATTTGATGGGCCAGCTTTATCACGTACTTCTGTTCGACAGCCTATTCTTGTTGATCTCCTCAATTTTGTGTTTCAACTGGGGTCTAGTGAGTGCTCATTCAACTGGCAGCACTTGGAACAAAAGTAACGGATATGTTTCTGCTAACGAAATTATTCAGCAGAGCATGCCACATTGATCTAGACAGCTCAAAATGTTATGCACTTTATACTGAAGATATCGGAACAGCGAAACAATTTTCATATGTAGCTGAATAAGTAGTAGTTCTATGCTTGGACAAAAGATAGTTTTTTCTTTACATTCGGCCGAATCAGTCATGTCGGAAGTATCTCCAATTTCGGATGTTTTCCTACCGTTAAACCCATCTAATACTTGGAATTTGATCGTTCTTACCACCGAGAGAAAAGAGAAAAATGCGCTGTTACTGAATTGACCGGCTGAGAACAACTCCACAATAAATGCTTTGTTAGACGTTTCCTCGCACTCAGACAGAGGCAAACCATTGAACAACGTCTGAAATGGTCTCACATATGAGAAAAACACAGCATAACACGCCTAGATATGTAGGTATGAAAAAGAGGAACCAGGAGCCAGCTTAATTTTATACAGGCTTGATTCATACTCACAAAATGTTGACACAAAATTCTTTGTAACAAACTGACTGCTTAACACGTAAATATGATATTAGATTGGACAAAGCTAAGTTGTGAATACAGGACATGATAATTATGACTCGGGGGTTGTGCGAATACATCTCGAGTTTGCCCCCTCCTTGGAATCATAAATGCATCTGATGAATGAAATACCGAGTGAAACATATAGTGGATAGCCCAAAGTTTTACCAATCTGATATCCCCTGTATTATATCCACCCCCTGATTAGGTGGACTGCACTGGTTCAGTGAACTCCGATTGTTCGTATGTCACTGCGAGATTCTTGGAATATGCATTCACCTCATCATCGCTTCTGGACAGCCCTCCTATTGTGATATGAAATGCAAACTTAGTGAACCTTACTCAGATCAGTTCATTTTTAAGAACCTACTGCTCAGCGGCGTGGTAGCTCGCGTATTGCGTAGGGTTCAAAACTTAGTTTAGAGGACCTAAATTGCCCCTTGGCAAACTGTGAATTCGCCAGACATAAGACATTCTACTTTCCGCTGACTTTGTTGCTGAGGCGTCTCTTCGGAATACAAGTTTCTTGATGGAAAGCTTTTCACTCCGTTTAAAAACGGACCGAAGCCACAGTACCTCCCTCTTCGGAGTTAATTTTGCACAGGAATTCTGTTTTATGTGGACAAGAATCGGATTGCGCTCTCTGCCACTCATCTGTATGAAATAATTGCTTCCTGTCAAACTCAAGACTTAAAGACGTCTTCCACAGTAGTAATTAGAAGGAGATTTTCGATATATTATGACAAAAGCCTTTCGCCTGTTTTACATGGAGAAGTTGGAAGGAGCCATATAGCTAATAGAGTTAAAACAGCATCAGCTCCTGACGGTCAGACTTCTTTTTATTCTTCAATAGAATGACCAAAATAACGGATCAGCCGGAAGTGGCCTTTTCTGTAAATTCCTCTTCGATTCCCCCGTCAAAAATGGCACCTACTGCAGATGTTCTGTCCAGAGGAAAACATCACTTGACCTATTAATTAAGACCGTATGCTTGGGCTTGGGTTGATTGATCAACATCAGATCCAACTTCCAGATTTACGTATTGTTTTTACTGGTCGAAATAATTATTCATCCAGACACTCAATTGCCTCTTGCATGCTAGCCCTAAGTTTTCCATGTTTCTCTCTTATTCACAAGAATGGACGCAAAGCAGTCAATGCAAACCGGCATAAAATGCCACATCAGAGTGCACCGAAGTGTACTTGGATAAGTTGTCCCAAATACCGGACGATGCTGGGCGCCTTTCCCTGAATAAACGATAGCAAATATCACATGCTACACTTGATATATCACATCTTACTGAAATTCTAAAAGTCAGACAAATAGTTTGTCTGGGACTAAAATTTTCATTAGTTTGGTGTGACGCCTGGTCACGCATAGGACATAATTGTTGAGTGGATAACTAGCACACCAAAAAATGGTTTGTTGGGAAGGTCAACAATGGGAGTGACTATTCATATATGCTAATATCTAGAGTGAGGTGGTTCTTGAAACCTCTTAATTTTCTGTTACAAGCTATCAAATATAATAGTGGAAAAGCCCTGGCTTGCGTTGTGTAACTTTCTTGGGGGACATACTACTTCTTGACTTGGCCAATGAGGTGGAATCTATCAGCCATGCAGCTCCTTACCTTTCGTGAATCTCCTGGGATCCTCTTGGTGTCAAGCCTACATGACCCGGATCTAAGAAGGTAATTTATAAAGACATTGTACGGAAAACAATTCACTAAGACTTTTGTCCTGATTGAAACCTACTAGTTAGATCAGTCGCACGTTTTATTTACGAGTTTTGAAGGCATCCTTACGCTGTCACCAACCAGCTAGGCAGTAGTCAGCAGCCAGTTACACCTTTTCAATTTCGAGCCCCATTAAACTTGATGATAACATCTTAAACAGAGGATATGAGAATCAAGAAATAGAGGAGTGCTTCCCGGTGATGAACTTCCCTGACAAAGTTTACCTGATATCTACCATGCTAGTCTGCTAGTCACCGTACAGTGCTGTGGCTAACGGCTATGACCTAAGGGATCAAAGCATGATTGACACTACCAAATTCATGCAAGGATCTCATCTAAACTCGTGAGAAGTTGAGGCTCCTATTGTGGGATCCTATGAATTGTCGTTCATTGTCTGTGTCAGACCTATTCTCATGTTCACACTTGGTCACAACATCTACTCTGCCCACTTTCCATTCCACGCACCAGTCAAACTGCTATCGGCTGCCTTGGCCACCGACCTTGCGAAGAGGCCTTGGTTGTCTGACAGTTGTCTTTTGTTGCTTACGTTTTCCCATGTATTTGGCGTTTTAACTTCCCTGCACTTCTTGTACGTAGACCGGTCCTAATCTAGTGCTAGATCAAGCCAGAGCAGCCCTTCTTTTACATCCGGACTATCATAAGCAGCCAAATGAGCTCTGATCAGGAAAATAACACAGTGGATTCCCTTTCCATCCTATCCTTGGAAGCAACATCTATTCACGTTTTACCGTACAAGGGCGGTCTACCATGTAATTGTGACTTGAACTGGTTGACAGTTGTTGTAACAGCACTCTGTATTCCTAAGGGTTCATATGGCTTCTGCTGTCTGCTAAAATTGGAAAAAATGCAATTCTTCCTTCCAAGTGACGTTTATCTTGGAGGAGGGGTCCAGCAGCGGGATGGTTCGCAAGAGTTTGCTCCTTCTTGCCAGCGTAGTGCGTCGGCTTGCTACAGCTGCGTCGTAGTGGAGGCAAGTTCTTGTTAGGTTGACGGCGTCGCTGATTGTAGATGGGCAAAGGTAAAGACTGGTATTTGAGACCACTGTCACTCAGCAGATATGACGTGTTAGTTGGAGTGGGGAGTCTGCCACTCCGATGAAAGCGGAACATAAACGTCGGTCAAAACAAAGTGACTCAGTCCGGAATTACTCCTAGTTACCATAGGTCTTCATAAGACGTGTCATCCGCATCTCGGCTGACCGGGCTGGTGGCCTCTTACTACCATATTACAGGGCACATTCCCCAACTACATCATAGATTCAACATGAGCCATCATGACATCTGAACTTTCAGATAAAAAATTTCTCCACTGCTCCAGTTTTTCCGCCTGAGTGGAAGTTCGTTGTAAACTATGCCATCTAAAGTGATCTAATTTTGCGTATGGTAGGACGAAGAGGTCATCATCAAACTGGCGATCCACGGTGACTACCTTTCAAAGGACTGACGTTCAGTATGAGAATAAAGAGAGATTCTGTGTTGTTCGGTAAGCCCTGCTGCACCAACCAGGATACGTTAGTGGACTTGGTAATTACATACTATTCGCTGTTTCTTCATATACCAATCACGCAAGGACGTCGGAATTTTAGCGCTTTTTTCGATACAGACTTGCGCCCTCTTAGCCGGCAAAAGCTTGAAACTAAATTACGCCAAGCTCAATTTGTAAGGTCGACTAGGTTGACTCTCCTGATCGAATTGACATCATTCACTCTGCCCTTTACTGGAGATACGACCGGAGATCATCCTACCCCGGACAGTTTAGTCAACGTGTGATTTTTTCTGTATGGGTGACCGATCTAAATTACTTGGTCACAAATGGCAGCGGATAAATTACACTTACCAGATCAACCAATCCGACTCCGGATCAACTAATTAGATCCAACCAAGAATCTCATCTTTGAAGTATGCCGGAAGAACACTAGAAAACTTTTCGGTGCTAATTTGTCTGCCAAACCTGTGCGTGTGGATTCCCTACGTTTTTGAGGATAAAGATCCGTCTACCTAGCCACCCTCCAGTTTTAACCTGCCCGTGTAAACCAGACGTAATATTCTGGCAGGTTTTAGCTAAAGGTTGTCAGCCTACTTCATTCTCTTCGGCAGATAGGGATGATGTCATGTCAGTGATATCCCGTACGCAACCACAACTACGTTAGGAGTAAAGGGGGGCATACATTCAGTTAAAAAGACGAGATCGTAACTTGGGCATTATCCTAAAAATGAACACCCAATATCAACAACTAAGTCACAGTGGAATGACCAGTATACATATTGACATATAAAAAATATTATTCATACTTACACTCGTTAGCACTAGTATGTTTCATCGGGAAAATAATTATTGTTTCTTTCCACATAAATGCACCTCCGAGATGACTTTACGGTTTGCTTTTTAATTGTTTTGAAAAAAGTGGAATCTCAATGTAGAAATGCAGCACTACAAGAAAAGGATGTCTTATCAGTAGTCGGCAAAACTGATAAACAGCTAACTAACTTGTCGATCCCTACAGGTCACACAATAAATTATGTACCCGCCTCATCGCTTTCTGGAGCAAAACTAATGAACTCTGCATATGAACTTAGCAGGCAAGGGTCCGCTTAGGCCGAAAACTAAGGATGTGCATGCAGCTTCTTCCGCCTGGCGTACAGTCTGTATCTACAGACTTTGCATCCGTATTTGTCACTTTAAGTTTTGCGCCCCTGTGTCATGGTGGTTGTCAGTTTTCAGTGTCAAATATGGGAGACTAGGTTGGCGTTGGTAGGGCCGCCTTGTGCAAACTGCGATCCAGTATTCGCTGTTGATCTGGTTGCCAGTTCATGTCGGGATGAGGCCCCTGGTTTCAGGGACATTATCGGTGATTAACATGGAAAAAATACACCAGGTTCGCTCAAGTAGACTAAGTAGACTGTAAGGGAAGGTCATCGCCATAGAGAGACCATAAGGCGTTTGCCGTCCTTCCGAAAAGAGGGATTGCCATGGTCACCTCTCTTCGGGGAACAATACCCACTTTTATGAGGTTACTCCGAAAGCGTCCATAACTATATATATATATATATATATATGGCGGGCGATACGGGTTAGCCTGTCAACAGTGGTTGGACCACTGGACACCTTGTCATACCTGTAATACAAACGGTTTGCGTGGAGCCCAATATCCTGATGAAACTGTGGGTCCGATATAAAATTGTGGGAACAAGGTCGGCAACCAGACTCGCAGGAGGTTAGTGACAACTACCAGTCGGCCTAAGCATGATAGTATCAACATGAGCAATAGCATTGCATTAACCAGTCAGGTACCGATTCTTGGCATTTCAGCATAATACTCGTACAATCATATCTGCCGAAACATATATAGAACAAACCATTTGGTTTGTCATAGATGAACAGGAGCAAAGATGTAGTAGGGGCACAGCTTCATCTGTTAGAAACTAGAGGGAACTAATCTCAACATACTTGTAGACGCTTTGCGACTGATATTACATGGGAGTGCTAGGGTCCTGCAAATCCAATTCCGCTCCTTTAGATGCTTTCATAGGTTGCGCGTGTCTGCGCATTTATCAGTGCTGGTGTTTTTACATTCGCTGTGAATCATTGTCGAATGAATCATTTACATCAGAGCTTCTAGACCTACGGAGCCTCAAAGGCTGCTCGTCTACGTGGGTAGACTTTCACTGGGTGTCCTTGTCCAGCGCACGATTTTAAAAAACCATAATTAGTGTTTATCAAATGCATCTGAATTCTGTCTGTGTACCATAGTTTCCTCAACTGCTTATATAGCAGTTGTTCTGGAATGCCATTCGACACCGCACGACCTAACCAGCGAAGTTCGCTGTGAATTGGGAAGCGCTCAACTCCGTACATTTTCGCGTTATGAGTATTCGGAATCTGGTAAGACGAAATGTGCGCATTATCTTCCAGGAACCGATTGAGGGTTCGAATATGATCTCGGTACACCATACATGTCTCTCTGCCGTGAAAAGTGCAGATTGTGTGATAGCCCAGAGGAAGGTTCTGATTACTCAAAAGTCCGCCAAACGTGAAGCTACCCTCCAATGTTTTCAAGTCCAATTCTTTGTCGACCATCTGGCTGGCAGGTAAGTTGATCAGAGGTAACAGAAATCTGAGCAGCACACCACTACACTACGGTCCATATCCATGCTTGACATTTTTCTGGTGCCCCCTCCCCAGGAGCAGGTTGGTGGACCAAGTGCGTGTCATTAATAGTTATGTTTAAGACAAAACGGAATGCTGTATAAGCTAACGACGCATTCAAATGCTACGATTCCGCTTCGGAAGGTCTCATTAGAGAACGATGTTTAGTCATGTAGCATTGGCGTGGCTAGGAAGCCTTTCAAATTGGACAAACGATCTTCCAGACAACAGTGAATTTTGAGGCGTATCCAAGCATGCTACAGTTAGACACCACCTGAATATCGCTTATGACATGACACAAACGTACTTCCACAGACTCGAACACTAGCCTTGTGTCCATAGTGAGAAGATTTGACAAGATTGACAATTTTTTGAGCAGCCAAGATTCTGAAAAATGATCCTCAATTCTCCTCTATTCACCGAATTGTAGGCGTATGCTAAGTCAAGGAAAACTTCGGAAACACCGTAAGTGAAAAAATGCCTGGTCAGTGTTTGAATGACACGGGTGAGCAATTTCTCGTCAGTTCTTCGCCAACCCGGAACAAATATCCGGTTTTCTGTTACATGCTATTCTCACAGGAACAGATTTCATACTTTTATAAAATGTTATGTTTGATGTCCTTTATTATATGGGTTCCTTACTAACATTTTAGTGTCAGTCCACTACACGACTAATTTTGTTTAAAAATAATTTTCTGGGTTCGTCTTGTTCGTCTTGTTTGTTCGTCTTTCTTCGTCTTTGTTCGTCTTTCGGATGAACTGCTGGCAGAACAGAGTACAAATTAAGGTAGCTCGTGTAAAAATCGTGAAAAAATCCGAATACGTTTTGATACGTAAGTGACCTATCCACTCCAATACAAGCAATACAACTAGGAAGCGAAATAGTTAACACGTATGGAAACTTTTTCAAAGATGTCTGACTAGATGGAGCGATGAATAGCTTTCATATCGTTCACCATACCCTTCATACATGTTAGTTGTGAAATGTTGACTTCACAGAATTTTACGTCAAGCAAGTGTGTGAAAAAATGCTTGTTCTCAGTTCGCACGTCGGCGGAAGTCTCTCAATGACTTGATGTCATTTTCCATCCACCTATGAAGATGAATGAGTCGAGGATAATATCAGCAGACGCAGAGGGTATTCAGATAATCCAATCGGATCGCAGATAGAATTAAGTAAACCTACCCGAGAAGGAGTACCTGCTATGCCACCAATCTCAATGAAACTTTCATATGCCATGATGAACAATTTTAGCGGTATAAACCTATCGTGATAATAATGGGTATGTGGATAATTTTTACAAAATACTGTTGTCCCGAGGTTCAGACTATGCTACTGATAATCACGGTCATATTCCCGACAGGACCAATGTACACATTTGATCTCTACGGGGCTTCTGCCTATTGCCCCATGACAAACTTTCAAAAACAGAAAGGAGTCCGACGATTATGTTAGTCCTCAGACACAAAAAGTGGTTTCCGTGACTATGTCCACGGAATAAAGTTTCGTTTATCGAGAACCTGGAAGTTTTATAAAAAAGACTCGGCCAGACACCTAGCAATTCGATAGGTAGAATCACAAAACCCCATGAAGAAAAAGCTCGTAAATGTCTTTTGGGGCACAAAATTGTCCGGATTAGAGCAAACAATTCTGTATTTGAAGACTGCATAAAAATAAACATGAAATTTCTGTTTTTTAAGGCGCTCCAACTTCATTCGAACGGAATACCATAGGATAAACTGGGTTTCTGGCCTCAAAATAAGGGGGTAGTCGATTGTTGAAATCGAAGTATAAAGGCCAGAATTTTTAGCAAATTGAAAAGCTCTAGCTATTCGGTATAAACGACGTGTGGAATGATTTGGACAAGTTTTAGCTGGATTGAGATGCGTGCGAATGGACAGAGATTATCGATAGTTTGTTTGGCTGGCAATGTCAGCTGTATCACGATGACCTTGTTTGTTAATCTTTTCTGATCCGGTTGATCACAAGTTGTGAGGTGCAATTCCTACAATCAGGTAGTGCACCCTGCTAGAAGGACAGTCAAATGCCACACTTTAACATTTCAATCCTTATCGACGTGCACATTAAATAGTTGATTCAAAGCTGTCGTGCACAATCATTTCATAGATTTTTATCGATCTAAGCGGCCTATAGATCATACCAAGGTGCAAATCAAGAATAGACAGACGAAAAATTAACCTGTTTTCAGCAAATATGGTAGCATGACATGACAGCAGACATTTGTCTACACGCATGTGAACGGAATATCCTGCAGCGAGTTTGTTCACCTCGAAAGATAAGTTCCGTTATTCGCATCGAATAGAATCAAAGCTTTTCACAGGCTTCAGGTACTTTTTTTACTTTAGCTAAGTGAATTTTGAACAAGTCTGCTGATTTATCTGCTTAATCGGAACACTTGAGTTAACGGGGAATAATCAACATACCAAATTTCAGAAACAGGACCTCAGCATCGCAAAAAATAGCTTTTTGGGTTGCACTTGCAGCCACTGATTTGGACTGCAGGCTTTAGCAAATGGAGGCGGAAGAAATACATGAACAGATAGGCTACCTAATGCAGTGCATGCGAGAAGTCTGACGAAGCACGAAATATCATGGGATTCGTCTGACATAGGAATTTATTGCGCCCGTTTTTTGTTCGGGCTGTTAACCCAAATGTCAATGATTTTCTATCCTGTGGACGAACCGTTGTGCATTATGCAAGTTGGATGAAAACACATTATTCCGTCTTGTCTTTTACTCTGTGATAAATTGAGCACCACTAGTGAAATCCACACCCAATTATAACTGATTGGCTGAGAGTCATTCGCATTCGCCTAGGACATTTACTTTTGGAACCAAACTCGGGAGTATTTTTTAATACGCCGTGCTATTTAGAGACAATTCATAGCCCTGGTTTGCTCCAGTCCAGCCGGATGAAATAATGTCACACGCAAAACGATGATCTATGCGCCTACCTGGAATTACATTCCAGAATAATTTCTGCCACCACATTTAAACCACTTTCTTATGTTCACACAAAATCCGATCTTTTATTCCTGTTCTTTATGGGATGCCTATAAAGTGGAAGAGGTACTTCTTGAATAACAAAACGACATTATCGATTTTCATTCTACTATTTAGTTGTTCGTACTCACTGATCGGACATGCCAGTATAAGCACTGCAATGCTAAATCGGGTTGCGACACCACGCTGATTAAAAATAATGGTGACAACTCGAACATTATGTGTGTGACGGCTATATCAGTTGTTCCTTCAATCAACACGATCGACGCAGTACTTTGACCTACATTCAGATGTCAACCGTTGATCGATATCCCATGAGAGTCCGATTGCTTTTCGCCAGATGGACCAAGTGCATGTATTTGAACCTATTCGGGTCAATTACCCACCTAAAAAACTGTGCTTAATCACTACTATGGAATAGGAAAGTCTGTACAACTAGCCCAAGTTGCATAAGTTTTTCTTATCACAGTATGTCAACCTCTTCATCTATTTGTACACGGCCCTCGTACAGAGCAAAGCCCAATTTTGTTGATTGGCTTACAGAACCTTTTCAGGGAGTCAATTATGTACATATTATCAACCTGCAGTAATACCGATAGACCCGGGATAGTTATTTTTAGGATATGGCAGTTATGCTGCAGTAACGAAGTTTCTAAAATTTGGCCTATAGAAAATTTTCACCACCTCAGGGGACAAATGTATTGCTTTAAATACTAACAAATGGCGTATGGTGCATACGCATCTTAATAGCAAACCAAAACAAACCGCTTCAGAGAATGATTACAGTCCAAGATACACGTATACCCACCTGTGGCGATGCAGCACATCATCTCCCTAAAGAGCAGAAATGCAAAAACCGGGAGTAGCAGCACACTGAGACATTGAGACATTACAATAACCAATGGGGGTGTCCTACTTGTATGATGTCCCTTCATAAGGTTTAAATGGTCGCTTATCGGGGTACTCAGCGTGGTTTAACACGAGGAAAAAGCCTATGGGACGGAAAAAAATCGTTTTTTTGAACCTTATTATGCGGTTGCTCTGTCATCTTACCTGTTGTGTAATTTTCGACAGCAGATTCATTTTCCTGTACACTCCGTATAACCTCACTGCTTCCGCACATGTAAACCCATCGGAAAATACTGGTGGCACCAATTTTGCTTCAACAAACTTTATACGGGAATAAGTGGGTTTCCCAAGATATCCGGCAGATTAGAATGCTCCACCAAGGAACTCTAACGAAGTAGCGAGCATTGCTTTTCAATAAGTGTCTTTGACAGGTTTCTGGAAATTTAGGAGTTGGTTTCCCATGTTTTACTACCCCCTTGGTACAGGGTTCAAACCCAGATCGTCCAAGTCAACAAACACAGAGTTTGTTAATGCATTTCAGTATACTGTCTCAAATCTTACTCAACATACATTCGGCTGTCATGTATGAAAGAAAATGATTTCGCTTATGATCTGACGTGAATCAACAACATCTACACTCATACAGTTAGAAAGAACAGCGATTGTTGGAGTTAGATTTCACAGCACGACCAAGCAACAGCCCTTATGGGAAAAGATGGAGAAATGCATCACTTGGACCAGTAAATCAAGTGTTTCGAAATGACTTGGTGTCGTTCATGATTAGTTGTTAATGTAACTACTATAAAAAAAACCCAGTGGAACCTGGAAATACAAGCAGCGATCTTTGAAAAACTGCTGATTTACGTCTTCATGCACAGTTCTTTACGTCCATTTAAATCGAGTCAGAGTATACGCGTGGGGTAGTTAAATGAGATACTCGGAGCAAAGTTCACATATTACGGAACTGAGTTCGAAGGAGGTGAAAGAGGCCAGAGGTTCGGGGTGTTGTTTCATAATGAAACTACTAGAATTAACAAGTCGAGTTTACTGGATAAAACACTCTAGGAGTGGCACTTTCAAGGAACAAATGACCGGGATTCAAACATTACCGAAACACCTACTTAATCAGTGTCAGGTAATGTGATTTCATGCGAGTTGTGATTGGTGGGAATTAAATCGTGAATGTTGTGTGCGTGCATGGGTTTTGTAGGTGTGTGCTTGTAGTGCACGTAGCCAGCAGCAAACGGACATTTTGGACCTCAGCCCGCGTTGACCTTTCTTCGTGTGGTGTAGACAACCAGATTGCTGATAACTCGATATTATCTGACCCGTTGATGCTGGAAAGGATTTGTGGGTGGTTATGGCCTCTGCACATCGCCCCAAAACTTCGTTGTAATATGTGTACACTGTCAGAACTGACAGGATGGTCCACAGCTAATGAATCGGGTACAAGAGCTGCGTCTCGTCCTAGTATCTCGGAGTTTTGTTTTGTTTCGATGACCCGAACCTTCAGCTAATTACTGGCTTGCCCTATATAGACTCACTCGCAGCCACTATACTCAATCTTATAAACACTGTTGATTGGTTCCTGTAGTTCAGTAACGCTTTGAGAAGACGAACAATCCTCATTTGTTCTCTGAAAAAGGCCGCCATTTGCGGTCGAAACGTCGGGCTGTTTCGCCTTTTGAAATAGCAGCGTAAATCCAGTATTGTCGTTGTGAAATATGATAACATTTGCATTGTTTATGTTATGGATGTGAACTTAGTGATAAAAGGGATGTAACATTCACCGTGATAATGTTCACTATTAGTGTCGATCGTTTTTTGAAATCGTTGTGGTTAGCAAACTATCCACTACCTCCAATACGCCGCAACGATTCTTAGCACCCAGTCTACCGATCAACAGTAGCCAAACTAGTAGATGCCTGCTCATGGTTAATAAGCTATAGGCAGTTTGCGCGGAGCCGAATGTGATACGCCTTGCAAGTAGCTGGTGCCAATGATAACCCAGGGGAATAAGATCGAAAACTCACATATATCCGATGAATACCACCAATTATTCAGGAATTTTAATCCTGACATATCTCCGAACGTTGATTAGATAACAAATGTGTTAAACGCTTACGACAACATCTCTAGCTCTTCCGTCCCGAAGATGAAACTCTTCAAACCCACCTGCCAAAGTACCCAGAGCAGCGACAGGCATGCGCCTAGCTTTACAGCGAAAGTGGTTCATCTTCACCATCTGTACAAAAACTATATCACACCTGCGTTTCCTTTTTACGAAAGTGATCGATGGCCGACTTCGGTTAGCTATGACTCACGAGCAACAGTTTCAGTCGAAATTATACGAAGTGCACAGATAAAACATCAGTTCTGTTAGAAATAGCGACAGATGCTATTGGACCGTGTCATACTTTCCAAAGACGTTCTTATCCCGCAAAACCTATTTACCATCGGATCACATTCAAGAGTCTACAAGTCACAAGCAAAAGAAATCACTTCGGTAACTTCCTAACCTATCAGTTGCCTGCATGCCCCTCCGGCAACGGCACACTCCCGACCGCCATCAACACTGCACTTCTGCTATCATCTTTGGTACGGATCTTCAGCACCTACCTTGACCAATGAGTAACAAACATATTTGTGATGTTTTTCGCTGTGTTCATTTCCCCCATATAGATCATTCCAGTAGATGGCTTTGCCAATTAGACGCTGATGGCTCGTAAACTTACTCAGTATTTATGGGTCGCAAATGCCATACTTGTCCACAACTGCACACACCGGTCGTGTCGTTTTTCTCTCAGAAGGAGTCACAAAGATCGGCAGTACGTTCGCAGATAGACCAGCCTGCCTAGCCAGTAAAGCGGACAACTTTAAGTCGCCAACCGATATTTTACTGGTGAGCTTTTTAATAATCCCATTGCAGCTGCGTCAGAAGGTAATAATGTTACGCAACAACCAAGGCCAAGGTACCAAGCCATCAGGCCTAGAGCCCATATGAGTGGCATCGCGTTGTCATGTTGACTAAAGAAAGCCTCGCATAGGAAATCCGGAATCAGTCAATAGCTTCGCTAACACACTACTGGCCAACAAAGTGTAGAGTGAAATTCGGTCACATTTAGAAACAGCACCTGTCTCGCATCTGAACGATAAGACATCTGCTTAAGAGATTGCCCCTATCACAAGAGTAAACCGGATGGAAAAAATAGTAGGAATTTTCGTGGACGCGTGAATTCCACGAAAAGCAACGATTTGGTTGTTCTCGTGTTTACACTTCCTGGGTCGTGTAGGTTTTTGCCATACTTTTAATTCCTCAATTGTGCCACCTCTTGCAGATGAGAGAAAGAGCAGTTCAACCGGAACTTGTTCCCTATGATGCTTGTTCTGTGCTCCTCATATTTCGCCCGGTCGTTTCGGTGCTACTACTTTCATCTATGAGTAGTAAAATGCATGACTTCACTTTTTATTACATCTCTGGGGTACAGTTGCAAAACCGCACAACTCCTTGAGGGATGCACTGACTCGTTATCATGTTAGTTGTCGGAGGATTTTGGAACGAATCGGCGAAAGCCGCCTACTTTTCCCGCAAAAACATGGTGAGAGGCACGCTAAAAGCATACAACTTTATCAAAATTTATTCCACAAAGCCCCGGTTGGAAATAGGTGCTTGGACAAATCACTCGAAAAAAAATGATACGGCGGACACCATAGAGACTAGCAGTGAACTCAATGGTTGTATTTTGGACTGTTGATTCTGTGTTGCATCTTGGGGAAATCTGATGCTTTCCTAATAGGATATTATTTGCTCTGCAATGGAAATCGTAATCAGCACACTGTATCCGCGTTTGATGCATAAAGGTCATTCGTCGAACACGATCTAAGGAGAGGCTTTGCATCTATGCGACTTTTTAGACACAACAACTATTCTGGTTCTGTTAGGTTAGGTTAGAGATCTTTCGGTAAGATTTTTGGCGAAAGAGTGACAAGAGGACGGTCCTTTGGTCTGAAAAGATAAACCGGCTATGGTCAGAGATGAAGTGATTTGTGTACACTTTTCTGTTCCCTGTGATCGACCGGTTAACCTGTTGCAATAAAGAGCGAGTGGTCATTCGTGCGTTGTGTAACCAGGCCGTCCAGTTTCATTACACCAACGTATACCAATCGCAAGCTCTGAAACGCTAGTGAACTGCCAAGTTTTAAATCCCGTTGGTGTGAAACCATTTGTGACTCGTGACAGCCATGTGCATGCAGTGGTCCAAACACAATCAAATCGCATATGTATACCTGCTAGTTTTCTAAGCTGAATTCAATATTTCATGTGTGGGAATTGTTCCTCTAAAGTTCATTTCTAGCCTCTCATTCATATTAGCCAAATTAGCCCCAGGTTTCAACACTTAGGCTATTATCAGCATTGATAATAAATTCAATTTCTATAAACCTAAACACAGTCCAATTTGGGAAACCAAAGTGAAAAACACTGCTGTCAGGTGTAAAATACCTACCTTCTTTGTCGACTGCCAGATATTTCACCCAAATGTGCATCATGTATCGCAAAACGGAGTCCGCCTTCTTTTTATCCAAATGGCCACGTTGAATGAGGAACTGGCCGATATGCAATAGATCGTGACACCGCAGTCGCATACTTTCACCCACATCGAGCCTACGAAACATCGTGCGCATTTTGCCTTCCCAAACAGGTCCACAATCGATTGTACCAAAGTCCTCAGCACGTTTGTATTCTAACAAAGGCCCCCATAGTTTGTTACATTTGCTCTTCGAATCATCTCCAAAGAAATAATCTCGCATCACCTCCTCAAAGCGACTTTTTGAAAGTTTATTTCCATCTGCATTTTGTTTGAATATCACTTCCGAGTCTCGCTGGGTTGCCTTAAGAGCGACCATAAGAGTTGCGTATTCCGGTGCGGTGATCATCTTGTCATCATCTTGGTCCAGCGCATCAAAAAGCGGATCCACGAAATTCTCTCTGAATTGCTCTTTAAACGGACCACCGGCGGCTTTCAACATATTGTCCACAAATGTAGCCTCGTTGATATTTGTCATCGTGGCTACATGTCGGTCTACGTGGACGCACATCACTTGATACCACAGATAGACAAGGGTTCGTACAACATAATCATTTTTGTATGCCTCCATTTTCGGGTAAACTCCAAATATATGAGTGGCCACCTCAAGCAGGTCATCCACCATCAGGTACCCATGTCCTTGTGCATCTAGTCGGCGAAACAGTGTGCGCATTTTACGGGTCCATACTGGACCACCAGGCCCGGCAGACATTGTATCACTTTACTGAGTCTGCTGTCTCAACTGCGATTCTTCTCAACCCCAGACCAACTTTTGTTGAAGGTCCTACAAAATGATGCCTGTGTGTGCACTCGCACTTTTCCCCCAACACTTAATATAAATTTGTTCACCTAGGAGATTAAATGTGCGTGCCCGTTACCTGTTCCCCCAATCTGCCTAACCAATAAGACAGACCCATTTGTTTATTGGCACGAAAATTGGTGTGTGTGCACATGGGCACGCATTTCCTACTGGACAAGTGAAGCACCAGGCCAACTTCCTGACTGGCCAAGGTCTGAATTGGCCTAATGCTTGTGGTGTGGACCGGTAAATCGATTAGAATACAACGATTTATTTGTCCGTCCTGTGACATACTTTTGTGCAGTAGCTGTTTGTTACAACTAAGTTATGTCTATTATTTTCTAGCACGACATGCTTCTAATGTCCAACTCATCTAAATTCCCTCGTTTTAAAGATGTTCGTATACTTAATTTGGTTAAAAGGTTTGAAGCCGATTCTCGCTAAACTGAATGCAAGATTCAAGCGAAACCTTAAAATAACTTTTTGGCTTGAACGCAGGGAATTGACGTCCGCAGTGGCTCTTGTGACATGAACAAGCACACAACTGTACTGACAACTGGGCCCATCAAGTTGTCCGCAAGAAGGTTTGAGGTACCCGCCATCTCAGCTGACACAGAAACTACGTCATAACGGATCGGCTGTTTGTGCACTCAACACGATGGGTATTAAATCGATTCCGGTAGCTTCTCATGTTACTACCCTGTTGTTTCCAACACAGTCACAATGACTAGCAGGAAAATGCAGTACAACAGTGCGGACTCCCATGACTGGGGGTCAGGTCTTACCTGTTGGACAGATTGAACCAGATGTCGATGCGCAACGCGTGAAAAGTGATCAACTTCGGTCTCAGTTTTCATGCAAATGAGTGCCGCTCTATGTTACTGCCCATTTTGGAGCTGCGTAGGCACAGCTGCTCAGAGTTATACCTATCCGCTGCTTGGCGGCCGGGGGATCATAACGGCATTTAAATACATGAATATCAAGCCATTTTTCAAAAGAATCGACAAATTTCAATGTCAGCTACCGGCTAGCTTGTTGAGGTAAGTGACTGGGATGATGAAGACTACTACAGCAACACGTTGATGCAACAGGCATATTGTTACGTGGCTGTTGCGAGAGTGCTATATTTGGGTTAGGTCCATAAATCATGCGTAGACTGTGCATAGACTGCGTAGACTGAACTCAGGTGCCTACTTGACCAAGCACGGTATTCTGTACTTCTAAGCATACTGTAAGATGGGTCAGTGGTTAGAGCGCGAACTTATTGACCGGAAGGTCCGTGATTCGAACCTGACCTCTGCCTCTCGACTTCCCCTGTCTAGGCTTCGGCAAACTGACAGTATCTCAGCCCTCCTACTTCCTTCTGGTGGCATGGCAGCTAGGCAACAAAAGGGTGCTACAGCTGAACATAAGCATGTTACAACCATCCCGATCCATTGCACCCGTTTGTTTTGATCCTGAACTATCTACAACGATGCCAGGGTAACCGGCATTCCGTCAACACGTGGGTTTTTAAAGGATCAGTACTTTGTCAGTTATCTCCTGTACGTGGACATCCGAAAAATATAGCTGAATATTCGAGCACCAGAGTAGTTAACATGATTACGAGGATCGTCCAGCTTCATGAGATATTTAGCGGCCATAGTTGGACATTCGGTGGACTATGTCAAACATCGGTGTCTATCTTTAGGCAGAATCATTCGCACACTCTACTCCCGGAGGCCTCGTCCATACTGTCAGGAAAAAAGTGTAAAGTATGCCAACATATACTACATGCTTTGGGCTCACGACTGATCTATCTCACTCTGGACGAGAGATATCGACAATTGGAGAAAGTCTTACGCAGTAAATTTGGAGTCCCGGATTAACACAACTGACCATAAAAGTTAGCCTTAAGCAGGACTACTTACCGATCTGTACGAGTAGTCAGATTCCAGGGCGGCATTATCACCGACTTATCTGCTGAGTTCTTCCTACCGGAACCTGAATTGGTGTGCGCTATGGTGCGTTTGGTGAACTTGTATTTGTGTATATTTATTTTCCTAAAACGGCACCGCCTGTACGAGGAAAAATCGCACTTTTTTTCTCATTAACACGGCTTTGGTCCGAAAATAACTTTGAGGTTTGAAGACCGTCGCATTTCTATTCTATGGACAGCTGCCTTCCTGACAATTCGCTTCATTGGCTTTTGGAAAAATTCGGTAGTTAACTTTGCAGAAAGCTGGACTGCATTTAAATCAGTGGTCTCAAAAACGCAAAGTGAAGTTTTAGGCTAACTGTAGCAAGCTCACGAGAAAAAACAGCGTGAGTGGAATATGGTTGAAATGATGTCTTAAGATCTACAAAACGACGTGCTGTACTATTTTCCCGATATTCATCATGGCCACACTATGTTTCGCCATGGTACAGTAACTGAGCTTATTTCAATACAGCTTTATTGTAGGAAAGTTTGTTCGGCTGGTGGTAATGTGTTTAGTTACTACCTCCCTATCATATTCAAGTCAGTAAAATGGCTGGGGCCGCCGATCTCGGCACAAGATCCAACAGAATTTCGACCGCTGGTTTGTCAACCGCTGATCACCTACCACCGCCGACTCAGCTATGAAACCGACTGGATGTCACAGTTAGTAAATCAGCGTCAAGTTTACGGAGAGTTCCAGTTAAATTTAGGTATAAATAATATATGTACTATATATATATGTAAAATGAAGCGTTTGGATCGAAAGATAGCTTCGAAAATAAAAACAGCAGGAATTATTTGTTGTATGCGTTAGTTTCGCAGGTTAAAGTAGCGGTAGCCCTTAGAGTTAAGAAGATCCACAAAGCTCTCTATTAATTGCTAAGTCTATATACCATGTGGTACCCATCCGTGGGCTTGTCTCTGACTGACAGTTTCGCGTCACAACTCTGCGACTTTGAGCAATTTATTAAAGAAACGACATGTTCAGATGGTTTAACCAGACTATATTTCTCTCCATTAAGTTAAATTCTTTACCAGTCCCGTGCAAACAGTGCTACATCTAACAGTTCACAAACTGAGTTCAGTTCACATTTTTGAATGTACACCACGCTAACTGGGTCTGACCATCATCAAATCCACTGCTTTACGCAATTTTTCCCACGGCTGAATTGTGGCTATTAAAAAATGCACAAGTGCACGAGCGAAAGGAATGAAAGCCAGTGATGGAGTAACTGAACAGTTTTGTTTAGGTTACTTGCCATGCGAGTTGAATGCAATCTTTCGTACAGGTGTCTGTTGTAGGAATGAACCGCTGATACCCGGATCAATGCAAAGTTAGGTTGAAAAATTGACTCGTTGGCAAATACCCAATGCACCCACCACGAGATATGCACCAACAAACTCTACATTAGAGGGAAATGGTCTTTGCTACAACGAACCAATTACCATACGTTTCAGTTATGAGATTACTCTGTCGTGGCTTTACCGCAAAAATGTAACCGTTATAGGGAGAAGAATGCTTCTTTTGCAGCTACTCCTTACAAAGATAAATGTGACCTATCACCCTATTAAAAGTGTAAAGATTTTGGCCGACTGAGCTGACGATTTCTCCTGGTCTTTGCAATCTTAAGTTTTTGTGCTTTTCAAGAAAAAAATTGAATTGGGCATCAGGAGATGGTTTTCATTCTGGACTTCTACTAATGATATACCAACAAAACCCATGGGCCCAAAATAGCATCCAATGCGACTAAAAACATTAAACATTGTATGAGTAATGGGCATTTCTCGTGCGTGCGAAGGGAAATAATGGCCTTCTGCTGAACCTCACTGTTCCCCTAAACCGAACAGCCCTTGTGAAAGTTATACCGCGTCTTCAGTTAGAGAAATCCGTCTAACTTGCATCCTTTCACTAATAATCCTGACTTATGGAATTACAACTCCTCCAGTTTTCACGTTACTAACCCGCAACGAACTGTAAGGACGGACTAACCATAAACATCGGTTATGCTTCATACTGGGCCACTTTGACCCAGGCTGGTGTTATGCGGTGGTTTTATCAGGGTTTACATCTCCGGCCGACGGTCAGCTAAACCGAAGTGCAGCATTTGTATTTGTGTGTGTATTTACAGACCAAAACCAAAGTGCGGCTTTCTGCCTTCAATGTTTACTTTGACTTGATCTTTATTAGCAAAAGCGCATATTCTTTCGAAACCGCATAATATTGTCTTCTATGGCCTACTTATTGAGGATATTCCAAACGTAATAAAACCTGTCGACAACCCCTCATGAGACACGAAATATCGATCACATAGGCAGGATTCATCACCACCATCTCCGATCAGGCCATTCAAGACGAATGTGGAAAAGTTTGCGGAATGAAATCCAAGAACTGTCTTCTTTCCGGCTGTCCATCTCTCTGAATGAAAACGAGTGGTTCGTGGATGAGTGGCGTCGCAAATCCGGTTGGATATCAGATTTATAATGTGTTCACTGGAAGACTGAAATCATACGTCTTGTGGAAACTGGAGCTTGTTGGGAGAGGAAGATGGGTACTGAATATGTGTAGATACGCACACAAAAATAGAAAGCTTACAGATGGTCCTTTCGTGTTCATAACGGAAACATTGCAGAAGAAGTCAGAAGAAGACGACGATAAAGTAGTGCTCCTAGTCTTCGGCTGTGATTGAAATTCTAGACTACTTCAATCCTGGGACCTGTTGAAGAAGTTAGAGGCAGCTTGCATTGAAGGGGCTGCTTCCACTCAAACTTTCAGCACAGTTGATGCATAAAGTAATAGTCTACTATTTAAAAAAGCATTCACTACAGTGTGTTTCCTGTTTGCTTCATTGCCTACGGCTTTCACTCAATCTTGAACCCCTCTGACTTCTAGGCTAGAAATTTTTGTACCGCAGAAGTGTGATGATCTAACCAATTAGTCTGTCATTTTTGATGAAATTTCTCCTCTCAAGTTTACAATTTATAGGGAATCTAAGTAGTTATTCAACAATAATTGCGGTTCCCATTCCCTGTCTCAGAAAGTTTCCATTTTTTAAAAAGTGTTTCCACTTCAGTGACGGAAAGTCAATTGGTTTTTCTGGTTGTGTTGAATTTAACCAAGTAAGTATTTAGAACATTGTTCCCACCAGCGGCTCGTTCGTCCAAGCTGCATCAGAGAGGGACCGTGAGATCATTCCGTTTCCTCCCAAGACAAGGGTGCTATATTTTGACACCCAGCGATTGACCTTATAAGTTCGGTTTGACTCTCATTTTCTCTCCAAAGACAGAAAACTTCAGTTCTGAGGGTTGGCATCGAAAGAGTTGTTTAACGGCCCCACTGGCCCTTCCCGACTACCACCACTGATGCACTGATCAGACCGGGGAATCATCGAACTATGCCAAGGTCTCCTATGCAACTGTCCACTTGTTTTCACTCTAGCGAAAATCGCTGAAATCAGGGGCATAGTACAACGTTGCAAAATCTTGCTCATTTAGCTAGATAACTGTCCTATATTGCATTAATTTCACTCCCCTTGGCGCTCTGAGTGTGTGTACGTGACAGTGGGATCCAGTTTAAAATCAAATCCGTCAAATATGGGAGAGTAATAGGGAATGAAACAGGTTAGAACAAGTTGCAAGCTTACAAGAATAGTGAACCGATAAAATGACATTGCAGTACAACCGAGATGCCTCATCCCAATGTCTGTTACCTTGGTCTGAATCTACTGTCATATGGAGTTGTTGACCACACTGACCACGAGAACCTTCAGATCGATGGACCAGTTATAGGAGTATAACAGGCCTGGTACTGTTTTGGAGTTTTATAGTAGATTGCAAAATGAGCAATACCAAATCGTTATTGGGACTTTGATGTGCGCATCCAAACACTACCAATTTGAAGGTGTCTTGGTCTCATTGATCGGCAAAATTGTTTCACAATGGTACAAGTGTTGCGAGCTGTATCGTATTATGTCTTGTGTTGTTTTATACGTTTTGCGGCGGTGTGCAAATCAAGTTAATGAAGTCAGCACGGTTTTTTGTGCATGGGGATTGACGAAACCCAATGTATTCCTACAAATGAGTACAATGCTCACTAAATTTTCGCACAGCACAGTAGTCAGCCAGGTGAGTTACGCGCCTTCAGAGACTTGAGAATTTACGTGAACGGGTTTCAAGGAAGATGAATTTACAACCCTGCCTGATTGTTCTGGCTTATACTTAATACAGAGATGCGTAAAACTCAAACGAACTCACCTATCCGCTAACGGAGGACATCTTCTTAACCTACGAGGAGAAATTGTGATTAAAAGCCGTATTTCATTGATTGAGTCAGGGCAAGATCACGTAACTAAATCTCAAAGTCATGGTTGCAGGTTCCTAAAAATACCTGAATCATTACTGGAGCGAACAAGATTTGGTTTTTGTGCGTTCGTCAGGCAAACACTGAATTAAAGCTCAGATGACATGAAGAGTTCAAGTCCACATCTATAACTGCGGCTGTCACGATTTGGCTGTTAAAAACACTTGGGCAAGTAAGGGTCACTCAGATATTCGTGGCCATGTGAATTCACCATGTTGAAGGCCAGTTAAGACTGGATCTCTGTAATGGATGCCTTTACATACAAACCTCAGGATTACGGGCGTTTTTTCTTTGTTTCTGCTTATCCTAGTATGTTGACGTGGATTCAGTCGAATTCGTGCGTTCCCGATCTTCGTGTACAGAGAGGAATGAGTGTTACTTGGTTTGTGGTTCACAGACCTGAAAACATGCTTCGAAGAGCACTGTCAAAACCAAAGGGGACTAAGTGCAATGGAAAAGACGAACATTATCTACAAAATTCTGGGCAAGAATTGTGAAAAACACCACATGGGACAAACAGGGGGGAAACCTTCAACAAGGATCAGTAAACACAAGCTCACACGACCAACTCTCGCTCATCTTCGTACATGTACTGGGACAAGCAAGAACAAAGAAAAACCGCGAATTGATGACGGTCGTGTTACTGTATTGATGGAGCAATAATTGGACGCATTGATATCGACCATATCTATCAAACGTTGAGGAAAAAAAATCCAGAACCATCAGTGCACTGGAAATTGGTCGACCGCAGCTACTAGGTATTCCACCGGGGCAATCTTCACAGACCGCTTTTAGGAGTATCACGAATGTGCGATGTCCGATGCGAGCATTCACATGAGTGTACAGAAGAACTGGAAGCAAGATGCAGCAGTTTATCTCTGAGATTTGATCACATCGTGGGACTTGAAGGGAAACTTGAACGCTCCCTGCTATATTCGCGACTAAGTCACTTGTGAATTGTAACCTGTGGCACACATTCGTTTTCTCTATTGAGGAAAGTTACGCTACTCGTTCAATCAGGACCAGTGCTTTCCACATAAATCGGAGTGTGTGACCAATTTGCGTAAAAATTTCCTCCGGACATGTTTAGGGGGAAACCATGTCTCATGTGCTAAATTCTTTCCATCATCTCGGCTAGACATCGAATCAATTTTCTTGTTCATTGGTACAAGGCGGCCGAAATGGATATACTAACAGTTCCATGTCCACTTCCAGCAAACCATTCACTGAGTCGACCATTTATTTTTCTGAATGCATGTCTGTCCGACTCAGTTATTCGACCTCTATTTTGGCTCAATAACTATTATGACACGCGCTGTGTTGCAAATTTTTAGCCTATTTTTGTCCTAAAATCATGCTCCAGTTTTATTTGTTTTTCTGAAATTTCAGATGAAAACAAGTGTAAATGAGCTTTCATACTGATATCAACTGGATTTCCTGGTGAATAGATCTGGTAAAAAAAGTAAATCGAATGTGTTGGTGACTTTCAAAAATAGCTGCGCCCACGATCTCTCAGAACATGCTGATCTAGCAATTTCATGACGTACTAGGTCCCATAAACGGCGTCAAACTGTCCTGAACAACACAACATAATATGGGTTTCAAGACAAACTTCTATCCCCGATGGTTCGTTCTTTATCAGAAACATATAATGCGGTTTTTGGACATTTCGCTCGTTGGGGGAGCATCGGTTCGAAATACCTGCAGCGTCCTCAACAATCCACGCAATAAATCACAAAATTGCGTTGTGTGGATATATGCTATTCAAATAAATTAGCTGGGATCGTCGTTCACCTACCACAGCGTGAGTCTGCGCACTCGTTATTCGTTCAGTCAACAGTCCGGGCGGCAATAAATAATCGATGATGTATGGCGTAACTTTCTTATTTAAACTTCCTTGTAAACCGGCACCGCACCCAAAAAGCTGGCCGTCTGCATCACTGGGATAGAAACTTCGCATGCTGGGGGCGACCATCCACTGAAACGGATGGTCTGCCTTCTTGGATTCAAGACTGTTTAGCTTGACGACTAGATTCTTGATTACAACATGTTCTCCTTTTTACTCAGTCGCTTACACTTTCGCTGCATATACAGTGTGAGCCAAGTCTGCCACAGAATTTACATAGATTTACTTACGGCTACTGGAAGTGTGTGCCCTTTCATTCCCAATGTTGTACACAGATTCGCTGGGTCAAACTTTTTTCCGATAAGTGGAATTACAGGCAAACGAACATTAGGATCACTCACTGCAGTTGACAGGAACAGTTGCCTTTCACAAACAGTTCGTTTACAGTGACAACCTACCTCGATCAAAGTACGTTCCGGCTGAGAGTTGACAGCCTGATGCTGACACATATCAGCGGCAAATTCGACAAGATAAGAGCTTCGTTATAGTCCAAAATCTAGTAGCCACATGGGAAATGTCAAGAAATTTCTTTCTTTCTCCTTGAATGCTGACTTTTCAGCCATCAGTTTTTAACCACATGATGATGAGTGTTAATAGGAAGATTTAACACTAAAAAAGGTAAGAAACTTGAAAATCTATCGATTATTTTTCAAACTTTTTCAAATTTGTTTAGGTATTTTGATTGATAATGGTCGAAATTGCAAACTTTTCCAATTTGAGACTGTATGTAAGATGCCAAATGGGGTTCGTGGTTTTCTGCTTGCCACCATCAAAAAGTTTTTTTCCAAACAAACTAAATATAATCTACTTCCAGTGAACACCCTTTAGGGAGGTAATTACCTCCTTATTATTAAGGGCGGTTTTAAAATGCCTTCAGTACAAAGTAACTTAAGCTCAAATGAAAACACCAAGACATGTCAAACGTTCCGTTTCAGAGCACGAGCCGTTTGTCAGACTTTTTCTGTCTTTTTAAACAAAAACTAATAACCAAATTAAACTTTTACTTTTGTGAGACACTGAGCTTGGAAATGCGCAAAGGTGAACGGCAGTCTAGCTCTCGGCAAACAGTAGAGATAACATGGCGACCGAACACTCAGAATAGACAATAGCGACCAAAATCTGTTTGGAGAGCTTTAGATCTATCTTCGCACTTCGTATATATATATATATATATATATATATATATATGAGTTAGATTTGCCGACCTACGAGAGTCAAAACATTTGATGCTGGCAAATAAGGAGGAAGCTACAGACTCTGCACTTAACCGCATATGGTGCTGCCCGCAATCCCTCATTGATGACGTAGACCAAGGGAATAAGCTCGGTAGGCAAACATGTGCAGGCCTCCTGAAAACTTTCAGTCAGCCTAAATATGATGGCATAACAATGGGCACAAACACCAATCGCCTGTTTATCATCAGGTTACCGGCATCATCTGTTAGGTCCTTTAAGTTCCACCGTCATATCACATCTACCCCAGCATAGCATCATGCAAATGTTACCAGGAACCACCTATTAACACACCATCAAATTAACGATAGATAACTGGATAGTATTCCATTAACCGTGTGGTTACTCGTCTTGTCATCCTTAGGTTGATAATGTCGGATAGGCAGTCATTCGAAAGTGGACCGAACTTATCAGAATTCCAAGTGACCTTGTTTTGTATGTAGACCATTGAGTGCGGTGGTAGCCAACAAGGGCGATCCCATAAGGGCTCTTGAGTCCTCAAGCTAAGCAAGTCCATACGGTCGACAATGCATTGAAGGGATTGAGCCCCTTCTGACTGTTTCGTTCGTTTTGTGACCTCGCAATGCGTCAAGTTTCAAAACTTTTCAAGCATGCTTAATTAGAAGAACCCCAGGCCACTCTGTCGAATGCCAGGTCCTCTCGTGACCTAGAACTGAAGATGTAGTTCGTAAAAATTACCTGAAAAACTGTTTCGATGGCGGAATTTTTGGTGCCCTGACTTAGAATTCCATTCTTTAGGTTACCTCAGACGAGTTACTTTGGGGTACGAGTTCCGGCCATTCGTTTTAGGTGACCCAAACAGCGGAGCTAGTTTTGCATCAGACTGCATCCAACTCCGACAGTGTCCGACCTTCGAGTTTTCGTCTGTCCATCTCATCCGAAAGAGATTGTGCAGACGGTGCAAGTGAAATCGGCCAGGGACAGGAACGTGTTATGTACTTCTAGCTGTCTCCCATAGATTAACAAATGCAGCAAAACGGCCCTACACACTGAAGTCATGGTGTGTGTGCACAAGTGATGATTGATCCAGACAAATGTCGTGCTGACTTTTTTATTTGTTTTTTTCATTATAAAGTATCAGTTCTGTGGGTAGTGTACTGGCAAAATAGCAGAAAGCCGTGCAACTTACCATTCAGCCTAATAGTTGACGTTTCCCGTTGAACCTCAAGTGCAGGCTGATAACCGTTAACCGTTTCAGAAACATTCATGCTTAAGCCAAAGGGAGACGCTGCCAAACCAAGTGTCGTAGTTAGCCAGTATAACTCAGCCTCAGAGTCAGAAAAAAGACGCAGTCATCCGCAGACAGCAGGATACGGACACTGGAGTCGTGCAGCACTGCGTTGGTCAAGTAAAGCCCCGAAGTAAATTAGGAGCCACCCAAACGGTATTTGATCGACATTCTACCACCGCCTTCACGTAAGTGGCTGCTAAATAGAGGCCGGAAAAGCCAGGAGAAAGGACGCAGCGGTGCTTGACCGAACTCTTCCGAGACAGCTTTGCAAGTTTCTACAAGGGCTGTCACCCAAATTTAAAGTCTTTGATAAGGTCAGGATGTTTGTCTAAACACCCAACCAACAACTGGACTCGTTCTGTCTATCGTACATTTTTTGTTTTCCGCAGGTGTTTCAGCAACTTGGTCTTGATGCTTCTGATTTGCTTCCTGATCCTGAACTGTTTGGAAGAACTCTGAGTTCTTCTTTCGATTCAAACTGTACGTCGAAGAGACGTCCTCATTAAACCGCTCTCTCCGCTCCCCTTGCTTTAGTTCAGTTGTAGCTACAGCAGCTGTCTGAATAAGTGTTCATATCCTGGCTCTAGAAGGACTTTGGGACTTGGTTTTTTTATACATTTATGCTAGAGATTCGCTGCTTCGATGCAGTTTTCCGGTTCTTCAGGTTTCTTACCTGAGTGCGTTTTAGCCTGGTTCATGACGTGACAGTTTTCCATGTGCGTCGCACAGTTGAACATGTACCGAAGCGTGATCCGTATTACACTATGATCAGTGCATTACCAGGATCTCCTTACTGCACACTGATGTATTTGATGAGAGGTTCAACCTTTAGATGAGTTCATATGACATGCGATGTGAGCCCCACAATGAATCACGTGTTTTTGCCGAGAGATCACATGCTGCACACACCGTCAGTAGACTTCCATCGTTGTCGTTCATTGATCCAACTTAATATAGACCGACCTCTATTTCATAACCGGAATCAGAGGACTAATAGTCTCGGATTGGTGCATTTCGGTTGGTCTATTATTTTCTGATCTTGTCTTGTCTCATTCCATTTAAAGGCATAAACAAAGTCAACCCTTCATAGCTTCTCTTGCTTAGCTAGCTGGGTTCCACAGAGTGCAACGAAGTCTACCCTGTGGCATCTGAGCGGTTTGCTTTTCAGGCCTGTCACCCCCTTCTTTATCCCAAAGAGTCCTACAGTTCCAGGCCCCAAATTATTGAAGACGTGACTACATCTCATCACAGTCCAGACCACATACGGGAAGATAAACTACTTTTACTGTTGCGTCTAAAATCTAGTTTTTTCAGCATGACTGAAACTTGAGGAACTAAGTTCCAGTCATTGTAGCCAACAGGAGTACTACAAAGCTGTCCACCGTGACTTGGTGACAGTTTCGAATCATGTTTAAATACGGTCGCTTAAGCATACCTCGAATCCTGGCTCCCAGCCGGGCGGAGTGTGCCGAAACCCGATGAAGTCCTTTTTTTCTTTCCCACTGGCGTTAAACATTATGACATTCATCTTTGGATGACCTCACTCAAAGAAACGCCGTCAACACTCTCCTGACTCATCGCTTACCCGAAACACCAGGATCCATGCAGTTAACAGCTGAGAAAGGCCGTTAGGCTGAACCGTTGGTAGTCCGAAGTATCCACTTTAATCGTGAAAATACTGCGCTCTCATTGTGCAGATATGGGGCTGCTCAGTTGGAATGGACTCCAACAGCGTCTCAGCTTTTCTTGCAACAATTCTTTCGGAAGTCCGTTACTGATACATGTGGCAAAGAAGTGAATTTCACTGACATGATACACATTTCAAATGTTGTTGAGATGTATATTCAGAACACCCTCGAGCATTTGGCTAACATAGAAGGATAGGTCTGGAGCAACTAGAAGTCGGTTGGACAGTCTTCTCGCACCTACTTGTCATGTTCGGTTATAACTCTCGAAAATGGACTCTAACAACAGCACCAACCGACCATGGCATCCGGAAAGAGGAAAATGGATCCATTAGTTTTAGTGCTAAACTATCTACTCAGACAACCAACTTAGCCTTGTGTCTATAAGAATTCTGATGACGTAACTTTTGTTTGTCCCAAAGCACAACTGTGCAAACCTGGTTATTCGGGTGTAAACTAGCTAGAAATTAACATGGTGGAAAACGAGTCCCCATAGTTTGGGAAACAGCGCAGAAGATCTGTCAACTTTCCACAGCTTTCCTCTAAAGTTGTTGCAGTGGATACAGGTTAACAAAACCGTCAAATGCGGCGCGTCCGCGTGATCTTGCAGTGCATACTGTTGGGTATTACACCTTTGGACAAACTTCCGTATACTACCGTCGTATAGCTAACTTAACTTGTAGGAAACGTCATCACAAAAGGGTTCCTCGGTAGGAATCAGTTGTGTGTGTTGTCCATTCTGCCACTGTGCCGATATTATGCCACAAGTTCTCGAACACACCCCTACGGGTATTGACCGCACCTCATCAGTAATTCTGTTCAACAAATGCGAAGCCTTATTGCCATCGTAACCGCAAAGGTGCCACTATATGTACTCGGTCGCCCAGTTTCAAATAAAGACAGTCCACGTTGTGTAGTCGGGATTGTCGCAACAGCCTCTTGCTTCCTGCTACAGATGTAACCTCATCAATTTTGCTCTGCAGAGCTCAACAGTGTATCCCTCGCTCCACGTGTGCTTCACCAGCTATCTAATCAACACAGTTTGAGAGGCTTCACGATTTATAAGATCTAGCCCACATTCACCGCCACTCGACCGGCAAGCCTTGCCAAGTTGGGTTTTATGTTCGTGAAACTGGTCGCGCAAGGCCGCAAGACCGCAATACACACATCAGGGTCGTGTGTGGCGCTGGGTTATCTACTGCTTTGCCGGTGCTGCGGATGGACGCACAGTGTTGCGTTTGAGTTGCGCACACCACATCAGTGGTACCGTATCCCCTTTCTACATTAGCTGGCCGGCCTAAATAACGAACAGGCACATCGATGTCGCATGGTTTATTGGGAATGTTCCACTGCAAACTCCGCGTTTACCGGATTTGTTTGAATAAGATTGGAGGGGCAGGCTCATCGGAAATAAGCCTTATGGAAGGGATCAGGGGGAGGTAAGGTACAGTTCATGAGTGTAAAACAGTCGGATTGTAACCTTTTCGGTTGTTTATTGTCAGTAGACTGCAAGGCAATATAGGTGACCGGGTGCAATAAAGTACGATTTCCATAAATAACACAGGCAGTGATGATCCAGCCATTTGACATCGGTCACCCATGTGTAAGATCCTGAGAACGACCAATAGACACCATCTGTTTCGACAACGACTATTTCTTAAAATGGGACCAAATGTCGTCCACTGGCCGATTTTGTCGGCATTTCTTACTGTGGTCTTTCTCGCCTTTATGGTGCTTGTTGGCGTCAAATTTTTTTCAAATTCTGTCACTCTTTTTCTGTCTGCGGTACAATATGCGTAGCGCAACAAACGAGAAATGTGTCTGTTCGAAAACTTGCAATGAAACCAGACTTCTGTTTCACTGGAAAACAAAGTGAGATTTAACTTCAGCGGATAGAAAAGGTAAATAAGTTAAGTTTATCGCGGCTCTTTCGGTCGTTTTCCAAATAAACTCCTTAGGAAGCCTGTTATCGGATGGAATGACAGTTTCCAAATGGAATTAAAACAAATACCACTCTGTTGGCGAAATGCTTGATTAACAGTGGAACCTGTTAAAACCTGCTGGGATTGTGTCATTTATTCTCGGTGTTTTATACGTCTTTGATAAACGTACTGTGCATTCAGGTCTGTCACGAATAACACCATATTAATTTACGAATTTGCCAAGTGTTCCACATCTTTTGGGTCCAAACCTCTTCAGATGATCTTCCCTCGGGATTTTGTGCTCAAATCTGCCTTCCCATAAGAATACTAGGCCCTCATATGTACCAGTTTTCGTCTGAACCACACCCTAGGATTCTTAGACAAGTCGGGTCTCCTAACTTACCACGGGGGTTTTCATGTTCCTTTCAGACCTGAAGTAACTCTTTACCTCACTATTTTACGGTTACAATCCCAAGTTATTTTCGTGCCTTTTGTAGCTAGTGCTTGTCTCCGGTACTGTGTTCACGGTAGTAAGGTGCATGGTAGTTCCAAGCTTTTCGTCAGCAAACCAAAATTTTGCTTTTACATGTTGACTTCGTTGACATCGTTTTCATAACAGTGGAAGGGACGAACCAGTGACGAATAGAATTTTGTATGCATCTTTCTCGTATTTAGCCGCTCCGTACATCCCATCTGCTGGAGATCTTGGAGGTATATTTTTCAGGTAACGTTTCAAATTCACTTTGGGAATGACGCTGCGTGTTTGTCATTTCAACCACTACCTGAATGCTTTAACAGTAAAATCACTGAATCCAGGAGAATAATAACTTTTCTTGAAGCGCATCGTTGTTAAATGTGTGGTCAGAACTAGTGATACAAATGAAAGAATACTCAAATTTTGTATTTAGGAAGTGCATTCAGCGCTACTTCCCACTAAAACTACCGTAAGTTCACAAAACTGTATCCTTTTTATCCACTTGAACAAAGCAGCAAGAAGAAAAACCTGTACAGTTTCGGCATTTTGTTTCAAGCTGTCCAATTACAGTACTAAAAAAATGCCAGTTTTACATAAAATATGGGAATAAGTGGGGATAAAACAGTAGAACCAAGCCAGTCAAATTGGGGGACAAGTTGGGTCGGGGTCTAAGTTCAAAGACGAGCTGACAGCTTGTATGAAAAAATTGTGCGCACATAGTGGGTGGGTGTTGAT
Organism: Clonorchis sinensis; assembly: GCA_003604175.2. NCBI lineage: Eukaryota > Metazoa > Platyhelminthes > Trematoda > Opisthorchiida > Opisthorchiidae > Clonorchis > Clonorchis sinensis. The sequence continues at coordinate 68,009,005 of CM030369.1, read as the reverse complement.
TGACCAACGTGACCCCACTGAAATCTAAGCGTAAGCTGTACAGCCTATAGTAAGAATCTGTTTCCCAGTCAACGAGACAGGTCGTCATCTGACTCAGACAGCGAAATAACTTTTCGAGGCGTGTTCGCATAAGTTTGCGTCTGTTCCACCAGTACACCAAAACAGTTGCATATGAACTATCATATAACGAACAGGACAGAATGACTCGATACACTACGCACTGTGCATCAAAGATTGACCCGTCTCCTTTTCTTCAGCCACAAGGCTGGGTGCCCGAGACAAATTACGGAAAGCTTCTTACTGTGGTCTTCCTTACTTCGCTACGATGTTTCGCTTCTACTATCCTGCACTCATGTTTGTGACAGAAAGCTTGATACGAAAGGACGTGATTCAAAGTACAGTACAGTTCGGGCCACTTTAACCGATAATTAAATGACACGAGATCGACTCATAATCCGTTTGAAATTTCATGTCTAAATAGCGTTCCAACGCTGATCGGCTACTCGGTAGCTGGCGGTCTGACTTTGTTCAAGCAGCCTCAAACTTGCGTGCTTTGTACTTCTTTAATAAATAGGGACTGGCTACTGATTAGTTACAATACCCGTTAGTTGACCTTCCATCGCTTTTACCAGACTGTCCGGTTCCATCGTCCGGCTGACTGACCCAGCGAATCAATGCAGTTGGAAATTGTAACGTCATTTTGTTCATTACGTCAGCAAAAAGATTCCTGCTTGTGTGCATCAAACACGGCATTATATACTCGCGAATTTGGTTTCAAGCCTATATTGTCTCTGTAACAAATGCACTTTGGTATCTGGCTGATTTCGCTTGGTCTTCAAACGACTGGGGAATTGAAAAGTTACCAATACAGCAAAAGATTTAGGGCAAAGTACGTAGGACTGGTTAACCAGACCATTCATTTTCCTTGGAATGCAGATTGCTAATGATTGATGGACATCCAAACATTACAGGTTAAATTCATGAGGTAGTGCGTTTAACTGCCCAACGGGTTTCTTGCTGATGTACGCACCAGTTCGATTGGGTGACGACGGACGTATGATTAGTGCCCAAGCGCCGCACCATTAACGAAGCGGGAAAATCGATGACCACTAACAAAGACGATGTCTAGTGTAACTGAATCACTCATCATTGTTTTTCAGCGTCGGGTTCTTCCCATGTCGATTAGTTTAAGGTCAGTGTGTTATTCCGATCACTAATGTGCGTCAGTGGAATCGTTCGCTGGACGAGGAAAACGGGAATTGAAGTCGGCGAAGTACATTCATTGGCAAAGTAAATTGGTGTTGACGGGATTCAGCTGCATCGCAACTAAACCCATATTTTCTCATATACTTCAACTGAATACGATGCACAAAGGTCTCCTCATGTTTCATTTGGCAGAGTATTCGAAATATTGCGGTATACTTTCTTGACATGACACTGCACTACTTATAAGGTTGCTGAAAACCCTCGAAAACTCACTATGGGTTTCCCGTTGGAACATGAGGCTACCTCTGCGCGACATATTCACTCGAACCACATCTTATGCGCGAGATTCAGCTGCAACTCAGTTGATTCTCCCAATCAAATTTACCAACCAAATTACAGGTTAGCGTATTTCGCCAGTTACGTGCTCGGGTTGACGTTGGTGTTCAAGCAGGACATAAGGAAACCCGGGGACTGCGCCTACCTGATAGTCCAAATTGAGCGAAACCAGTGGTAGGCTGTCGAAGACAGTGTAAGTTCGCAGTAAATTAGAAAGCACGTATGTAAGAACACGGACGGCCAAATAGGTCCGCCTTGTATAGGTAAGTGTACAACTCTGATCACATGTTCAGGCATCACACAGCAATTCTCTGATGTATTGACGAACGGGCACGCGAGTAAGCAGACTGTCGGACACATCAAGTCAGCCACTTGTCACAATAGTTTGCCGATGGGCTGACTAACGGACACACGCGTGCAAACTCTCGGGCACATTCAGTCAGCTACTGCAGTACTCCACCGCTAGATTTATGCACTCCTGCCTCATAACGTTCACCCGGCTTTGACTCCCGTGCTGATCGGCGTAGGCACCCTGGCGAAACTGTAGTGGCTCCCACACTCTCTTGAGCCTACCTTTCTGGTAGGCTTATGTGTTGGTTCCACGTTTGTTCCATGCTTTCCATTTCTGACATGGTCTAAAAGACGGCATATTATACTCCCGTCTTCCGACAGCGCATCGGTGAGGCTACGGTTTGTTGACGTCACACATCCACGCACCCATTTCTTATTTGAAGGATGAAGTTTGACGTAAACATCTTCGACACTCCGTATTGTGCCAGGTCGGGGGTTTTATCTGCGCATTGGTTCACTGAACACTGCTGTTGTTTGACCTGAACCGCCGAATCCGGCTGTAGCAGATCCAAACATGTTCGAAGTCTCCGTCCCATTAGCAGTTCAAAGGGCGACTGGTCCGTAGCAGTAAGCGGCAGAAACTTGTTCAGTCTTGTTTGTAGAGGAGCTGGGTTATGTTTCGCCAATCTGTTCCTCACCGTTGCCACCGCGCCTTCAGCTAGTCCGTTAGAAGCGGGGTGGTAAGGTGCTGTTAAGTTCATCCCGTTGGTTAAAAAACAATTGAAATACCGCATTGGTGAGTGCCGTGTCGTAGTCGGAAACAGTCGTATCAGGTACACCATGCGATTTAAAAGTGCTGCGTAGAGTGGGCATGGTAGACGCACTAGATGCAGTTTCAGTGGGCACCGCTTCTATCCATTTGGAATACCCGTCGACTATCACAAGGATCATATAGCCATCAATAGGGCCAGAGTCACAATAGTCCACGTGTATGCAGCTTTACGGTCGTGACAGGCAATGCCATGGTGATATGGGTGTTGCTGCTGACAGGCCCTGTTTTGCTAGCATGCATCAAGTTGCTGCGGCGTCAGTCCCACATTCTGTTGATCCGTTGGTTGCGGTGCCTCTGAAGCTGGACGTATTTTCTCCATCACAGGGGTCAGCTCTTCTGTATTGATCTGGAAGCTCAAAAGGTTCACATGATCAGCTAGAAAATCACAATTTTCTTTGTTTAATCGTAGTCCACACACCATCAAACGATGAAGCACCACGTTTAATGAATTCAGTGGTACATCGGTTTTTCAGGATATGATTTAGATAAACGAACGTTATGGGTATCCTAGCAACCAACTGTGTGCTGAAATATGGATAGAGCAGAATGGATTCCGAAAGGAAGGTCTTTAAACATAAACAGTCCCCTATGAGTACTGTAATGGGTTGTAATGGACTTCGCCTTCTCTGTTTATTCCAACTGCTCGTAAATACGAGCTAAATCCAACGTTGAAAAATATTTGCTCTTACCAGTTTGTGCGTAAACACCTTAGATTTTCGATAGTGTGTACTGTTCCGCGGGTGTGCTAGTATTGGTTGTGGCTTTATGGCAATCACAGATTCGGTGTTATCCGGTTTCATTATTGGAACAACTGGTGTAGCCCACTCTGCACTTTGAATTATTCCTTCAATTTGAAATCAGTTAACTTCTTAGCTAAATCCATTCATTTGCAAATTATTTTGGTTTTGACGGTAGACCCGCGCGGAACTCAGCTAAATCTCTTGATTATGATGTTTTTAAGCAACCTCGTGAGTAATGTGATACGGTTAAACTTGTCCTTTGATTTTTGGACGCTTCAAGTAAGGTACTACCCAAGCCTTCAAGGAACGCGACTGTTTTACCGGCGGAATGCATAAATTCACCTTCCTTCCCAAAAACCTGCCAGTTTTCGGTTCTGAAAATACCTCCTTGTAAGTGTGGATAAAAGGCTGATCCTCAGGGAGTGTTGAGACCTGGTCTAACCTAAGTATGGGTAATGGTGGTAACCAGTTACGTTCTTACAGATCCGGACCATTACCTTCAGTGGTGTATATGGTCTCGTTTACCGTCACACCTTTGTATGAAACAACCACATTTTTTGTCCCCGACAATTTCACCTCTTCTCCTGTATATGTTCGACGCCGAACTGGGGCTTGCGGAAGTGTACGTTTCTCGGCTGGTCTCAATTTGCCTTGCCATGATTTTTCACTACGTAATGTAACGGCGTCACCCACATCCAGCCCAAAAGTTATATGCGCATTGTTCACACGTATTTTTATGTGATACGGCGGTTGAACACGGTTGGTAGTTGCAGTTCCGTGAAGTATGTATTCCGGAGTATATGGCGCTATGATTGATTTATAACAGCAGAATCGGTCCTGAACGCTGGTACTGAGCGACATACTTTCGTGAGGTGTCCAAGTTTCTTACACTGATTACAAACAGTTTGCGTGTTGCGGGGTTCCTTTGGATAAGTGTGCCTGCCTCTACAACGTAACACGTAAATTATGGTCTGTTCGGTGATAGGTGGATCCGATTTACCTCAAACGCTGAATCCTCTGATTTCTCGGTCGGTTGCACAAAATGTAACAAGGTTGCTACATTTCCTACTGCCTCCAATGCCACCGCAGTATCATGGGTCACTTCCAGCGTTAAGTTACTATCAACAAGCAAACAGTGCTGTATGCGAGCGTTCCTCTCACCAACATCTAAACAACCTCTGAGCAAATCGTTTCGAAAACCTCCGTACTTGCAGTGCTCTGTGAGATTCCGTAATTCCGCTACAAACTTCGCTACAAACTTCTTCTTCCTTTTGTACTTTTGTGATGAACTTGGATCTCTGGACGATAATTGAAGGTTTTAGATTGTAATGATTGGAAACAGCAGACACAAGTCGTCAAAAGTTTTTGTATTTGGGAAATCCGGAGTGACCAAGCTGGTCATCGACCGGTATCTTTCCGAACCATATATCGTCAGAAGTATATTCACTTTTCGCTTATCATCCGCAATCTCGTTTGCAAGAAAGTAGCGATTCCATGTACTGGTTCCGAGGACTTTGAGTAGGAGTAAATAGGCACTTGGTCAGATGGCTTCATCAGATCTGTGCCACTACTGTAAGCTCAAAGTAACTTGGAAAACACGCAGGTGAAGACGCGGGTGTATTGTGTACATGCAGCCAAACAGGTCCACCTTGTAAAGTTAAGTATACAACTCTGATCACATGCTCAAGGATTACAGAACAAATCTCTGATGGACTGAAAACTGGGCGCGCATGCGTGCAAACTGTCGAACACATTCCATCACCTGCAACAGAAGAGTTCTAGAAACCCAAAAATTATTGCTTTATCGTGTGAGTGAAATTTTTCATGCTTTAACTCCCTAAGTGTCCTTAGAAGTTAGTTTGGTTTTCAGTGTCAAACCGGTGACCCAAATGTGCGCCCCGTCAGTACGATTGGGGCGTTGAAGTTAGAGGGCTAATGAAAAGGGCCTCGGAAGGTAGATGCAGGCAATATGGGTGTAAGCTCTATTGAAGCACGCAGTGACTGAAAATCTACCTGATGTTTATACATTATGACACAAAGATCAATAACCAAGTTTCCATAAAGCTTTGGATATGTCGAGGGTTCTGTGAAACGAATAGAGCATAGAAGTTGTTTTCTATGATACTTATCCCAGGATGCCTGATTTTTCACCAGATGACTATGCTACCTTCACGTGCATGCATTCTGCATCAGAAGAGTAATCTCCATGATCAACAAATCACATTTTATCCTGTTAAAGTACATCAACCCTGAGATTAAATAGTCCATTGTCTCCATTCCGCTATCGTTAGAAACTTCAAGATTCAGTTAAAATAACTTAATAAAATCAGCAGGAATCTTCTAGTCACAAGACGAACCCGTATGGGAGAGAAAAGCAAACAAAAAGTGGTTATCTCGAAAGCTAGACATTTTTTACCTCCCCCAAAATTTGTAAATTTTCAGCTGCGTCCGTTCTTTGAAGTTTTTCAAACTCAGTCTTCACTGATGTGGTCGAGTAAATGGCAAGAGAAAGAGCTAACAAGGGATCATGTTTGCCTTTTCAGGTTTGTTCATTCTCTCTATCTTCTTCCAAGACTCCACGGGTTTTTCTCAGAACACGATGCTGCCAAAAAAAGTCTCCTTTCAATATGAGATGAAATATATTGTGGACAATAAAACCTCCCTCCTTATAATCGACTTCCGTGCAAGCGGTGATCGATCTCGGCGTACAGACTAAGATCCTCCAACATCAGGAAACTAGCCGGATCAGAGCGTTACTCTGTCGGATTGAATCTGAAGGACAGCTACGCCAGGATGCAGTGCAATGCATGCCTACATGGTAGACGATATTACTTGAAAACGCACTCTGCAGTATTCCACGTTCCTAGTGCCGTTTCAAGGCATAAATTTTGTGAAATTTTAGCTTAGAATCCCGAGTAAACCTCTTTCTAATGGCCTAAGTACCCGCAGATAAACAGTACGCACTTCTTGATCGGCACACGGTGGGATAATATCAACCGGGAGAAGCAGGTTTCTCCGATAAATCTTCATTTTTGGGGTTAACTTCAGAAAACCACTATCCAGAAACTGAACAGTTCCTATTAGTTCCGTCTAAAACGCTCATCTACCTTGCAAGTGAACTGTTCGAGGCCTGCAGTTCGAGTAGCTCAGCCAGAGTCTACTTTGTGCAAATCATGTTACATTCTCTTCATAAATTGAATGAAAACCAAATAAAGACCAACAAGTTTGTGGATGAATAAGCCAGACAAAATGCACCGACCAAATCGATAACGACGCCTTATAACTTTGGTCTATTTTGAAGGCACACTGAGAACCAACAGAGATTTAAATCACCAGTGATGTAGTTCTCGGTTATGGGTTTGAAACTCTTAAGTGAATCTGCAGATCAGGCTTAATGTTTCCGTGGATAGTTTTATGAAGTTTCACTGTCCATCAATTTTATGAAGCGTTAGGATTTAGGATTTTTCTTCCTTCGGCGATGACATTTTCACAACTTCTCAGCAAGTTTGCATTCCTCATTTACACCTGGTATGATATTTTCAGGTTCTTCATGGTGAAAGAACCGGGATAACTAATTCGGTCATTTCTAGATGCTTCTCTTGTGGTTAACCTATGTTTGCCACCACCCGACCTATGACTTTTCATGCTGTCAGGCTGTGGAATTTTCTAGCACTTCATATCCCTTTTGTAAGCTTTTTCAAGCGTCTGAACTCGCAACTGGGTTTCCTTTTACGCTGCTGCATTCCCCTGGATTTTTGTGAAAAACAGCTATTTCTTATTTCGGTCGTTGAGGCATTTGTTTAGATTAATTTGAATGCTATTAGATGTTCTTCCAAAACTGGTGGGCAGGATGCACAACAATCCTTGTCATAAATTTCTTTAGTGATCTTTTTGAATGCCAACTACCGATAATCAATAGAGATTACGTCCTGCACTGTGCTTCGCGACTTTTCAGCTTAGATTGGCTTCGATGAAAGGACGGAACCTCTAATGAACCTTAGCGCATCTCCTAACATCGCCATCGATCAATAAGCAGATCAAATGTAAAATAATTTCGCAAGATGGATGAAATTTCCATCTGAGAATTCGTCACTCGAGAAGCCAATCAATAAATGACAGCGTAATATATTTTCCGTGATTGAAGGATGAGTGGCCCCATGTTCTGCCTAGGTGAGAACTGAGCCCGCTGCTGATGAGTCACTCATAGCCAAATTGCTAAGTGTTGAACCGCTGGCCTGAATGTTGGGGATTCGAAACTGAGTTTCGCGAGCTGCGCACTGCCAATGGTTCCCAACAAGGATGAAACAATTGTACAGTGCCTGTCGGCCTTTCAGCATACATTGGCTCCACTGACAGTACGTAATTTCTATTGAGCTTTGCCAAGTACACTACCATCACTATCTATCGTTGCTCATTCAAATTTCAAACTCATGTTTACTCAGTCCCTAAGACGTGTTTACATATGCGGAAGGATTTTCCGCTATATTTGCATCGTTCTGGGTTCAGTTACTTCATTTGAATTACTGCTCAGGACAGGTGTGCTAATATAAGTACGTCACTGAACTCTGAACAGCCAGGGGCCAATAAATCACAATGGCTCATCACATACAAGATTGAGATTCATCTGGAAGTTAAGCTTGAAATCATGCTACTTATTAGCCTGCTGTTTGGCCAAACAAATGGATGAACCTTTACGTAGGCCAGATTTTCAGAAGTAAAGATTTTCGCCCCAGAGGTTTTAATTTTGACCAAATTGAATAATTTTTGAACGTTGATGAAAAAGCCGTTTTCTAACACGGCACCCCGGAAATAAGTGACTGCCTTAAGTGTGTTAGATTCATTTCTAAACTCGTTGACAAGAAGGAAACTAATCAAGCCTTAATGCTTATGTAGTGCTAATAAAGTAAGCGAGTAAGTCATGTTCACAGTAGGGCACGAAATAAAGCAAATCAACTCCTCCATCCGTAAGGAAATCTGGTATTCCTACGCAAAGAAAGTCTCCAGGCGACGACCACTTCTGACGCTCTTTAAGTGTGGTTTTATACGTGACGATTATAGTATATGTTTTCTTGCGGGTGTGCGATACCTCCTGGAACTTGTTGGAAATGCACTAACAATGATTTTCTACAAGGAAAAAACTTCTTCACAGTGGTTTACTAAAAAATCTCTTGCGAAACAGCAGAAGTGCTTGCGGTTTGTGCGTGGTTGGCGCCTACGTTTTTGATCGGCCATCAGTTCCAGATTTAGTTTTTGTCACATGCACTTTGGCATACCATCACTAGGACAATGGCCGTATCCTCTCTGATTCGTACACAACTCCTGAAACAAGGCGAACTGGTTGCCAATTGCAAAATTCCATCGACCCACTACAGGCCTTGAAATCACCACATGAACATATCTGAATTACTAAGTAACGCATGCTGACGACCGAACGCCGCGGGTGAATGAGAATCATTTCTGTGTGACAGATTCGCTCCTCGTAAAAAGCAGATTGAGCATTTGTGCCGTTTGTTTTTTCATTTAGCGAGATTGTGCAAAAGGAACTAACTAAACGCAACGGTTAATATAAATCTATTTTTAATTTGGGGGGCACTTTCTTGGAAAAGACAGCCACTGTAGCACGAGTTTCGGCTCTCCTAATTTGTAACGAAAAATATTACTAGAACAGGACCGAAGTTATCAATCTTGTTTGAAGCAATTTCTGACACATCTGCTGGATTTCGTCATTTTGATGGGTACTCGAGATTGTTGTAAACGATCTATTTTATCAAAAGCGACAGCACAATTGAAAGCTTTGACTGCGCAGTCATAATTTGCGATAGCTGTGTAAGAAAGTTACACATACGCACACCCACAATAAAGTGATTCGTAGCTGAAGCAGTTGAAGTTTGCTGAAGTACTGGGCACATTCTATGCTGTACGACAGAGCAGTGTATTTATTGTTATTAGACTTCCTTTTAAAAAGAAACATTTTTCAGGAGCACCCGAACTGTTACTTCGAAGTAGTGAATGCTTAATTCGAATTTGGTTCAAACGGAAGCCAAAATCATAATTGACCACGAAAATGCAACTGTATTTCAGGAGATTACGGACACTGGGCAGCAACAAACAAATATATGTTCAGTAATTTCCTTCACGTTGAGGAAATTATCCTTCAGTGGACACTTATTAACACTCTTCTCAATGATGAATGATGGCATTTCCTCGCCAACGACACCGTAGCAATACGGTACAACTAGGTGTTTCCGACGATCTTCAGTTAAGATGTGTCGGCGCCATCCTGCATTCAGGTGGGAAGAACATGTCGGAACGACATTCCATACAAGATGACAATATCTGACCGGCGGTGTTAGGTTAAGACGATAAATATGATTACTGGACTGGACTCATGTTTCGCCCTTGTTATTGATCGTCATCAACGCACATCCCTGACCGTGCTCAGATTCAACTCCTGGAATGCGGGAGAACGCTGAAGGCACCTGGTCTATCTCAACTGAAACGCCAATGAGTTCGAGCTCGAGCGATGCAGCTAGTTCTCCAAATTGCTCAGTCACCGATCAAGTAATTCTCTTGGTCGTTGATCTGTCTGTCAGGACTCCTACGTGAGGCAGCGCACAGGCACGTGAAAAATGCTGGGCAATTTTGAATAGCTGTAGGTGGTTGCGCTTAAATAAAAGGGGATTGCTCAGACGTCAATGTTGCGGATGTGAGTCCTACAAACTCAACAAACTACTCAGAACTAATAGGATGGGGCTAAGCTAACAGCCTGGCTAGTGAATCTTGGGTAGCCTACACATGCAACGAATTGTTGCTTCCATCGGTCTGAGAATTTCGTATATATTATTGATGATGTGAACTTCATTTTTTGACCGCTTCACGCAGTCTGTTTTGTGAACCGCAGTTTATTTGTGCAATATTTTTTCTTGTGCCCTGGCAAACTTAGCCAGGTCTGAGGGACTTTGAGACATCTCTTCTTTGTAGTCATTTAGTCACTGTTATTAAGAAGGACGATTTCAGAACCTTTGTTTGGTTATGCTAACAGGACTTCATTTGTAGTTCGAAGGTCCTTCAGTTTACGCGGGACAGGGCTTCTGTGATTGTTTGGGCTTCGACGATATTGGTAACAAATTCTAACGAGATGCGTCTTTCCTTAATCTAGAACGTCACATGAAGTGGATAGTGTTTGAATGGCTTGTATGGATAAGTCCTCAATGTGAGCTTTCCACCTCTAGTTGATCTGGTTTTTCATGAGAAACAGAAATTTGAGCCTAAACATAGTATTTTTACTTAGGTTTCATGAATATCTCCGTTTGAGGAATTGTGAATAAACCGTTCTCGTTGGTTGGGAAAAGCTGTGTTCAGAATTAGGGTATTACTCATAAGGTTGCTGAGAGTTCTTCGACAGCCCACGAGTTTCCGTCAACCTTATGTTCTACTTGAACCCAAATTGCACTGTTTTCGAGAAATACGCTCATCTGCATATCAATTTGGTTTTTGCGAGAGACTCACCTGAAACCCAGCTGAATCTCCCGTTTGTGATGTTTTCAGGCAACTGAATGTGCTGCACCAGGCCGCCTCATGTTTCAGTTGCTACGATATACGAGATATCGCGATGCATGTATAGACGTAATGCACTACTCATAAGTTTCCAGGTGACCCTCTCGCAAAAACCAAATTTGTTTGCCAATGAGTGTCCAGAAGGTTTCAAGCATCTGTGGCGCCACTGACTGGAAAGCCAATCGACACAACTAATGTAATTTACTGAGTTGTTGTTTGGGGCATCGGACTTTCCGCTCACATCACTCAAGCGCGAACACGTTAGACTGTTCAGGCGTGAGAATTCACACGCGCCCAGTGCTTGTCTCTCACGTCAGATGTGCGGAGTTCAAACACCGGCATGGCCATTGGATATGCACTGCTGACGAGCTTAATTAAGAGCGAAACTCGAGTCCAGTGCTCTCTCTTTGATGTGGACTCACCGGAATGATTGCGCCAGGACAGGAGGATGACTCTTCAAACGAGAGTGGCATGAGAGCGCATTCTACAAACCCCTCAACCGCCCACAACTAAATCCTGTGAAAGCTGCGGTATATTCCAGTGTTTGCCACGATTTACATGGTCTTGTACTTGGTGACTGAAGTCTTTGAACTGGACATTTTTGTCCGTACACAGCTCCCCATACTGATTCCATGATTTTAGTTAGTAAGGAGTCGATGCGACTGGATTCATGAGTAAGTAACACATCATCGGGTCTCATACGTATGGTTTTCCAATGTCTTGGGATACACAGACGTATGAATACTATCCTGGATAAAATTAACTTCAGTATATGCAACTGAAATTGTGGTCACAAAGCTCAAGAAATGGTTAAGTTGTATGACTACTAGAAGATCTTACACCATTAGGGGCTACTGAATAGGCCCACTTATGAGGAGTGCTTTCGATAAGATCTCGCCAGGCAAGTACATTTATGCATAATTTACAAAGCTGAGGGAATAATAAGTGATATCTTTTTTATTCAACCTCAGGAGTAACCGGCCCTCAACTAAGTCACTGCATTTCCCAAAGAAAAGAATCATTTATATACGTAATGCACTACTGGAGACATGCCTGGAAACATCACAAACGAGTGATTCAGCTGGGTTCCAGGTGAGTCTCTCGCAAAACCAAATTGATTTGCAAATGAGTGTACGTATCGAAAAGGATCATTGCTTGGCCGAGGCAAAGTCAGTGTCTTTACGTGCCTTTTCTGTCGACAGTTTGATGATTAACGCAAGCAGACTGCAATCGCCTCTACCGTTTCCACTGAGTATTTGCAGATGACCTTCTAACGATTAGGCAGAACACGATAAATCATGCTGAATGATTAAATCGGGTTAACCTGATAGTTCTTATCGGTCAGAAGATTTACAGTTGTACTGGTCACGTGTTTAGCTTCTCCAATTCGAACGCCGGACAGTAAATGCCCGATTATCCTCTGGAATAGATGCCGAATCGTGTGTTACGTAGTTTTCGGAATACTCTCAAAGAACTAGGTAAACACCGAAGTATCATGGACAGGAAATCTATCTTTCAGATTTATGTTGAGCAGAAGTGGACGTTTGTTGCGCCGCAATGAACGTTCTGCAGAGAGAAGTTTTCAGCCAAGCTGTGACAATTTTAGAAGCCTTGTCGCCGATAATTGGGTAACCGTATACAGCTAAGTTTCCCGAGGAGTGAAATGCGATGTCTGCGTTCCGTCCAGTGTAGGACTTCTAGATTTTTCTCGTAAACATCTCTCGGCATTCGTTCTCGATCAAAATCCTCGCAATTAACATTAGTTCTGCTTAAAATTGTAGTGCGTACATGTCTTTGATAGATATCTAACAAGGTTTGTGTTGTGCCTCATATAAACGAAGCTATTAAGGTTTGCGTATTGCTAAAGTCAAGTTTCTTCACAGTATACCCCTATCTGTAGCTTCCTGTCGGGTCTCCTAATCAGTACGACGCCAAGAAAGTTTTGATCCCGTGCGATTTTTGATGGACTGAATGTGGCTTCTAATTTAGGCATAATTCCGTTCGATAGAAATTTCAGGTTCTTTAATGTCAACAGTTTTCTTTGGCTGGGGGTTGGGTGCGCAGCTGAGTGCGCACTGATGATTTCTCGTACGGTGACGAAACGTTTGCAAGTCAGTTGCCAAGCTCGACGAACAGCTCAACAGTCACCTGATCAACAAACAATAAACGCACCCGAGCTAACAGTATTTCAACACACTACCAAGAGACAAGGATCTTTGTAACTGATCTGGGCTGATGGATGGACATCCTTGCAAGGTCGCCACTAATGATGCTACACTGCGGCAAAACCTTAACCGGATCTTCAGTGGAAGTGACCACTAGATTAAGATGATAGTGTTTTAGGACAGATACAACCGTGACAATGTAAGCTGAAAGCAATGAGTTTTTGAAGTAGGACAGGCCTGATATTGATGAAGTTTCCAGTATCACCTTTATATTGCCAAGTTACATCATACTGATGTTATCATATTCTAATGATTCATCTTCTCCACTCACGGCTAGGGGATCACTCGTTACTCAGTTCCAGTGACTGAGGTAAGAGAGACTGAAGGCCGTTCAGGAAGTTCACCATGTTGGCGCACTAGCACGTGCCTCTATCAAGTATGTGGAAGCCTACTGAGTAACATGAGGATTTTCTTCGAGTAAACTGAAAAAATCGATTTACTACGAAAGGAAAGTTGCCGAAAATATTCAGGCAACCAACTTGTTATAAAAGAAATACAGAAAACATTGAAAACTTTCCTTTCAACTGGTAAGATCCGATAATTTGGTATTCTCAAAAGAAAAGTAACTATTGTGATAAAGAAGCTACTTGACGGGAGAAAATGAAGTAATCCAGCTATCACAAAATGTTAACCCTTTTGTACGCCAATTTGGATTCGAAGGGAGACGCAAATGAATCCCAGCTTGATTTCTCTTCTATGATATCCTTCAACTGAATGTACTACAAAACGACTGCCTCATGTTTCAGTTGGTAAGAGATTCGAGATTCCGCTGTATATATTCTTCACGATACACTGTTACTGAAAAGTCTTCGACAGTCTACGACTGGTTTCGTTCTTCCTAGGGCTCACAAAGTGTGTGCAGTTCGTAATTTTGCATCAGTCTTAAGTTCTGACTGGGCCCAAATTAGGCGCAGCGCGCGAAATATACTTATTTGCACACCAGTTTGGTTTTAACGGAAGACTCAACTGAATCCCAACTGATTCTCTAGTTTGTAAAACAGGAGGCGAAGAGTGCGTCTACCTGATGAGCCCCAAGGAGGTTAAACTGGTCTTGGCCTTTTGAAAAGTTCTCGGCAACCTTATATGTGGCGTTCTCTCAAGATGTCAGCTCTCTTTTGCTCTCAGTGTTTGTGCAAGAATGTGATCGGGTTTACGTTGACGGTGGAACATTGCAAACGAAAACGACCAAATCTATGGTATGGTAGGCATGCTCCCTGATAAACTGTTAGAATGATCAGGTCCCAAGGAACAATTTCATCCTTAGTAATATTTCACTAGCATTTCATTTTCTCCCTGTTGTATCCAAATGAGCCTCAGCGCTCTCTCATCTATTGGTTCATCCTCAATACAGTCAAAGTCCATTCGGTTTCCCTTGTGTTCTTCTTTGGGATTCACCCACACACGTATTTAGGCTGTTCGGCGCGATAGAATAAGTTCGATCCATCTTGTAAATCTCCGAAATCGCCTAGCTATTACACAGGTACAACACTTGCGATGGAGAAGGGATCCGGACCCAGGTGAGGAAACCCTGCTTTGTGATCTACATACTGCCGGGCTACATGCAGCTCAACTCCTGAAAACTGGATGTTTCTTTCACCTGCAGTTCACTGAATCAGTCTAAACTGACCATATAGTAACTTCATAAGTGCCACTTCCTATAAGCCTGGTGAAACCTCGCCTCTGAAGGAGATTTACAAGGGTTATTAAGTTGTGGTGGCAGTTGAAATGTCCACGCTAGGGCGCGTACATCTAAGTGACATGTTGCTTTTTTGCAGGGTGGCATATGACTGGTTATCCATCACCACCCGCAGAATTTACCTCTCCCCACCCAAATTGTTTATATTAGCAGCTTTATGGGCACTGATCACCAGATTTGTTTTTCTTCATTTGTGGCTTGCTTTCGTGTGTCGGTGTGCACACCGGTAAACTTGTCTGGGAGACTCGAGCTTCTTTATGTATCGCTAACATAACATCACGAGAAAGACAGCGGTACATTTCCCAGCATCTACAAACGATTTTTCCTCAGGACATCTGGTTAATAAAAGTAGATTGCCCACGATTTCATTTATTCAGTGCAGAGTCACAAGGTCACATAAATGTGTCGTTACCTGACCATGGTACAGTGTTACTCGCAGATCGCAGTTGTGAATGGCAGTGTCCAAAAGCGGTGCCAATCTGCATTTTTCCACCTTAGGTTGCTATAGGCAGTAAAGTACGCTTTCAGAAAATAGCATCACAACTACACATAAGGGCGTGTTTGGACGCTGTGAAGGTGTGGCATGAAAAGATTGTCAGTTACGGAAAACAAATGTGCACGCACCTTTGAGGTAAAAGTCGAGAACACAAACCGAAAGGCCTAATTACCGGTCTAACGTCGTTAAACAGTTTGGAAAACAAGGTAAATCCGTGTCCACCCCGTGTCAAATGCATTTGCATTCTCTGGATTTTGGACATTCAAAAAATAATTTTGATGGTATTCAAATGTCATCAGATTCTCTGATTTACTCGTTAAAATCGGAGCATTTGAAATCCGTTTGCTTGAATCCGTAAAGATAGCAGGGTCATCAGGTTTCCAAGTTTATGAAAGCTTGGAACGAAGGTGTGCCCAACAAGTTAGGCTCCACTATCAGCTACTCTGCAGAATGTGTCGATTATTCAATTATGTAGTTAGTTTACATGAAAATATCCTTTTTGAGGTCATTTTATGAACTGAATCTTATGCACTACGTACTTGAAAGTACCAGGACCCAGAGATCAAATGAAAAGAACAGTCGCGCAACTGGATTCAAGGCTAATTTATCAGAGAAATCGGTGAGATGTGTCGAGACTATCTGAGTGGTAGTAAGCCTTACTGTTTTATGGGTTTTATGGCAATGAACTTTATTGGGAAAATTCGACCCAAGACCAAAGCATAATTAAGTGTTTTGATACTGTCCGGCCATGACTGT
Organism: Clonorchis sinensis; assembly: GCA_003604175.2. Taxonomy (NCBI): domain Eukaryota; kingdom Metazoa; phylum Platyhelminthes; class Trematoda; order Opisthorchiida; family Opisthorchiidae; genus Clonorchis; species Clonorchis sinensis. The sequence goes on along the minus strand of CM030369.1, from coordinate 67,992,870 downwards.
GAAAGGCAGTACTACTGTGTGAAATGTCTAGACACTGAAGATGATGATGCCTTGCATCTAAAAAAATAACAACATGGTACACCACGCTTCTGGAGAGTTGCGCGTTTTACTAATTAGTGCTTATTATGACTTACGGCGAGAAATTCCATAGGATGACACACTGTTTTTTCTAACTCACGCTCAGTTAAATGCCGACTTGAATGCAGAATATCTGTCGTTAACTATACCAAAGACCGACGGTGCAGAACTGACGTAACACGCATTGCTAAACTAGAGCGGCTCCTTATGAGCAAATCAGAAGCAGCTCAAAGACAGAAGGGCACAGACTCGTTTAAAACCACTGCGTTGGTTAGGAATGAACACTTGTCAATCACGAGGCACAGACTAGATTGTGGAACGCCTGAATTGGGTAACAAGCACTCATCACCAAAATCTCCAAATGCTTCCTGGATAATAACAAATAGGCATACCTTCAATTAGTTTCCCGACTTTCCAGAACCAAATTTGTTGCGGAAATGATAAAATCCTTAGCGGAATACACTCATTTGCATACCAGTTTGGTTTTCACAGTAGACCCAACTGAAACTCTCATGTATGAATTTTTCCAACTGACTGTGTTGTACCAGGCCGCCTCAAGGCTGGTACCGAACTTATGTTTCGCTTAAACTCGAACTGTACAAAATTTGAAAAATACACTCATATAAACCCCAATCTATTTTGAGCGGGAGACTTAGTCGAGTCCCAGATGAATCGCTTGTTTATGATATTCTTCAGCTAAATGTGCTCTCACGTAAAAGCCGAATTGACATGCAAATGAGTGTATTTGTCGAATTTCGTGCAATTTGAGTCCATATAGAACATGTGGTTGATGCATACCCGGGGAATGCGCCAGCCTAATGAGCCTAAGAAGGGAGAAACCAGTCGTGTGCCTTCAAAGACTTTTAGCAGCCCTATGGGTAGTGGCTAACGTCGATAAGAGCCTTGTTTCGATGGACGATATCTCGAATATTGCGCCGACTGAAACATAAGGAGGCCTTGTGCGGTACATTCGGTTGAGGAAGAACACTATAAATGAGAGATTCCTGATTTATTTGAGTATCCGGTCGGAACCAAATGAGTGTACAAACCTGTCTTTCGTGAATTGGGTCCATTTTAAATTCAGGTGGAACGTAACGTTGATGGAAATTAGGGGATGAACCCAAAGAAGGATGAAATCGGTCGTGGGCTGTCGAAGATTTCAGCAACCTTATGAATGGCGTTCAGCCAAGAAACCTGTTAACTTTCTTTATCGTGACAAATAGTTCGTGCCTGTGGTGGCTTTGTTGTCGATCAGTTGCTCTGCAGCGGAACCAGTAAGGAGTATCTATGTTATCTTTGAACTTTCTCTGAAAATCTCAGAAACTACGCTGCCCCACTTCAGTCAGGCGTTGGTGGCATGTCAGGCAGTTGCTCCATATCAACAATTATAATATATATGTTGCTGTTGATGATCCGGTAAACACTAAACAATATTATAATTCTGATGTATAACATCCCCGCAACCAAAACTGAGCTTTTAATCCGAGGATAGCTTTTTTTATAGCTTTAGCTTTTTCCTAGCTTTCTAGCTTTTTTTAACTAATCGTGTATCTAATCCAATTGCGTTCTACTTGTCTTCATCCCTCAAAAAACATCTTCATATCAGTTTCAAAACAGAATAAGGTCGTATTGACTGAATAGTCTATAAACAATGAATGCAACTAAGTTTTAAACGTCAGTGGACGGTTACATTTCGGGTACGAGTTTTATTGTTCAAAATGGCTATGGATTGAAGTGTCCGTAGTGTCCGGACACCATCGAACCAACCTTACGTAAAGCAGAACCAGTCCAAACACTCAGTTCACGCTGGAAGAAGAGGACAAACATTTAACGCTCCTCCTCGATGTAAAGTCAAGAGCCAGGTGGTTTTGTTGGAAGACATGGAAGGGGCATGGCACCCCGACAACTTCGTTTCTTTAGGTAAAAACTCGACCTCATTCACCTCGTGGGACATACGGCACGACAGAATGCACACCAGGCACGCTTGTAACCAAGGTGCTAACTAGCAATGAAACTCTCCATCACAGTGGACACCCAGTTCCTAGTAATAGACAAAAGGCACCTGAGTCAGGTTCCAGGATAACTGCCTTACACTGGGAGAACATCATGTTAACTGTCGGGCATATCAGGTAAACATATCTGGGAACATCTCTGGCATGGCAATAGGTGACCGATTCCCAGCACAACTGGATCATGCCTTATTGATAGCAACCACAAAGTCCCAGAGAAGAGGATATTCAAAGTTATCTACCAGGCTCCTCACTATGCATCTTAGTTACCTTATATGATTCGATTACTTATCCCTTGCAGGCTTATGAACATGCTTTGCAGGTTTTACACCTTCCACGATAATCCACGCTTGCAGCTCAGGTATACGTAGCTTTCATTCCTGATGGAACATGTTTGGACGTTTTACTTTGACACCACTTGTCCTAACATTGACGATGCTTCAAAACGTTTCCTGAATGTATTCCTTATTCTAGCCGTTTTTCTCCAATATACTTGTTTTCGTGTTCAATTACCATCTATGACCGAGCATAATGTTTCTTACCCACATACAAATAAGCAGTTCAGTAATCAGTAGGAATGGGTTAAAGTCAGTCAAAATAGGCTGATTTAAACTTATTCGTCCTTCTTCTTCAACTTTTTCGTCCCCAAACAATGAACAAAAGAAGATTATCAAGAGAAAAGACCGTTAAAAACGTGTAGCCAGGGATTCCATAAAACGTACGCAAAGTAGCAACTTGGTTCAAAATCACTTGCGCGATGGTTGAATTTCAACACACACGATGATAAACGAATTCCATGGGTTTAGTACAATGCACATAGTTATTTATCGAATAGCAGACAGAACCAACCGAACAGGCTTTGTTCTTTGACTATCGTCTGAAATTCTCCTAGCAGAAAAAACACAGATTCCTCGTCATACTATGATCTACCGCCAGTCATCTTAGCATAATTGGGGATTATCGAAATATCCACACCTATTAATAGTATGGTTGTGGCGTACGCCATTGTAATTTCTGACCAAATGAACCATTTGCCTAAGTAAAGATGGAGTTTTTCTGCGCGAAGCTCCTAAATGAATGCAGGAGTCGGGAAAAGCGGGAGAGTAAACACCAATCCCCATAAGGTTTCGCAAATAGTAAAAGCTACTTGTACGTATAAATTAACAATGGAATAAGAGTGCTGAAATAGTTAGCAGCAACACTGGAGAATGATCCTCGAAGTCGGCAACCATGTACGCTCAGTTTGACAAGGACAGCGTCCTTCCAAAAAGCATTGGCGAATCTGGGCATTTGAAGGAAAGACAAAGAGGAGCGATCATTTGGTATTTTACTGAACAAAAAGGCTATCGCCCGAACTTGTGACGTAACTACTTATAGCAAAGCTGGGGTGTTGGCCGTACGGTGTTCCACAGTTGACCGAATAATTTACATTTTAACAATATACTACTCGTTTTTTGTAAGTAGTTTGTATTTCGGGCTATTATCATAGGAGAAGCAGCGAAGTCGAGCCTTTTCAGAAAGCTTTGTCGAGCAATCACTGGAAATATTGCAAGTAACGGTTTACTTCGGCACAAAAGTTTCGTCAGTCAAAGTGACTAGCTGACATGTCTGATCTAGGTTTTAGACAGAAGGTGAAATAATCACCAACACCTGCTCCTAACATCATGTAGAAGAGCTGGTCGGTGATCGGTGAATTTTTTGTTGGTGCGGGCGAGGTAAATGTAGACCGGCGAGCTGGACTGGTCTTATTGCCAAAATTTACATCGGTATGGGTGATTTACCCGGACAACAATTAGTAGAATTCTAAAGGGCAAAAGAGGCAGGAAAAGATTGGGGCTGTTCGATTGGTCAAGTTGAGACATGTATGTCTGTGGATTGGAGACCAGGCTAAGTGATCAGCTCTTGGCCTATGCTCATAAGTCCTGATAGCAGAAGGGATGTGCAGCAGACAGGCTGAAACTCCCGCCCAAATCCATTCCATGTGCACCAACAAATTCCTTTGGGTTCCCCGGGGTTCATCAATTGAATAGTGATGAATGGTCGTGGCCTTTCGCTGAGACGTGAAGAGCAATCTCAGTTTTCTAGTTTTTTGCATTGTGGGAGACTTCTGGGCGGTAGCCGCATGTGTGTGTACTTTCAGTTTCCTACCCATCTCTCCCATGTATATATTTCAAGCTCTGTAGTAGATTTCGTACACACGATCAGTTTACTCGTCTGGAGTAAGTGGTCTTCGGAGCCTCCCAAGAATCTGCTAATGGTGTCGTTTTGGAACGTTGTGCGAAGATAAACTTCTGACGGAACCATAAGAATTCGCCCAGTAATTTTTGCATGCCAAAGGATTTGAACACTTGATTAGGAGGTTTCGTGTTGTCCGTAACTGATTGAATGAAAAATAGCTGATAGCTGTTTCACTGTAACATACCCTTGATCTTACTAATTTCCCTGCATTTGGTCGCCTTATCAGAACGTGTCTAGTAAGATATGTTCGCCTGAGAGCTTCCAGTAATTTTTTTTTGTTGGTCGCCCCTGATTGGCTGCTGGCGAGTAGTAATGCAGTATGCCATACTAGGTACCTTCAAACTATTGCTGCTGGACCCCAGTCAATGAACAAACTTAGGAGTTCACGCCAAAAACCTCGCATCGGTGTGTAAAAAAGCACTGGTGTGAAAACTTACCTGAACAGGGACAGTGCTCGACTTATGACTGGGACGGTATTCAATTGAGTACTCTGGTTGAAACGCTGGTGGGAGCCTAAGGGTATTCCGATATTGGTTTTTGTGGTCAATATTGGGCCCGTCAAGAAGAAACTGCACTTTAGCGTGATGTGACGGTTTCTGCACTTCCACGACCCACTGAGCTATGCTGGGAGGGGGTGTCCGTGGGGCACTCTCATATCAGAGTGGTCAATTGTTAGAGGTCTGACCAACACAGTCTCCTGACCATCCAGAATGGGTGTGACGACTTGTTCCATAAAAATGGTAATGCACTTGCACTTCTCTCAGAAGACCGCTGCATTGTGGTCAGGCTTTTGAGCCAAAGAATTTGGTCGGGAACCCCAATCGTCCCCTTATCCAGTTGTGGGCGCCCTGGCTGTATCCCAGCCCACACAGTAACAATACTCTCATGCTGCATCGGCCGTCGCGCGGTGTCACCAGCCGGGTCGCATTACGTTCTGTATACAGCATAGCAGATAGGCGAAAACATGCTACTGCTGAAGCTTCCCTTCTTCCTCTATCATAAACTTTTTCTTCCCCATCTCCCCACCCAATTAATAACTCTCTCTCTTTGTAGGCCGTCAGTTAGGAATGATGGCTCCGTTCGTGGCGACATGGACGGAACTCGGTACGTACGGAAAATGGTGAACAATTGCTTCATCTGTGTGCTGACTGCAGGGTGTTTCTATGCAGTACTAACTTCCTAAATAGCCGAATCCGTCTAGCCACATGGTCTCCTCTACCGGCGTACCTGCTACGAACTCAAATCGACCACATTACCATCAGTTACTGATGGCGCGGAATAATAACTGACTACCGCTCGTTTTGGAGCACATTTGTGGATTCCGACCACGCGCTCGTCCAGAAGCGCTTCTCCCTTCGTTTCTCCGGGCCGCGTAAGGTGCGGACAAATCGCTTGGCAACTGAGAGACTGGCAGATCCGGATGTGGATGAAAACTCTGCTAACTTATATGCGCCATGAGACAAGTGGAACCTCCAACAGAACGTAAACATGTATATAATTTGTCCAAAGCTCTCATACCAACTTCATTGCACGAGTTTTTGTTCTTAGGCTCTAAGTTTTGCACACTTCGGTAGAAATCTGATGAGCTGACCACTGAAATACAGTTTGAAAATTTTCTGCTGAATTGGCCAGATCGCCCCATCCATTCTTGATGATTTTGAGCGGCTTAAAAAGTCTTACGGACATTTACTACTGGTGCAGACGTAGACAAGGTAAAAGCCCTGGCAACTAAACATGAACACACAAAGTATTTTTGGAAAAACGTGTTAACACCAAAGTATTACGTCCTGATGGAGAAATTGGAATCATCATTATGTGTGAGCAAACTGAAACCAACATTACCAGCACGGTGATAGAGGAAGACGTGATCTGTGAGATCCAGAGAATAAGGGTGGATTGGGAAGGGACTTAGCTCTAACTTACTACAATCATTCGGAGGTGCCTTCACCTCGACATTCATTCAGGTAAGCTGGAGAGAAACTGACAACAAGAATGCCACTGACATCGGTTGACAGCCATATCTTGCAGCGCATCCAACCGGGCGCAGCGGGGATCACGCGGTCCCCACTCTGGAAGGCGACCAGCACCGTCAGCACCCAAGCGTTTCGTAATTTCTTTCATATCCCTCTGCCAGGTCAAGGGTTGGCCACCTCTCTGCATCCGACACTCTGAGTTGGGCATGGAAAACAGCACTCTTTTCGGAAAACGATGGTCAGGCATGCGCAACACGATGATTAGGCGTGCGCAACACATGTCCCAACCAACGCAGCTTCTGGTGCTGGACACATTCTTCAATGGAAGTAGCCGTTGCACAACCCAAAACTCGTTTTCTAATTGCCTCGTTACGGATTCGCCGACACCATCCCACACAAGCTATGGTTCTTAGACAACGATTGTCGAACACCTGAAGACGTCTCAGTTCCGCTGCTCGAACAGGCCAAGTCTCACAGCCATACAGCAAAACAGCCCGCATTGTAGCTTGAAACACACGTCCCTTGAGATTCAGGGATACACCACTTTGACGCCATAGGTGTCTCAAATTAGCAAACGCGACCCGGGCCTCGCAGATTCGTGCACTGACCTCGTCTGTCACATTACAAGATACGCAAAACTCTCCACAATTTCCAGTGTCTCTCCTTGGATTGTAAGTGGCACTTTTAGTGACTGCATGTCCAGGAGCATGACCTTACACTTTGTGAGTGCAAAGTGGATACCAAAGGACGGGAGGACTTTGTTCAGGGATGACTTTGGTCAGTTCATCTAAAAACACCTGCGCCTTCTCCTCCTCTTCAAAGATAAGAACGATGTCATCTGCATATTCCAGATCGACAAGGTTTTCGTCACAGGCTATTTGAACGCCTGGGTTTTGGAGACCTTCCAGCGTTCGTCTCATTATTTCATCGATCACGAAGCCAAATAGGAATGGAGAAAGTGGGCATTCCTGACGGACACCGCTTTGTGTACGGAAGCTTTTGGAGAGCCCACCGTATACTCTCACACGTCCGAAAGTCCGAGAACCCAAAGAGCGCATTATCTTCACGAACTTCTGGAGATTCCTTGGTGGGCACAAGAAGCACAGATAGGTTAATCGAGTAGAATGCGCCTTGGAAATCCAGGAATACTAGAATTATAGGTCCCTTATAGGTATGGCGTTGTTCTAGCACCTGACGAAGTGTGAAGATTTGGTCAACGCGACCCTTACCAGGCCGGAATCCTGCTTGCTGCTCTCGAGTCCGTGTTTCACGAGCCATCGCCTCACGAAGTACCAGTGACGCCAAGTCGCGTTACAACCGGGGTCAAACTGATCTCCCTGCGGTTACCACACTCATTACTAGCTCCTTTTCTGAAAATGGGCACTATCAACAACCCTCCCCAGTTGTCTGGGACAGTACCCTTTTCCCAAATGCTAGCAAACAGATCGGACAAGCGCTAACTGAGTACTTCACCTCCGGAGGATTTCACCCCCATCTTTGAACAATGCGGGTGGGAGGTCATCTGGACCAGCAGCTCTGTGGCGCTTGAGAGAACTTATGCAGTCATAAACCTCCGAGGCCGTAGGTGGTTCCACGTTCACCGTCCAGGATTATACGTCGGCTGTGAGCTTCAGATGAATGGCCACGACAATTGTTGTTCGAAGTATTCAGCTCACCGGTCGAGGCGTTCTTCTTTATTCAGGATGGTCACTCCATTCCGATCGTCAATGGTTTCGCTCACAGGTGGTTCCTTGGGATCGGCCGCACGAATATTCGGGCATTACCGGCTTTCTCGGTCTCTTCCATTTCTCGGGCTGTCTGTGTCCACCATACTTCACGGTCGCCTCACATGCTCATTTCGCTGGACGTCTGATAATTCGTCGCACCAAATTATGTTCCGGGCCGGCTGGGATATTTCTACGAGATTTAAGCAGTGCCACCGTTCGGTCTGATATCCAGTGCTTGAGTGCGCCTGGTGGTGCCTTGCCACAGGCAAAATTCCCAGCACTATGCAAAGAGGTGACAATCTCGTCGCAGTATGAGTTCACATCTGATGGTGGTCATTTGCTGGTAAATGTTTTTATAGATAAACTCGGACAATCGATGCTAAAAAAACATTAACCAAACGCATTTTTGTCGACGCTACGTGGATGATATTTGTCACTTGAGAGAACCGATAATATGTCGGAAGTGCTGAGCAGCTAGGCGTATTCAGCGATCGATTTCACCAGTAAAGCAGACACTCACCGAACTTGATTTCCGTGATTTCGATCTGCATGGGAAACTTGTTAAAGGAATAAAAAGACATGCTCCTATTAAGTGGACTTGGTCCGTACTACTTTGTGGACACAAGTGAAATTCGGTTAGTTGCTTAGTCTACAGAGCCCGCAAGATCTGCTACGAGAAAACCATGGATAGGGAACTGGACTAACGCCATGGTAGAAATGAGTTTCCAGACGGCACCTGATCCATAGAAGTGAATTCGATAGTGCTCAAGAAAAAAACGTATATTCGGCTACCATTCGAGCAAGATATCATGTCGGTCACCGAAAGCATACTAACAAGACCGGTTAGCAAAACCTTATGTTTTCTTCACAATTATGTCCCTGGTCAAGCCTACTCCGAAATACCGACCACCACTTCTCGATCCATCTATGACGATCTACTCATTCGTTTGCCATTGTTATGCAAGTTGTATTGGTCGCGCGGCTCGACTGATGTCTCAGTGGACTAAAGTACACTACCGAGCTTCTGTACGACCAGATATAAAGAAAACCACTGATAGCGCGATCGGTTTCCATGTTTTAGAATCTAGGCATTCGAATATTCCGGGCACGTCGTTTGAGGTTGCTTACCATGTTTCTGAACACAAACTCAAGGTCTTAAGACAGCGTTTAGTTGTCAGGGCCGAAGCCGTCACCAGTCCACAGTGTGCTTACAAAGCAACTGTGTCCAAGCCTAGATCAGGCCTATACCACCATCCTCTTTCAACAGTATAACCAAAACCAACCTCAGAATACTTTCGGGCTCCCACCCACGTATCCACGAGGGGGTCAAAACAGACGAGTATAACATGTGCACACAGCGTACCTGTGTTTTGCGCACGCATCATTAAATCTATGAATGTATAACAGGTAGATCGGAATCAAGAGCTCAATCCTGATACTCCTCTGGCACGACAACAAATCGGTTTGCTGATTCAGGCGACCTGGAATACATCCAATCTTCTCAATGGTATGATATAGATAGATCGGTTAAGCTGGAACAGGTGGAATACCTATTTAGCGGTGAGCGCGCACGGACAGGTATAACTGAGGAAACCGGCCGATCGATTTCAGTTGTCTTCATTTGTAGTCAGGGCACGAAATCGAACCGTCAGCTTCCCCTGTAACACAGGCAGAAAGGAGAATTCTCCCTCGAACTGCAAGCGTTTACAAGCAGCATGAGTATAAAAACGTAGATTGCAGTCTCAAGAACTATGAGTTAAACGGTAGTGGTGCACTTTGTAAGTCTACCGTGGTTACATGGTTCGAAGTGGATTCAATGACTGCCATTGCTACGGCTTGACTCAATGAAAAAACGCGACATACAACTCGTTGTTTGTAATGTAAGATTACGTTATCAGCATTCGTTCCCAGTCTGCACAGAGAATTTGGGCTCACCAAAGCGTACAATAACAAAACAATAGGAGTATGAACTAGTTTTGTAGTCCTTGTATCACAAAATTTTGGGTCGGAAATGCAGTGCATGGGGTATTCGCAGTGTAACTAATATTTGAGGACAACAGGCAGTGCAGCATAGACAAATATATGTGGGTCTCAATTCTTACAGGTGTGCCACTGCAGTTACACGCGTGGTCGTTTTCGACAGTTACCGCGATCCTAACCTCAAAGCGTGGATCAAACGTTTCCTCAGAACTACAGCAGTAGTCAAATATGAAATCTACGGAGACAGAGGTAGCCGCAAAAGGTCGACACATAAAAGTACCGTAAATGATGCAGCGTTCGTGCACTTCAAAGTGAAGGTAAAGGAAAAACCCAACTTCGATGGCTTGAGACAAATCTATAGCTTTTGCATGTCAAGTAATAAGTTCTGCATTTCACTTTTCTCCAGCCTAAATTTCAAGTTTTAACTGACCCCATTTACGCCGAACTTGTGCGTACACGCGCAACTACTAACGCACGTACCAATAAGATTCAAGCTTGAAACTGTGAAAATTCTCACTCTATTCAACTCTATCTTGCAAACACGAGCAAGGGCTGCAATTCCCCAATTGTGATGTACGACAGGAGAACAAAGTACTGAAATTAAAAAAAACTATAAATGGTGGTGTCTAGCCAAGAGATATAGGAGGCCCCAGGGTGTGACTCAGACAGTGATTTTGATAGCCTGTCACAGGCGAACGTCTCGAATTGTTAGCTAACGAAACTTAGCTAGTTTGACCAGGCTTGTGCATGTTCGGCGGCAATCACAAAACAATACTGTTATGTGCGTGACGGTAGATTTAGTGGCATAAGTCACGCTCTTATTACAATGGCCCACAGGCTATGGAGGTTGCGGACAACACTGACTCTCGTGCATGCTCTCGGGCTGTGATAAAACCAGGTGAGTATCACGCATCGAATGCTAACAACGCGCTGAAATCAGTTCACGGAAGGGACCGTGGGCGTAGGTTTACTATCCAATATGCATGACGTGCTACATGAACTAGGCACGTCCACATCCTAGGTAAGGCAGAGCACACAGTTGTACACTTATTCAGCACACCTCCGTCTTGTGTCCGTGCTGTAAACGTTAGGAAGTGACTTCAGCAAACGGACTAGAAAGGAACCACGACCGTCAGCTCTCCGTCAACTGTTTCACTGCACCGGACAAACGTCGTATGTGTTGCTCGTATCAGGATAACCTATCATGATTCACTCTGCCGGAATAACAGTAGCCTGCTAGTTACTACGTAAAGACAATTCATACAAGCCTGAGATCTAAGGTTTTTATAGCGTTCTCATTCAACTTGCTTCGGCTGACAGCAGTTGAGGTATCGGGAAGTACTCTCCATAGGTGCGCTCTAGTCACCAGACGTTGTGGGTTACCGCTATGATACCCAGTCCGTTTGCCCACGTCTCGTTGCTGCTGGCATCACAAAGAATGAGCATACCCTTTCACATTTGTGATAATGCAGTTTAGCCATAACTTAATGGGTACGAGTCAAACAGGCCATATGAATCTATGGTTAGAATCGGTTTTGACGAATTAGATCCCTCACCATACGGTTTACAGTATATATGAAGCATGCTCTGCCTTAGTTACTACTGGCAATTCGCAAACCGACGCGGTCCTGAAAGATACACCCATACATGACACACAATCCGAATTCAGTTGGATACTTCCATTAGTTATAGAAGATTACGGCTGTGCTATGTTTCTTGAGGGATGTAATCATCCCAAACCTGGTAAGATTCCATCTTTGTTGCCCACATTGTGAAACCCACGTCCAGAATACAAGTAATATGGCAGCAATATATATATATATATATATATAATGTGCGCCAATAGAAAACACTGGATATCTTGGAAGTGCAGAGCTTTTGAATACCTGACAGAAACGTCTGCAACCATCCATTCCCGGTGTTCTCGTGTGCTTTGGAGATGGACAAATAAGACGGGACCCTCCAGAGAACGTAGCCGAAACTCGTGTTTGCCAGGTAAATCCCCTTTGTAGTCAAGGTCCACATAATACTCAGGATGAAAGTACCTCAACCGTCAACGATTGGATTCATCACAGAGGAACATGGTGCCAACTAATATAATGTAGCTCACGTCAATGGTTCCTACAGGAGCATTCCACGGAGCAAATGTTGCTACAGAAACGTCCGTACTGTGACCCGCTGAGGCGACAGTATGCGGAAGCTGCAGTGCACACATATTAAATAGTCGGCTGTGAGGTGTACCTGATGTCACACTAGCATTTGAAGATAGCAGAATTATAACAGCACATTCCCTGAGATGAGCTTTGGTCATGATCTTATAGAAGGAGAGAGTCCCTTGTAGCGAGCCTCATGCAACGCATGAACGAAGCATAATCTATACTCCAATATGATAAAGGAATTTCGCCCGTGCACTCAACATTATTTGGGTGAGGTGTTGAAGAACCGATATTGTGTGCGATTCATTTGAAAACGCCAAACGTCCATCAGACAACGAACAAAAAAGTCATTGAGTCAAAAATGTGGAATCTGTGGGGGAATTTGATACATCGGGCGTTTTGGTGTCGTCCACAGTACAAATCGCTTCTGGGTAAGATGGCTTCCAATCACCATGCACAATAGGAAGGAGGGACTTTTCAGAGCAATGTGAACATGTTACTAACATTCGTTTTCTTCTGAAACGCAAAGAGCGACCATTGACAGTATCTATAGTAGCATAGCAACGAGAACAAAAAGACCTGCGTAAGATTGGTGCAAGTCTGGTGTGTGATTTTTCACACAGGGTTACCATCTGAATGGTAGCATTCCGACATAGAGCGAGTGGCAGCGTCTGTTCGCTATGGTTTGAGAATAATCTGGCCTGTTGATATAGAAGATTAATGTGGTTATGCATCGGCGAAGGTTTTGTAACATCTGGGTTATCCTTTTTGCGCTTCCCCATTTAGCGAATTATCTATAAAGAAGAATAGACATCCATAAATGGGTGTTAAGTAAAAAAAATATTCGGCCTCTCCAATAAAAGGCCAAACATACGAAGCCCTCCCTCCTCACTGAACCTCATTAAGTGGATACAGACTAGCTGGTTGTCACCTTTGGCTTTTGCTGATATTCAAGACCTGACACCAGCATCCCCCTTTCCACGCTTATGATCAAGTTTCTTTATAGCGAGGAAGTCAAACATACTCAAAGCAACTACCAACCACTGAGTGTTACCTCGATATTTCAAAGAACCACCGTTGTTCACAGGTTCCAGTAAGTTCTTGTCGTATACTTGCTCTGTTTTCTCAGAGCGTCTCACCGTTCATTGCTAAATCACTTTTCTCTTTTTAGTTCACAGTGTCAAAGTTTTGGATGAATAAAGCCTAACTTCTGGACCCCCAGTCTTTTCCGTTCTTACTCTGAATGTCGTTGCACTCTATTACTCGTCAAACACAACGATTTTTCATTCAAAAAGTTTCACCGAACATGGAATCGAGTCTTACGTCCTAAACGTTTCAATACCGATCCCAATACCCAAGACTCGGCAGAGATCTGGGAGAACTGGTTTTGTACTTTGGTGAGTTTTCTTGATTCCGTTGCTTTTTATTCACCAGATAAACTGAAAACCTTGTTGAATTGCGTTGCTCCTAGTATTTACTGCTTCGTCAAAGACTGTAAGAATTGGGAATAAGCTATTGCCACCTTGCGAGAAATTTATGTACGACCGAAAAGTGAAGTATTCGCCAGGCATCTTTTGAATGATTGTAAGCAAGATGTAGATCAAAATATTCATCAATTTGTGCAAAAGACTCGCAAGTTGTCAGATTGTCGGCGCAGAACAACATAGCGACGAAGCATTACGAGATGCATTTACTGGTGGACTGTATTCGAATATTATTCATCAGAGGCTACTGGAACATCATTCACTGGATCCTAAAACCGCCTAGGATCCTGCGAAAGTCCTCAAACTAGTGCAAAAACAATCCCAGTCGTTTTTTTCCGAACACTCAACTCCACTGTGCTACCGTATCAAAAACCACCAAGGTCTCCACGTTCTCAAGCATCATCGCATGAACAGATGACTAGTACTAGTGTGGGGTCTTCATGTTTCTTCTGTAGCTATGCTCGTCACCCGCATTATAAACGCCCCATGAAAGATGTGACCTGCAAAAATTGTGGAAAGTGAGATCAATTTAAAAAAATATGCAGATCTACCACTGGTCGGAGGAACACCTCATCCGTTTTACGTGCACAATCTTGCATCAGTGCTGCAGCCCCCGGAGTGTGTCAGAGAACCAGTCACCGATGTGAAAGCCAATGGCATTCCACTCCTAGCTCTTGCTGATACTGGTAGTTCGGAAAGTATCATTTCGGAGAATATAGTCCGTCGTAATCAGTGGCCTGTACTACCGCCGTCATCTGAAATCACGTTGGCACCCATCCAGCATAAAAGCTTCACTCTTGGATACTGTTTTTTAACATTACATTGTAAAACAAAACATGTACCCCTGCTTCAAGTTTTCAGTATTACGTGATCTCTCTGCAGATATTCTACTTGAATATGACTTGAGCCTCACAATCCCTGAAAACTTCCTTCAACGATGATAAACCTTATTCTTTGCTTTTTAGTCCAGTCGCTGCCAAAATAGAACCTTTCAATTTGTTTGCGCCTCTTGATCCAAGGTGTAAACCCATTACCGTAAAGTCCAGACGACATTCTGCAGACGACGAAGTTTGCACTGCTCCTGAATTAAGGCGATTACCCGACCAACAAATCACTGAACCTCAAAGTCTCCGTGGAGAGCGCAAGTGCTCGTCATAAGTGAGCGACAGAAGAAACGAATGGTTGTTGAAAACGGTCAAACTACCAACCGATTTACGCAACTGTACGCTTATCCGCTCCCCAGGATATGGGTAGTAAAATAGCCCAACATCATACTTTCACCACGCTTGATCTTAACTGTGCGTATCGTCAATTACCCACTAAGAAAAGCGACAGAAACTACAACGACAATCTCTGTCAATTTCGCCAAATATTGTTTGGAATGACGAGTGGAGTAGCGTGCTTGCAAAGGGCTATGGATGATATAATGTGCAACTGTAGTCACTGTCGATCCGAGAATACCTATGATACTCGAAACTGATGCATCTGATGTAATTTCCGCTACACTCAACCAAGATGACAGGCTTGTCGCATTCTTCTCACGTACACTATCTGCTGTCTGCTATTAAAAACAAAGCCTGCACAATAGCCGAAGCAGTGCGCAAATGGAAGCGTTATCTACTTTAGATCCGTTTCAGGATTGAAAACCGTTAAGCTGTAGCACTCGCTCGGTGCCTAGCTGCCATGCCAATCGAAGGGAGTACGAGGGCTGAGATACTGTCAGGTTGCCAAAGCATGGACAGGAGCAATCGAGATGCATAGAGGAGACTGGAACCACGGACGTTTCGGTCAATAATTTCGTGCCTTAACTACTGAGCTATCACTCCGATGAAGTTCACCGTCATAGCCTCTTACGGTCCTACTTCTTCAGTGAACTTTCCCGTCAAAGACGACTCACACCAGCTATAGAGTGGTTGATCGCAAGCCCAACCGCAATATCCTGATTGTCGCTGGTGGCCGGAATGCAAGGAATGGGGCTTCAAACAAAGCTACCCATCATATCTTTGGGAAACTCGCCTTAGGATAATTTTGTAAAAAATGACGATCGATTGTCAATTCTACCGTCTTCAATCGACCTATGATATCTAAGACACATTTCCGGAACTTGAGTGGGCATACGCTTACCTGGTACTCCAATGACAGTCGCGCTGGTTTCCACAGAAACCACATCCTGTTGGCAGACATAAAAGGGGTATTATCTGTTAGCGATTGTAGACCTTACGGCGGGACAGAAAACGGGAAAAGATGCGCTTTGAACCACTCTTGTACGCGCTACGATCATAATTTACCTTATCGCCAGGCACAAACTGCAACCCATTGAACGGATCAACGAAACCCAACGTAAAGACCAGGAATTCGCCTTCAACTATTGGGGCCGATCACATTCCAGTTTAGTACCGGGTTATTATTGTAGCTGGTTCAACCAATCTCAGTCGAACAGTCCTGGCTACGTTCAAATACATCCATACAACAGACAGTCGTATCGAATCTCGAGTATGCTTCGCAACGCCACACAGACTGGATCTATAAAAAGGCCATCCACTTCTCTCAATAGGTTGCTCCGATACGTACAGCCGGCGCTTCTAATTTGCGCAGTTCACGTCATCGGACCATCCCGCTCAGCCCGAAAAGGTAGTATGGATTACCAGCCAAAGATTACTTCAAGCATGGAGACAGCTGAAAATGTTCACGACTATTCTCAACTTTTCCCCCTGATCCGTCATCTCTCAAAACCACCAGCAACGTCAACAACGTAATCTGGGGCGTCCAAGCTTAACTAACAACGGACTGGCTAAACATTTCAGCTCATTACGCAATCGTCCCTTAAGTCACTAACTACCCACCATAGATAACATAACCTTCACGCCCGTAGAATAGGACACACCATTAATCGTCCCTATCTTCAAAAGGGATTTGCGAACAGTGTGAAAGCCATCGTGCCATTAGCCTGGTAACTGTGGCAACTGTGCTCTTTAGTCTCATCCACCGATGGTTGACTGAACACAAGAGTAAACGGATCGGTGGGAAGTAAGCTGGGTTCCATCCTGCATGAGGACACATCGATTGCAGGTTCGACGTCCAAAGGATTCCGGGACAGCAATACTACTTCCACGGACCAACAACGGTCGCTTTTCTAACTTGAAGACTGTCTGGTGGGAACACCGAAGCAGTAGTGCTGAAGTAAGTCGAAGGATTTTCGGCAGATATAACTCGCCCACAGTTGATGAACTAATCGCACTCCACAGGTTGTGCTGGCTTGGTCACGTGCTCTGTATACCATTCGACCGAATTCCCAGGACAGCCATTTTGCACAACCATGCGGAGAGTGAAAACAAGCCATGGGTCAAGCAATGGCTTGGCAGAGGCGTAAGAAAGCCATCGCCGGCAAATTTGGTTGCGCTTGGCATTGATGCCTCCATGGATAGAGACCCCGAGACGCAACGAATCAACGGGGGGAGGGGCGAGATGGCTCAGTGGTTAGTGTGCGAATTTACTGACCGGAAGGCCCATGGTTCGAATCCTCTGCATCTCGACTTCTGTCTAGGCTTAGGCAACCTGGCACTATCCCAGCCTTCGTGCTTCCTTTGGACGGCAAGGCAGCTAGGCACCGAAAGGGTGTTACAGCTGAACAATTGTTTATTTATATCAATGTATCAAGGGTTAAAGATTGGAAAACATGTATCAGTAGTGTACGCATCCAATAAAAATCCAAATGCCACGCGTTAATCATGGCAGCTGCCGCCTCCAATGCACAGCTATCCATTCCCATCTTCCCAGATCATTGGCGAACGTAACTGCGACAGTTGTAACCACTGCGTATGTGCGTGGTTTGTAGCTGAAGGCCATGTTTACATATGATCGCCTCGTGGAGGCTCTATGCGTTTTGTCTGCAGGGGCTGTATTGCTTTCTTAAAACTACAATACAGTGTGGCGGGAGTGATGTCAGTCTTGACGCCTCCATCCGGACACCCTAGTAGATTCAGTGGCTTTTAGTTTGGTCCCACTTTCTTCCTCAGGTGTGACGCAGACATCATCCACCAAACTGTGCGCTAGTAGGCTTGGATGGATTGGACTGATTCGAGTGTGGTCTTTGCCCCGTGGTACTCCGACACTCAGAGATAGCACTATCCCTCACATCGTCGGCCAGTGGTCGCTGGCCTCGCTTATTTAGGTCCTGGCAGATATATGGAGGATTGTTAAGCCGTAGCACACTTTCGGTACTAAGCTGCCATGCCAAAGGAAGGAGGCCTAAGGGCTGGGGTACTGCCAAGTTGCCCAAGACGAGACAGGAACAGTCGGGATGCTGAGGTTGGGTTCGAATCATGGAGCTTCAGGTCCGTAAGCTGACGCCTTAACCAGTGATCTGTGAACACCTTGCTAAGATGTTCGTAGGTGAGCTTGGACACCGTAGAGCGGTTGGCATGTTCCAACTGGTGCATTGTCTCCTGTTTTAATCTATGCAGAACAACTAGCAGGCTGATTCGAATTATGAGTCCTCTGGTCTCCAAGAAGTAGAAAGATTCATACACAATCGATGTTAACCTTTTCTCGGATCCGTTCTCCATTTCCTAATAGGCTAGCTACCGATGTGACCAGTAAATGTTGTGGCAGGAAATGATGCTGTCAGCTGTACAGTACTCATTGTCAACTGTAACCGCTACACATCGAAGCACTTGAACGCGCGTTGTAGGCTTCAAGATCATCCCTCATTGCCCGGGTATGTGTTGTGGTATGCAAGCCATGGAAGTACCGTGGGACAGCGATTCTCCAGATACAGGGGTTCACGGTTATTCCTCTGGGCAAAAAATAGAAAAACCCAAGGCGCCAGAGCTTAGGCTAGACATCATTAATACTTACTTGTAAGTATCAGGAAGGTCAGGCTCCTGAAAGTAAGCCCAGAAGGTCCGGAACCTACTGAGAACCAAAATCTCAAGAAAGCCGGCACACATCTAGGCCAGCGAATCATTCAATCAATTCAGCAAAAGCTGATGCGCGTTCAGGCGCGCCACAGAAGCACGACCGAATGTGATCAGCATTCAGGCATTTCATAGAAGCACGACTGATGTTGATGGGTGTTCACTAAACGCCTATCAGACTGCCTGGATCAGTGTCAGAAAGTACCCTTTAAATAGCGCGGGACCGTTGTAACTTTTGCACTCGCATGTTGCAATAAAGCTGCTGTGTTCTTTGTCGGTGAGTTCTTTTCTGGCACCAGGCACTGGAGTGGCAACAGCAGTTAGATATAACAGGAAGCAACACAAATGACAGGCACCGCTGTGATTTCGCAACTCCTATACTCGCCCTCGACCTGATGTTCCGCGCACTATGGTGTCAGGAGCACGGTAGCTCTAGACAGCCATTTGCCAGGCAAAAGTGAATTACTAAAGTTGTATGGTACGACATGGTAGAATAACTCTTCCATCCTCACATCCGTGTATTCAGTCACTGGATATCTTCAGGTGTTCTAACACACCCTTGAGGAATGTAACCCATATCCGCACGTGGTAATCTACTTGACATCGCATACGCACACAGTATAAAGGAATGAAGACCACCGAACTAAGGTTGGTGAGCGCCGCGATGATCCTGAACAGAACCCCTCGGGCACGTTTCTCTGCTAGGTGACACTATTAACTGTGGGACATTACAACCCAAAAAGCTTTAATCGGAGGTTTTGCTTCAAGTTGGTGTTGTTCCAGACTGAGCTCAAGAAAGTTCAGTGGTTAAAGCATCGGCCTTCGGACCTGAAAGTCCGTGGTTCGAACACAACCTCAGCATCTGGACTGTCTTGGGTAGCTTGGCAGTATCCCAGCCCTTGTGCTCCCTTCCACTGGCACGGCAGCTGTAGTATACGGTGTCTGCCAGTTTGATCGCCTTATATGTAAGTATTGGTGATGTACGACCTTGCTTACTGGGCTTCGGCTCATGAGGTTTGTTTCTGTTTTCCATCCACAGAAATAGTCGTGAACATCTGCCTTCGGAGAATCACTGTCCCGTAGTGCTTCCATTGCGTGCATACTACATATTTGGTGACCATGCCAGGATGGTTACCACACAGTGGTGGACCTACCACAAAGACCCTGGCTCTACATATGTGCATACAGGCCTCAGAGCTAACGCGTCGCTCAATCACACAGGGTGAATGGAGCGCCAGACACAGCAACCTCAGCACACGCTCACCAGCCTCATGCACCACACCAATAGCACCGGCCGGTTCACGTAGGCCATGGTACACCGGGGACGGTGTTCTTCAAAAAGGGGGCCAGTGTAGTATACGGTGTCTGCCAATTTGATCGCCTTATATGTAAGCATTGGTGATGTACGACCTTGCTTACTGGGCTTCGGCTCATGAGGTTTGTTTCTGTTTTCCATCCACAGAAATTGTCGTGAACATCTGCCTTCGGAGAATCACTGTCCCGTAGTGCTTCCATAGCGTGCATACTACACAGCTAGGCACCAAAAGGGTGCTACAGCCGAACGAGTTTTTCCCAGGAGACAGGAGCACCCCTAAAGGCCGTGCAACTTGTGGCTGATCAGGCAATGATATTAAAACTCAAAACCCGTTCCGTGATCTTTCCGTAATACTGGTTAGACTTAAAGGACGATAATTTCCAGGGCCATGTTCTGACCCAATTAATGGGTTAGAACTACTGCCGCAGTCTCCCGTGCACCGGACAATCGGCATAGATAGTTCGACTGATTAAAGAACCATGCAAAGTTCTCCGCTTGCCCATCTAAACCCTCCGGGGTTTTGTCACGGTCCCATATTGACATTTTTATCCACTTTAGCCGCGATAATTTGTAACTCTATCATTCGATAGGCTGTCCCAATATCCGGCACGGGCCTAGTCCAGTCATTTCGTTAGATGGTGGTAAAATATTTGTGAGAAGTCCGTGATATGACTCTCCGTCGTGGCATAGTACCAATCACGCTTCAGCGCATATGCGACAGTTCGGAGGACTGCTAACACCTTCTGGTCTCTGAGAATCACGTCTGAGATATGTTTGAGATGGCCCTAGACGTGCCATCGACCCAGGAGGTATGTCAAGGTGATCTGATGTCGGCTGCAATATAAGGACTTTGGTGGCTTAGTTAAAGGGTCACCTGAAGTGACCCTAAAGCGAAGTGTGACACACACGTTTGGGATACGAATTGCACCATATCTGACGTGGCATTCGATCGGATATCCACCGTGGTTGCCAGTTAAGAGACTATCGAATCAGCACTCTTTGACTCCCATGGGGCTGCTGCTGAGTTTTTTGCTGGTCTCTCTCTCTCTCTCTCTCAATCTTTTGCAACGAAAATCTGGACCGCACTGGAAAGCTCTGCTTCACCACGAAAGTGCGTTGGGGATGATCACAAGTGTAGTTTTGCGGGTGGCCGACGGGATTCCTCAAAACGGACTGAAGTGTTACCCGTTTTGAACATCACAGTCGGGACACTTGTGTTACGTGCGTCACGACCCGTCTTCGATCTGGCTGCAACTTCAATGACAAGAAATCGCCACTTTATGGTGCTCCCATGATCGCATCACCATCACTTGCAATCGTTCTGTTATAAACGGCACTAAGAGTATGTTCCAAAAGTACAGGTCCAGAAATCCAGTCCAGGCCTAGGAGATCCAGAACCGTGTAGTTGGTGAGATCGCAGGCGTTGTGACATTGGACCCCATTGAATATCACGGAGCAGACCAAAGTTCCGGTCTTTTTCAAGTTTCCATCGTACGCATTACGAACGACACACATTTGGCTTCAACTAGTAGCCTTCAAATCACTCTCAAGGTTAATTTTAAGATCGGCGTGAGGGCAGGACTTGTATCAAGTTCGAGAGTGGCCATCGCGTCAATTTATCGGCTTTAAGCCGTGTACCTGGGGCAAGCTAGTTGCAACCGGTGGGGTTTCGATAATCGGAGAATAAGAGAAAGTTCGAGGTAATGTCAAGCATTGGAGACGATGGCATGTTCGAGGTAATAACGACAATGCCTCAGCTCAGTTCTCGGTCTGATTCTCCCAAGCTAGCATCCTCAGCAAAAGAAATGCCAATGATACGCAATGTGTTACATATTCAATCCTGGCTTAAAATAGAAAGTCGATTCATGCACAAGCCAGACTTCAGCAAATGATTGGCTGCTTCGAGTCACGTGATCCATGCCAAAACATACGACTGCTACATACAAGGCCTGGCCGCTTAGCAAACATATGCACCTTAAAATACACATGGACAGCGCATATTATTTGAAGTGTACGCGGCGACAACATTCTCGAAACTCGGACGCCTTCTGTACGCTGCACCCGCAGCAGGCATTCAGCCGATGCTGATTCCTGACTGGCTGTTGGGCCCACGTTTTCAGCCAATCAGAGCTCGCGTGGTGCTGGACTGGCAGGCAGCAAGACATTCTGATCAGTCAAGTTCGGATTAGGCCTTTCGCCCTAGCAGAGCCTAAATGCGACCGGTGAAGTGGTTTTAGTGCAGGATTCCGCCTAACATTCAGTTGGCTCAAGAAGTGGATAACTGCGTTGAAGACGATAGCTTGGACGCACGAGCGCCACTCACTACATTAGTGATCCATGCCTGACAGCGTCATTAACTGCTATTGTGTTGAGTCTCGGGGCCCCATCTAAATAGGTGGCAGATGTTATGCTGATTGTATTCACTGTTGGTGTAATCACACTTCGTCACCAGGTCTTACACCATCACCTCTCGAACGCAGTGTGTTCCGCCCATACAACCAATTAGGTAATTTGAGGTGGTTTCCATCTTTCAGGGACCTGAACCATGGAATGAAAGGACATAAATTTGGAGGTGAAGCCTTTGTTCTCCGGACATCGCCAAAGTCTCTGAGAGTCGATAGTCACAATCAGGCATTAGATCAAGAACGACTAGTGTAGGTCACCTGACGCGCCGCTGGAGTATTTGTCTCAAGGCAACGATTTGGTTGGTGAATCCTTGACCAGTGCGAGAATTCACGATCCTTGCGAAGAGGTCTCCCACGATAATGGAATAACCTGCACACAATAATGCACCATATATGTAACGGACACCAGGTCGATGCCACGAAGAATATCGTATGAGTTTCTGAAGGTATGGATGAAGACAGTGGGGCTCCATTCCACTGGTATTCTGCTTTCCCTCCAAATCTTCCGAAAAATGGTCGACACACTGTTCACAGGAGCTTACTCCCTCTTTTGATGATCATCTTAAGCAATTGAAATATTCATTATAGGTAAAGTGGTTTGATCTGTTTCGTCACGCGTAATGCTGGCAGAAGGCGAAGTAGTAACCCAACCTGCGTAATGGCATAAACGGGGTCAAGTCGCTACCACAGAAGGAGCGGCAGTCTTTACCTGATGGCGTTCATCGGTAGTTATTAGTCGGATGATCCAAATGAGATAGGGACTGGCTAGAGTTGGTGGCGTTCATGTAACCCGATGTGAGCGTTTGTGCTGCACCTTACTGGCCAGGAACAGATGAGTTTCAAGATACAACTGAAGTAGTTGCTGCCAGTTATCTGAAGGATGCGAACTAACTCAAAAGCTACGAACAAGCTGCGATTCTCTCGGGCCAATCCCTCCGAATAGGGCGCTAGGAGCACGCGCTGAGAAGTCTATATCCCTTCCTCTTGCTGACTGAGGCAGTCTCCACAGGTGTCGGTAAGTATGTTTGTAAGAACCGGGCGGTCTAGTATCTTATATGACGAGTAGAGCTATCGCTAAGGGGACAGCGAGGCAGCAGGGCTCTTGAAAACGACAGCAACCAAGTAGCAAGCTATATATGAACACACTGAGGCGGTCATTCAGACAGTGTAAATAGGCGGCACCCGATGATAACGGCGCAGAGGACAGTCAGTATTTTCGCGATGTACTTCCAAATGAGAAGGAAGTGGAACTGTCTGGGAAGTTGCCATCGGTTGAAGTTGGCGCGAACTAAATATGCATGTCATCTTTAGCTGTTGGTGTGACAAAGTAGCCCTCTCTGCTCGTCAAACAAAATTGCATCATTAGGACCGTTTAAGAGGAAACCTCAACAAGCGTCAACAGTTGAGATGCAGTGCAAAAGTATCAAAAGGTAGGACCGCTGGGGATGATGGGTCGGCGCAGCAGTCCCCCAGAGGCTCGAGTTTTAGCCCCGGAGTGACCCGCAATTGTTTGAAAAACAGATAGGGTTGATAGGGAATTGTAAGCAAGGAAGGATGGGTGACAAAATACCAACATTAATACCAAGGAGGTAAGCGAAACATTAGTCGGGTAACGGCTGGCATGGAAGCGATATGGCGTCAGGTTACAACGTGGATCATGCGTGTCATAAGTGGCCAAACAGTTAGGATTGATGACCACCGATTGCCCTTGATTTATAGGGCGAAGCAACACTCAGCTAGTCATGAGGTCACGTGGAGAGCGAACTGGTGGACTGATCAGTGCTCGGTTGCTACGCTTCCCGAAATCCACACCATCGTGGCACTCAACCCATAGCGAATGCAGTTGGCGTACATCTTGTCAGAACACCTCACGATTATTGATATTTCATATTTTGAGTTTTAATCCGTCATCGACTCTGTTCTACATGAGCCGTATAGCTTCGAAAGCAAAAACAATATATCCTGGTCCAAATGCCTGCTGATTAACGCTTTTTGTGACCCCTTAGATGCAGTAGCGTCACACACTGATGAAACTAATAGAGGTGCTGCTGAACCGTTATGTCTCACCCTTATTCGGTGATAGAACCACATATCACTAGGTCCCGCGGAGATAGACGCGCTTTTAACAAATCGATTAGTTAAGAGGCCAAGTCATTGAGGATCTCGCAGACTGCCAGTACGTGCCATGGATTAAATGACAGAAACCTAGCGTGTGTGCGCTTGGTCAAAGCGTTGATGTGTGGTCAGATCTCGTGTAACACGTTTCGTTGAATCCACGGGAATCGGCTGTTTGAATGCTGAGGTAATTTTACGAGTCAAGAGAAGTGACAAAAAATGACGGTCTTTACCCATTTTGTGCACATTACGGATGCTTTTAGAACGCCTACGTTGCCTACGCCACCGGATTTGCATTTCAGGGCATGCCTGACCATAACGGAGAACAATTTTACGTGACCCAAAACCTTTTGCACAATAAGGCGTGCATCTAACTTCTACAGAACGTAAATTTTATCGTCTAGCGTGGATGGAACAAAGCCGACATTTTTGGGCTATATGTAGCTATGCCGCTTTGTGAAACTGAAAACCCCGGCCCACAAGGGAGCGCTGGGAACTGTGACTTTATTATGTAAGGTTCGTCGATTCAGGAAGAGCCGCAACTGGGGTATATCTTTAGGCTGAAAGTCAAGGACAACCTCTGAGGCTGCAGTTTTCCCAAAACACAACCTTCGCCAGGCTGATATGCCGCGACACCCAAAAGTGAAGTGTGCTCCGGCCACCGTAGATGGAAGGGCATCCATCTGCTCTAATTAAATCACCATTTGCATCGTATTTGTGACATGAACGCGCAAAAGGGCTTCAACGGCTCTTCTACCTTCAGGGATATACCGCTGGATAGTGGCCTGCCGGGCACAGAATTAAATTACCCCACACGGCTGGCCATCGTATTCTCCTCGCTCCTTGTGAAATGATCCTGGACTTTGAAAACAAACCCATCGGGATTAAAGATAAACGCATCTGTCTGGCAACTGCCTGCCCACCGAGAGCTTAGCTAAAGAATGACTCAGTTTTCTGAGCCGAATAATCATTGCGGCGCTTGTGGCCCCAACGTGGCATCATTTTGGCTGTCCAGGAGAGCACCTACATCGTTGTGGTACAGTTTGTCTTATTTGATGAAACAGAAGCACCTGCCGCGTGGTGAGTTTGAATCCCTATAGTTGAATATTTGCCTCTAAAGTGTCGCACGGACTTAATGGATGCCGATACTTTTCTTCTGTTCCTACTTTGCACAAAGTGATTCTCCACTTTTGCAACTTTTGTTTTACTTCCACACTACCTTTCTTGATTTTGACCTCAACGTGAAACACGCTTTGACCTTGTTACCGCACGTGTTTTTTGAACCAACACCTGGTTGCGCTATTTTGTAGGTCTACCCTTGGAAGCACACCCCAATTTCTCTGAAACCGCAGTCTTAAAGAAGGAATTTTGACACAGAATTTTAATGTTTGATGGTATTTATTCGAACCCTTAAAACCTTTATATGCGGCCGCAGTTTTGTTGAAAGTTTTTTAAAAGTACTCGAGGTCCATTATGGGTGCGGAATTCATATTTTAATGGCTGCTTATCCCCTTGCATGATAGCTCCGTGAAGTCGTTGAGTAATTTTGTGGAAATGCTGGTTTCTTTACGTGTTTTCTTCTGTATTGGTTGACATGAACAACCGTTAAGCTCTCTTTGTCCGCGCAACCTCAAAATAGAGCGGCCACTGGCAACTTGTGCAAGAAAAGTCTTCCATGGTTGCGACAGGCGTCCCGCCAAACAAAGCCGAGACATTCGATTGATAGGTTGATTGCCCTGGATGTATGCTATAACCAGGGCAAGCTCCGGCCGGTGGCACAGGCGTCTGACAAAAGTTGCTTCCATTTTGGTTTTCTCTTGTCCCCATTGCAGAAGGTGGAGAATGAGGTTCACAGTACGGTAGGAATATCTCTGGGGAGAGAGAGCACACGGTTGAAGTGAAAGTTGTCAACCCTGCATTCTTTAGCATCGTATGGAACAGGAGGTTCGGAAGGGACAGACACTGTACGAAAAGATATGGAGAGCTCTCCAAAAACTTCCGTAAACAAAGCAGTGTCCGTCAAGCGTTCCCACTCTTTCCATTTCTATTTAATTATGTGGTCGATGAAATAATAAGACGAACGCTGAAGTGTCTTCTGGATCCCTTGTTGATCTGGAATATCCAGGCGAAATCGATCTCAGCTCTGAAGGGGAAGAGGCAAATGTTTTTTTTGGTGAAGTGACTAAAGTCGTCCCGTCCTTTGCACTTTGCACCCACACTAGACATGCAGTCATTGAAGACACCTCTTGCAGTCTAAGGAAAGGCATACGAATTTTCGGAGCGTTTTATGTACATAAAAGTTGTGTTAGTTCTGGTCGTAGTGTAACAGATGAGGTCAGTGTATGAATCTGCAAGGCTCAGGTCGTATCTATCAGCCCGCTACACTGCGAGCTGTTTTGTGACTGAGACTTGGTCCGTTCAAACAGTGGAACTAAGAAGCCCTCAGATGATTGACAACCGTCGTCTAAGAACCATACCTGGTGCTGGTCGGCGTTAGTGAATCCGTAACGTGACAATTAGAAAGCAGTTTTCCGTTTGTGCACTGGATAATTCCATTGAAGAATGTGTCTAGCATCAGCAAGTCCACTGTCAGACCGGAAAAGCCAATTAGGTAAGACGTGGATGGGCGCGCAAAGAGCATTGTGGGGATGGATTATGGGGTGTAAGGTTCAATCGACCACTTAGAGGACAAAAGCGGGAGTATTGGCAGCTTAGCGGTGTGTGTTACCTGGATGTGAGTTGAAAAATGTGTTACTCGGCAATGAAATACAATAAAACTTGAAGTCCACAGCTAGATCACCATCATATCCTGAGACAGTCGGATCGCATCAGGTGTGGCTGTCTTAGTAGCTCATCTATTCGGATGATTTCGGAGGTGAAGATGTGTTGCAACACTTCGGCAGGAGAGATGAATTGGACGAGGCCCAAACCCATATGACAGACAGAATGGGGCCTCAGAATAGCCTGAACTAGCGAGCGGTTTCCAACATGTGTCCGAGAAGTGAAAGCTTATTTATATATGATCGGATGCTGGAAATCGCAAATACTCACGTTAGTTGATCGGTTTCCCAGAAAGGAACCCCTGGTGGAGGAAACTGCTAATGCATTTGAGTGTGAGATGATGACAAAGTTTGATGAGGACAATGAACCTGGGGATTCCATGAAGCTACGTGGTATCTGTATCGGGGAGCACAAATGAGGTGAAGTTTGGATTTGTTGGAATTGTGTGCAAAGGGATTTGTTGGGCATCTGGTTAGTTAGCCACTACAACTTTGTTTACTTATGTGTTTTCAGTGATATAGCAGCTGTACTTGAGTTGTTACCGATCATACATATTCCTCTCAGAAAACATGCGAATGAAAGCGGCTTCCTGTAACTGGGAACTGGACTGACCATAAGGTTCGTTTGTACCGATGCAGCCAATAATAGAAACATGATTCACCAAAGGTGATTGTGTATTTTTTAGGCATGAGCATGGTAGATGGGCCACATGAATCTATACGAAGGACCAAATTAGTCGATTACACATAGTTGGGAATTTGTAGCCAGCTATGAGCTTGGGTACGGGCCCGGCAGTAACTGAATGTAGCCAAGGTGGACAACACCGAATACAGTTATGAGTATAACGGGCCGTTGTTGGTCATTGGATAAGGTTACCTGCAGAGGTGATGCCTCATTATCAGCGTCCCACATAGACACGAGCCTAGCTGTTACGATAAGCAGTCGACGTGAGCGACATTAGCTTCCGTTTTCATGGTGACCGGCGGTGGATGCCCTTAGTTACCACCGTTATTTTGCGATTTATGGCGCATTCCACCTGTCGTATTTCTATTAGGAGTGTTTCACTGTGGTGGTAATTTACCTGCAACTATCTCAGGACCCTGTATTATTCACAAGCTAGTAACACATATCTGAGAAAGAGGATCCTCCACAGAGACGGCCCTTGCATCGCCACTGCACAATTCATGCAGTTTTTTGATATTGTTATACTTGACGGAAGGCGGGCCTCACAGTAAGATGTGTTGTGCCCAAGTTCGCTGAACAAACTCATCGCATTTGTGAAATCCGAGGAGTATAAAGCAAACAAACGTCTTTCACTCATTTTCCTGGATGGATTTTGCGTTGGATATTCTGCAGATATTATCTTATTCTTAAAGAACACCGAAGAACGCAAAAATATGCTAAAGTGCGAGTTAGTGATTTATCTGTCGCAGACCAGTAATATGATGCGAATCGGTTATGGTCCGTGACCTCAAAATGTTGCTCACTTAAACAAAATGCTATGAGCAATATATCACCGAAAGGCGTAAAGTGATTGGAAAACTTCCCGTAAAAGCTGCAACTTCCAAAACCCTAGAGTTTCGGAGAAAATAATTTGGGTGTGTTCCTAGTGAGTGGAATCTTTATCCACATTGCCTTGATTCAGCATGAACTTTGGGATCCGTTAGGAATTAGCAGATCCTAAACCGGTGTATACAGGCCGGCGTAGTCCCACGGTATGAGGTTTGCACAGGTTCATCATTTTATTACTGTATTCATAGGGTCGCATTTGTTGATAAATCTCCAGTTGAGCGAGTTGGCTTTCGGGGTTTTGGGCTTAACTCAACATGGCCCAATGAATTGCTGGAGACAGTCTATGATCTACCGTCTGTAATGATGCAACAAGCAAGACGGTGTAGAGCAAAAATGTATTTCCTCCGCTCGTTAGGCTACTCATGTCTGGCTGCGTAATCCCTACAGTGGATGAGCTTTTGCACTCTAAAACCCCGTAAACTCGGTCGTGTGCCAGATGGAAACGACCAAGTCTATGAATTAGTGACAGAACACGGCAGCTCTCACAGGCCAGACGAGTCGTGTTGGCAACTGCAACCTAGCTGAACGGGAACATCTATACGGAATATATCTCTGAGTGGTCTTCCTGAAAGAAGTAGACCTCTCAAACGGTCAACGGCTTCAGTTCATCAGATGTGGCGCCTACTATGTAGTTTTATCACTTCAAGACTTATCAGACAAACAAAGCTATCTAAAGCCAATAAACTTGGTGTGGTTATCATCTACTAGTTTGCTTCCTCAAATCATTGTGATGAGAACTGTGGCGAACCGCTGTACACAGCCACTGTATCCTGATACTCGGCTTGACATTGATTATCCAAGAGGAGTTACAAATTTCTCGCGGAACCCAAAATTTGGGAGTAAACATTATTATTATTATTATTAAAACTCGTGCACCAGTAAATTATCTTACTTGAGTCTTAAACGACAGCGGTGATCCAAGTTTCTCCAACACTTAGGACAGCTACTAAAACCACCGACTCCGACTTCAAAGAGGTATCATCTTTGCGAATGTTCAGGTAAAAATTGCCTCTATCCGTGCGCGCTTTACCTTGGCTATTCTAAGACTCAGTTGGTAGGCTTGATCCTGTATTTTTCGGGCATTTTATCAAATGGCTCCCGAAAATTGAACACACCGCTAAATCAGACATGCAACAGAATACTTACAGTCTTGGTTGTTTGCCTGGTGTTTCGTTGGTGATCGACATTTCCCAGTGGCCCAGGGACTTGCGGGCTAATACACAGGATTGAGGTTTTTACCTGGGCTCACCGGGTCAAACCCGTTATCGTCGTTCGTCGGCTCCCGATCGCCTTAAGAGCACAAGAGAAAAAGCTTTTAACACAGTTCCGAGTTCTCAGCTCTGAGTGGTTGGGTTGCCAACGCAAGGGCTTGCAAATAAAAATCCAAAAGGTCTTTCAGCCGAGCTCCAGAAACAGTGTGAACATTCGTCGGAGAATGGTCATTTTGCGTACCAACTAACCGAAGAGGGGAGACGATTCGTCTGATTAAAGTGCGCACTGAGCCTTAAACCTTCCTTGCCCTGTCCCTGGCATGAATTAATTTGGTCGGCGTTGACACACCATTCGGCCAGACCTTGGCCAAACAGGTCGTGGGTAAGAAGCAGGTTCCCTCGGTGGCGACGACAGTCTGCGAGGGGTAGCTCAAACCTCTCCCCGAGAAAATATTCATAAAAAATAGATATGAGACCAGCGCCCGTCTTTGTAGACCCTCGCTGGACAGATTCAGTGTGAGTTATTTCCTCGCGTCCTGAGTGCACAACTTGGTTTGTTTGTTCAGGAGGCGATCTGGTCCAAGACATAGAGAGCATTTAAACGACAATGCGAATAACACGGCGAATGCGCGCGAAATCCTCAGAGGGTCAATGATTGCTTTTTGGGCCAATTGGTTGCGGCGGAATGAGAGGGATATATCTGAAGAAAGCCAGATAACCGAATACTTTTGGTATCTATTTTTTGAACAGGTATCCATCCGCCTCGTTCATTCTTCAGCACAAACGTGCACGCAAGCGCCAGTTAAGCAAGAGGCCGTTGTGCTCCGCAAATGGCCGGGAAGTTGCGTGTGCCTAACCATCACGAGCTCAGGCAGTACCACCATCGAAAGGGACCTAACAGTATTAACCCAGGGATGCCCTGCTGAATTGGTGTCACCCTGTACCGCACTTTCGCTATGAAAGCAAAACTGCCCATAAGTTCAGGTTTCTTGGACCACAACCTAGCTAACGCATGCCAGGATGGAGATAACTAGAAAAATCGCGGAAAGCGTCTCTCATACCTATACCTGGCTCGCTTTTCGCTCAGCTTTGAATATTATTGAAAGCGAGCACGAGGAAGCATTTTGAACAAAGGAGCAAAGCTCTGACATCAAAGCCCAAGACGCATCATACAAACTACGAAGTGTTAGAAGTGCTTTGATAAAACGGTATGGATAGCAGCAACATCGAGGATTTTCCAACACCGCGGGAGACAAACACCCTCGGACGCGAAAGGTGAAACAAGTCGACAAGCTACACCAGTAAGGTGTTGTCAGCTGGACTTGCCCTATCGGCTTGAAATTTAAAGGAGCCTACATAAGATGAGATGAAGTGCTCGATGGTCCGAGGGATTAAACTCGGGAGCTCGGAAGGGCGCTTCAGTGATCTTTGTCCAATTACGAAACAACCAAATGCGACCAGTCAACGTGGGCGTTTCATGAAATAACGGGATAATCCAAAAAGGCTTTTCATTACTTAGCAAAATCGCTTATGAAGGGTTTTGTGTCCACCCTTTAAAACACTGCTTGCAGCCGCAAAAGAAAACTGACCACCAAACGCAAAGCCGGAATCCCTCATTGTGTTGCTTTAAAGCGCTTACACAGAGGGCACCATGTTGAAGTTTGGTCAGTACTATGAGTCGGAACTCTATGTCACCACTGGTTTGTGATAGTTTAACTTGATATAGGTTCAG
This sequence comes from Clonorchis sinensis, assembly GCA_003604175.2. Classification (NCBI taxonomy): domain Eukaryota; kingdom Metazoa; phylum Platyhelminthes; class Trematoda; order Opisthorchiida; family Opisthorchiidae; genus Clonorchis; species Clonorchis sinensis. Next base: position 67,961,178 of record CM030369.1, on the reverse strand, counting down.
ACATTACGAATGTATGGAAGGGATTTCCAATAATTCATAAAACGCGATCGAGAGGTTATCTGAGTGAATTTCTAATATATAATGAGAGCAGACCACTTCCAGTAGTGTTTAGTCCTCATGTCTTGGACACACACTTATTATTAGAGCATTAAATTGGGGGCTTTGTATTTCGGCTCCTATTCTCCCCCAGTTTGCAAATTCAAGTATGGTTTTGACCTCAACGCACTAGCTGGCTGCTGAGTCAGACGGCACCGTTGGTGGAAAGTCTCCATTTTGCTTTTCACTAAGCTGACGTTAGGATTGTTGTTGCTGTGTAGACGAAAGATGCATACCTTCATTTAGACGAATGGCATTGGGAGCATGCTAAAGCGGGCATTCTTTGCCATTGCATGAACTGTTCAGCCTATGCAAGAATGTGCGGTACCAATAAAATGACACCACAGATGCAGACATCTAAATATTTGTCCGGTTGTGACGTACCGCCGTGCTATGTTCATGCACGGTAGACAAGCCACTTTTCTTCAAAACTCTTTGACCGCAGGTTACACATTCTCTCGCATGGTAACGCGGTCACTTAGGTGCTATCCACCGGATAATAATCACGCAGCTTTTGCTATGACTTGAAAATCCAGAGAGGAAATTACTCCGACTTTGTCTTATAGCTAAGTGTCTGGCGGCTGTACAGCAGTCGCAAGTGGACTGTTCGCGCTTTGCGGGGGTGAGGTTTTTCTGAAAACGTGACCAATAGCTCTCTTGGGAACGCAGGTATTGTGCCACGCTACCACCTGGAACATGATATCTATAATGCCTTCTGGCACAGCGAGTGGCTCGTGCATGAGTGTAAAAAGCAAACCTTTTATCGTTCTGACCAAAGAGAAATCCGGGGGGAGCCGTCCATGTTCCGCATGACGATATATGCCGATAAACGGGTTCTCAGGCACACTCGCGTACGTACGCCAAAAGTAAGTATCACCATCTTGTCCGCTGTATGATGGGCAGCCCATCAGTTGAGTGTAAATTCCCAACTTTTCCAAACGCTTAACACGTCGAACGATGTCTGCACTTACGCCCTCTATCCATCTAGGTAAACACCTTGCGTACACAATTTTTCGGTATTCATAGTCCATTTTCTTTTACAGTACGTTAACTCTTCGCAGATATATATACTAGTTTGGTTTTGGACTCTTCAACTGTGGCCAGCAGAATGCAACCTAAGAGAGTGGCGTACAGTTCTACCTCTGTTTTCGAAGCTGCAGCCGGCACAAGCATCCTGAAAGCTGGGTCGGCAAACGGATGCTGTTGGAGATATGCCAATCCAAGAACTGTATGAAGCATTCACTTATGCAAGCATAACGGCGTCGCGCCAGTTAGGAACCACCAGGCAAGGTAGTCAGTCCTAAGATTTGGAAGTGGTCCTCCCCGAACTAGGAGCTGTCTGAACCAACGGACGATGCCTCCTATGTTCTCTGTGGTCTGCTGACCGGCACTGTTGATTGCTGGCGGTCTGCGGTGTGGATAAGATCTTCAGGCGCCTCCACCAGGTGGATGCGTGCGCAGCATATCTTGCAAAGGCGATCCCTAATCTATCAGTCGATCACCCAAATTGGCATGCTTCGATGGACACCTCGATTGATCCATGCAAGTCCCACCAAGATCGCTCCTAAATCTGTAGCGATCATATTATTTGCATAGCTCGGTGACAGGCTGAGGTGGTAGGTCGAACTCAAATCACGTGTACACATGTTCAGATCTTGCCTTCGAGCCACGACTTTACCTAGACCTCACTCTAGCGGATCCTTCCCAGGCCTCGCAAGGTCACTCACCCGACCGTGCTGCTACCTCGACGTGGTAGTCGAGCCTGCGACCCGCCACAACCCTGCAGGCTATACTGGTCGGAAGTAAATTATGCAACGTGTAACTATACCCAGATGGCTGGTGGATAGCTGGTAGAGCAAGTGCTTAAGGCCTGTGTTTGATCGCTGAAGTAGCATCAATAAAAGTTGATGCAGGTGTCAAGATTCTGGTCTGCAGGATTTGCTCCTCCCTGAAGCCGAAAATACCGACACGCACAGACTTCCATGACTCACTCTGCCGGGATTCTGTGATTCGGTCCAATACCATCTAATCCCCCCGTTGCGGACCGTTTTGGCAACAACGGCCGTGAGCTTTCTGGACGGGACAGGGGTTAGGCAGCGAAAACCTCGTAGATAAACTTGACGTTCGTCACCGCCCAAAGGGCGAGGTTCATTAACACAATGGTCGACGTAATATGATAAAAGACCGATTGCACATTAGCGGTCATTGCGACTGATCGGCTGGTCACGCAGCCCACAAAAGCCAAATTCCGTGTTCTTGGAACGGCATGTGGGTTGAGGCGCAGCATCATCAACCACCAACGGCAGATCGTTTTCACCGGGTACTGAGCCTCGGCGCAGAAGGGTTGTGGCCAAGTGATTGTGGCTTGTGAACAAGTGTATGGAGTATCCCTCGCTCCAGTAGGTTTCAATAAGACGACAACCTTTGGTGGATGGGGAAGCTACCGAAGAGAATATCTAGCAATAAGGTTTCCTACTGGTCTGGGAATACCGAGAACAAATGTATACAAGGAAGCCACAACACATGGTGAAGGGGACAGGTGCATTTATCAGCACAAGTGTCGGGGTTCTAAGAGCGTTTGGGTGTTTTCAGCAGGGAATACAGTTTACTTGACACAGATTCAACTCACTTTGCTGGCTCAGACACAGTGGTAGTGTGTGATTGGTGGGTGTGGGCGTAAGTGCCTCAAAACCAGGAAAGATGCACAGTAACCATTAGACCGACCACATTAAGAGCGTAGCCGTTGCCATCGAGGAGTTCCCATCAGTCACGGTGGTACGACGTATGCATATCATATTCCCAAATGAGCCGCTCAGCGCGCCGTGACAACTTACTTGGCATTTTCCAGTGTGTCTGATTGGCGCGCCCGCTTTTTCAGGCGAGGATTGGCGTCTTCCAGCCGGTTGCGAAAACGGACCACTCTGAATTGTGCGTGCACAGCTCATTTGCGGGTGATTTGCAACCAGTGAGCCATGGGGTGAAAGACGAAGCCCAGGCCTGTGCGGCGGAGCACTTGCAAGCCTTTGGAGTAGCTGTGTGCTATTGATGTTGTGAAAAATGAAAGGTAATCTATAGCATGGTCTAGGGGGGCCGCAAGTAGAAATTTGTTTCGGCAGTACGCACAAAGTTTGTTCGACCAAAGTACATGGATGTCATACGGTACGTACGTATTTCCAGATAGATTTTTGAAAATGGAAAGAGCACAACATGACATTGCCGCAGAAACCTACTCTCGGCGTCCGCGTTTGTGCCAGCATTTTGTCCATGTCAAACTTCTTCGTTTGATATTGTTCACTCATCATGTCCCTGATGAAGCCAAACAGTTTGCACATAAGAGCCAACTGTTCGCCTTTCATGAGGTAGGCATAACCGGACGCCTGGTGCGCATGCCATCTGTGAACAGGAACGCGTATAGCTTTTACCTACAGCCCGCACATTACGTGCTTCAAAAGGACTCATCCAAACCGTTTGGTAGCGTGTGTACCACCGGAGAAGCGTTGGAGCAGCGCTATCTGCTTTCACCTGGCGAAGGATATGTGGCTGTAGAGATCTTCTCCGGACTGCAACATAAACACCCAACCGGGCCAACGAAGCTTAGTTAGCTTAGTCAGCAATCTTCCACCATGAATAACAAGGTTCCTTCATTCACTCAACAGACACTTCCTGCGGAAGTTGTATATGTCCCGAATGGTAAATACCTTTCCGTATTCATCGGCAACAGAACGCCGCACTTCACACGACGGCGTTCCACACTTCATCAGGGCCCGCGGTTGTCCAACTTATCTTTGATTAGCCGTAGATTAACCGGAAGTCGATCGCATAAAAACTTGGAAACCTTATGACTGAGTTCTAGGTAGTAATGAGTGACTGAGTGATTGTTCACGGGTCTCTTTAGATAGAACCGTACAGGACAAACGTTGCATCGTATACTGGCAGATGCGCTCAACTTACTGGTTTCTTCGGATTCCTCACCTCTCCGTTGTTTTCTGACCGCCTGCTGCATTTGTATTGCACCCACTCGTACCGCAAAACAGCATTTGTGCTTTGGGTACCCGCTACACGTGCAACTATATAACTGGCACTCATGTATTCATTTAACGCCTCTCAAATTGTCTGAGGGCTGAAAGCCGGACAGCCGCCAGTTTGTCAACAAATATATCTGTAGCCATATTTGAAGCCACAACACTGTAACTGTTTAACTGAATGCGCACTAAAATTAAGAAATTAATCGAAACCACTACCAAAAAAGCAAGCAGGACACAATGGTTGTTGGGTCGAGCATACGTACAGCAGAATGCAACTTCATCATGCAAAAATGTTAAGTTGAAACACAAAGGTTTGGGAAGAAATTGCGTCTGCGCACTGATTATCGGCTCGCAGGGTCTAGATGCAATTTTGGACAGAAGCGGACCGGGCAACCGGTGCTTCGCGTGCCATCGGTGATCAGGAACTGCACTCGTCTTACCGGCCCATTTAGATTCCCCGACTTTTGCCTGGTTTCTGAGGTCGCAAACTGCGTTTGCATGGCTCTTTGGCCGCACAATGCGCTTAGATAAAAAACTCTTGCGATTGGAATAAAACTTATTACTCCAAAAATTTTCATTTTGTTGTGTATTTGCCCAAACAAAAAAACGCCCTAATATACCTTGATATTTTCGCAGCTCACCGTATTTCATTGTTCACTGAAGCAATCATGCCTCTGGCGGAAAAAAATTCTCGAGGAATACTTTCTTAGCATCCCTGGGACCCAGGGATACCTGGAGGGGTTCAAAAGTTTGGACTGGCATTCTGTTTTAATCCACCAGGGACACACTGTGGCTTCCGAAAACTCAATTCCATTGTGAGAATGCTGAACACCCGACCAAACAGTGTAGGCCTGACTTCAGAGATTTACTCTGGGAAATTAGTGGCTGACCGGCTTTCATCCTTCACAGCTGTTGGGATGGCCATGGCGGATGCGTGGTGAGTGACTTTGTGACAGTTGTGTTGGGAGCGGGCGGAAAACCGCCGGCATTTTCCATTATGGGTAGCTTCGCTATCAATTCGTAACGAGTCAACTGGAAAACGGGTATTCGGCTGTCCAGCACGTACTACAATCGCGGAAAACATCCGGCACCATCAACTGCGGTGACTCGAACATGTGCCAAGCACGCCGAAAAAGTGTCCGCTGAGACGGGTGTTGTTCTCCGTGCCTCCTTTAGAACGGCAGAAATCGTGAGGTGGACAATATATGACTTGGCAGAAGTGTGTGGAATAGATTGAGTTTCGGTATTGTAGGAGTAGTCCGTCTTCTATGATGGGGTCTCCATGACCCCCTACCCCACGCGCTTGATTAGAGACATTGCAGGAAATGGCGGCTAATCGATGTCAGTGACGTTCGTGTTGTGTTTCTTTCCAGATCGCCCCAAGGAATGCTTAGAGATGTAGGCACGCCAAAATGCTTGCACCGGATGGTGACGGTGGTCAGTGGTCAAAGACTTGGAGATACGTCGTCAAGTCTCGCAGCCATACAACAAAACAATCCCTGGTATAGGCTGATACATGCTATAGTGATATCCCCTAGTGATACGTCTTCATGAAATTAGCAAAAGCAAGTGTAGCCTTTGATAACAGACGGAACCTGACCGTGGCATGACGGTTTGTGTACTTCTGTGACACTCGGTGTCCGCGCAACATTACCTGGCGCTATCTGACCAACACTGTCCATTAATCTTCCAGGCTAAGGGTTGGAACATCTGTGGAAACTTGTTCCTCAATAATTCCAACGCTCTGGCTCAGTAGTTAAGGATCAAACTTACTGACTGGAAGTTCCGTGGTTCTAATCTGAACTTGCGTCTCGACTGATCCTGTCTAGATTTGAACCTGGCAGTATCTCGGCCCTCGTGCTTCTTTCGAGTGGCACGGCATTTAGGTCCTGAAGGGGTGCTACAGCTGAACCATTATTATTTATTATATTTTCCCAACAAACACCTTTACCTTGCACTCAGGGTTTTGAGCGAAAGTATTTCATCCCCCTATCGTCCTCCGAACCTGTGTACAACCATGATTCCTACAGCTAAAAATACCGCAGTGCCACATCGGCCGTCACGCGATGCCATCAGCCTCGTCGCACTACCTGCTAACTCATCCATTCTTTCACCATCTTCTCCCTCTACATACAACAATGTTCATATCCCGTATCATCTGGGACTCACCCTATCTGTTTTGCATCGATCCAGGCCGGGACATCTTCGAGCCAGCCAACACCGATAGCCTCAGAATTCATGAAATCAGTCCTCAAGCCTCAATGCCTGGTTTATCCGGCTTACTTTAAGGTTTTCAGCCTGAAGAAAGCGGGACGACAGGCTGCCCTTGCTTGCACACTATGCTGTAAATAAGAAACAAGAATTCAGAATCAAACTGTGTTGGGCTAACTGCCTCATCAGTCTCCTCTCGCTCCTGACTGTGCACACGTGACAACCAGAGGCCGCCGAGATAGGATGTGCAGCAGTCGGCATCGCTCTAAGTTACCACGCGGGATGATACGTAATTGACTGGATACCCACTGACAGTCACCTCTGTCCGGTTTGTCTCACCACATCTGCGAAGAAATCTGATAAGCAGGAAGTAAACCGTATCCTATCTGCTTGTGCCCCAACGGACTGTAGCTCTGACACATCAGACAAGTTTTACGGTGCCATGGGTGCCTTTCTGCAGCGGGCCTAAAGCTCAGATATCGTTGTAGTTGCCAGAGATCTGAATTCACATGCTTAGCGCACGTGAGACCAAACTGGGTGGTCAACTTGGATCGGATCCAGTAGGCATAAACAACGGCAAACGACTGTTTCAGCTGTGCGTTAACCGCAGACACTTTGTGTACAGCAATAATCTCCGAAATAACCGAAGTCGTCCGGCCGTATGGCGCTCTCCAAAAGCGTGTCATTGATCCTAATGCATTTGTCTGGAGTCGGTTCGCTTTTTGCTTTTCAGGGACGGAAAACTAGCTTAACAACTGATAGATTGCCACATCCCGAAGTTAAGTAAATTAATCAGAATCACTTACTGGACTCTTCCGACCATTCCACCGCTAGACGTCAAATCACAATGGAAAGAGATCGCTACGTCCTTGCAGTGTTTGAAGTTTCACCTGCAGCATGACAGCGCTAGCCTCACTCAAGCACTGGATATAAGGCAAAACAATGGCACAGCTCGAATCTCATAATAATTTTCCCACCGGTCCAGACGAATTATCAGGCGTCAATCGAAACTTAGCGTGCGTGCTAACTGTGAAGCCAGAAGGAAGCACGAGGGCTGGGATACTTCCAGGTTGCCCAAGCCTAGACAGGGGAAGTCAAGAGGCAGAGATCGGATTCAAACCACGGACCTTCGGTCAGTAAATTCGCGCTCTAACCACTGAGCAGTCTCCACGCACATTGCAAGCACCCTTTCTGAAAATAGGAAGTAATGACTAACTCCGTTAAGCTGGGAAGACTTCTTGCTCCCGGATAGAGGCAAATAAGTTAGACAAGCACAGACTGAGGACTTCATCATCTTTCAACAAAGTTGGCGGGGATCCATCAGGACCAGCAGCTCGATGACGCTTGGAGGACAAAAGGTATTCGTTTATTTCCAAAGTTGTCGAGAGGTTCCAAGCTCATCCTCCAGGACTACGTTGTCGACTAGGGATCCGGTTGAGCAACTGCAGGTGTCCAGTTGAAATGGTCTTAAAAGTGCTCACAACAAAGTCTCAGACGTTCTTTTTTACACACAAGTGGGCAGTTGTTCAGTGATTGTTCCGCTCACCAACAGCTTCTGTGGGCCAGGTGCGCGTACCAGCTTGAGCAGTTTACGTACATTCCCAGAGTTTCTGGCCTCCCCCATCGCTTTGCCTTTCTGGACTCACCAAGCGCAATGATCCTGTTCACCTGAAGTCTACCAGTTCGTCTAGGGGTAATACGCTCTCGACCTGGAGGACTCCGTGTCTGAGCCTCGAGCAATTTTACTGTTGCTCGAGATCCAGTGCCTAAGTCTAGTTAGTTGAACTATTCCACAAACGGAGCACCCAGCATCTTAAGGGTGGATAGTACCTAACAGTAAGAATCAACATCAGAAAGTGGTATTAGTAGGAGGTGCTGGCGGACTTGTTTCACACCATGGTCCAGGATATTCTCAGTGTCCAGGCGAGATGTAGGTATTATGTGCGCCCCTGAAAAGCGCACCAAGAAGCAGCAGCAAACAAGCGCCCGGACAGAAGCTACATGGTTGTTCCAAAACAAGCGGCAGTCAGTAATTGATTCGCAACTATAGCTAATGGCCAGATGGCTCAGTGGTTAGAGGGCGAATTTACTGACCGGAAGGTCCGTCGTTCGAATCCGACCTATGCCTCTTGACTTCCCCTGTCTAGGCTTGGGCAGCCTGGAAGTATCCCAGCCCTTGTGCTTCCTTCGGGTGGCACGGCAGTTAGGCACCGAAAGGGTGCTACAGCTGAACGATTCGTTTTTACAACTAATGGCGATGTGATCTATCTGTATTGGAGGTTGGCTCGCAAAGGTTCCCAAAAAGGCACTGAAAATCGCATGGATGCTGTTTTTGGGTAATTTGAGCTACAGTCTGTTGAGGCGCAACAAACACTGAAAAGGCAACGATTATCGGAGTCGTTATCGGATACTCTCACAGACGTTACCGCACATCATCATGGACAGCATGACATCAATGTTCAGCACTGACGCCTCGCTGCCGTACAAGCATGATTTAGTTGAAAGCCCTATTATAAAGAAAAGAATAAAGGTAGACAGGGAAGGGACTTAGTGCTACCTTCCTACAATCATTCCCAGGTGCCTACACCTCCAGACACTCATTCAGACAATCCGGATAGAAGCTGACAACGCGAACGCCATTGACTTAGAATATTATCCATCAATTGCAGCATCATCAACCAAGCGTAGTAAGGAGCACGCACTCCCCATCCTGGTAAGTGAGTAGCACCGACAGCACCCAAATGCTTCGTAATCTCTTTCGTACCCCTCTGTCAGGTTGAGTTCGCCACCTTTCTGCTTCTGCCACTTTGAATTGGGCATGGAAAACAGCATTCCCTTCGGCAAACGATGATTCGGCATATGTAATGCATGGTCTAACCAACGCGGCTGGACACATTCTTCAGTGGAAGTTCCCATTACATAACCAAAAACTCGAACCGCACAGAAGAAACTGTCAACCGAAAACCAATCAAACGAAATCCCTCGGTTCGGTGGCTTAGAACAATAGCAACCTCCTCGGAACCAGCAGTAGCGGCTTATGGATCAACAGGGGTGCACAACCAGAGGTAAGCGGAAACCAATTGAGGGTCAGTTCAGCAGCTGCACTTAGGTCTCGGATTCTAGTTTCAGATAAACGGCGCAAATTAGTAGAAAGCAAGTCCAGTGTACATGTAAGGACAATCCGTTGTTCAGCTTGTTTCAGAAGGCCGACGATAAGGACTGTTATATAAACTAAGCGTCGGGGTTTGAAGGACGCTTCCGAGGTGTCTGGGGTCGTGCCGGCCGAGTCAACGGTAGATCTTGCAGCTGGAGGTAATGGGCGGCGAACGGATCTCTCAGTCCTTGAGAGTTGCCTACGGGAATTGTCATTAGAAGCAAGGTGACAAAAAAATTAGCGAACACGTGGAAGAGGAAAAGGGAGGCCGTTGCGTGGTGTCAACGGTCATGTGGCAAGAGATTATTTGTAAGTGTGGGAATCATGGTTTACGTGGACTGGAATACTACCAGTTCGCCTACACCTAGAGGAAAGGACTATCAGGATCCTAAATCAAAGCCTTTGGTTCGAAGGCCTGACTGCATGGCAGCGGTTGGCGTAGACCGTCACAGTAGCCTATATTTTCAAAAAGCAAGTCGCCACACATTTTCCGACCCCCAATCTGGAGGACCAGGAGACTGTTGGTCAGATCTCTACTGATTGACCGACCTGATATGAGAAGCTCTGTGAGTGTAACACGTACACTCCCCAGTATGGGTCAATGGGTTATGGAGGTTCATAAACGTCACGCCGCGGTAAGGCCGTCTCTTCGTGGTGAAGTAGTGATGGCTGCTGCTCTGACCGATACGTGGTGAGTTGCATGTAAACGTTTCGCTGCATGATCTAAGTCAACATCGCCATGAAGCTTTCACTGGACCGAACGAGGTGAAGTTCGGATCAGGAGGCTTTGAGGACACTGAAGTAACCCGCTAACAAGCGTGCAAAACGACAAGTGGAAGGTATCTGGTCCAGCTACCGTATAAGATAATGGTCTGCTTCGAGTGAACTCGACGGAATGTAGTGACCATGCGGAGTGTGCCTGCGTTGCGCAATAGGGACAGTGCCAAGAACGAAACAGATAAGGTGGGGATAGTTGCCTGATGTGAAAATGTATAAAGTTGCGCCGAGTTATAGTGCAATACCACCTGTACCTTCTCGTGCTGGGTTGAAAGGCGGATCTTTCTTAAGTCACGGTCGTTGTCCTGGTAGACTGAATCTGTTTCATGCTCCTCTGGTTAGACTTTCGTCCTCTGACGTCCACAGTTCCATCGATGTATTCCGCGCGGGATTTGGTTGATCCTAGTGAAAATTTGTCCCCGCTCTCTAATAGCTATGGCACCAGGATTGCGGGCTTCTAGTCGTTTTGATGGCACTCAGATTCTAAAATTTTGAGGGGATCCGAATTCGGTTAGTGATCCAGGGCGTCCGCTGATTAGTTCGTTTCTCTACAACTGTTTATCCAGAGTCCGCGTTATCGTCAGTGAAAAGGTTCGGATGATAAGAGGGCCCGATCAGATCCGCGTGTTTGGCGCGTGCACATTTTGGAATATTCCAGCGGTTTTGCGGGATTGCTTCGGAATGAACGGAAGCTGTAGAGTTTCAGGGTTGTGGGCGATCGATCAGCCTGATTCAAAATACGGAATCAAGTGGATGCGGATATCAGCAGCTCAGTGTCAAAATCACGATCTTCAGTAACGTTCCCCTATAAATGGTGTTACATGACTCCATTCTATGCAATGATGTTTCCGGGGTGAACTAAAATGGTAGTCGAAAGGAAAACTATAGATTGTAAGATATGCACTGAATACATTCACATCCCAACCAAAAGTAACGATCGGCTTCACCGTCGGTTAGATTAACCACTGTATCAAATGTACGCAATATGTGAAAGCCATTGGCAACCCGTATCTCCACAATCGAATCACCATACTGTATTTTCAAGTGACCGGAAAGGTTACTTGCTTGGATGGCCTATTCATGGCACCGCACTTTAGATTTAGGTTTTCGGATCCGACCTAGAGTTTCGAAAGCCCACCCACTGGCTTCGACCGGCACCCAAACACATGAACCAACGGGTCCGCCGTCTGACGCCTCGGGTCACGGTTAGAAGTTCAAATGGCCGCGGTAGGAGGCAGTTCAGAGGCTGATTCTTACCCGGCATATCCAACTTTTTCCGAAACCGCCTTGTGAGAAAGGGACGACCTCCGAGCTAGGGTGTGGCTTTTCTCTGTTAATAGGCCGGAACCAAAAAGCACCATAATCGCCTTGAATTAACGTTAGTTCGTAATTTTTGGCGAGTGTTCGTTTTTCCCTCGTGCTAATTCGTGAAAGAATTCTTTCACGAATTAGCACGAGGGAAAAACGAACACTCGCCAAAAATTACGAACTAACGTTAATTCAAGGCGATTATGGTGCTTTTTGGTTCCGGCCTATTAACAGAGAAAAGCCACACCCTAGCTCGGAGGTCGTCCCTTTCTCACAAGGCGGTTTCGGAAAAAGTTGGATATGCCGGGTAAGAATCAGCCTCTGAACTGCCTCCTACCGCGGCCATTTGAACTTCTAACCGTGACCCGAGGCGTCAGACGGCGGACCCGTTGGTTCATGTGTTTGGGTGCCGGTCGAAGCCAGTGGGTGGGCTTTCGAAACTCTAGGTCGGATCCGAAAACCTAAATCTAAAGTGCGGTGCCATGAATAGGCCATCCAAGCAAGTAACCTTTCCGGTCACTTGAAAATACAGTATGGTGATTCGATTGTGGAGATACGGGTTGCCAATGGCTTTCACATATTGCGTACATTTGATACAGTGGTTAATCTAACCGACGGTGAAGCCGATCGTTACTTTTGGTTGGGATGTGAATGTATTCAGTGCATATCTTACAATCTATAGTTTTCCTTTCGACTACCATTTTAGTTCACCCCGGAAACATCATTGCATAGAATGGAGTCATGTAACACCATTTATAGGGGAACGTTACTGAAGATCGTGATTTTGACACTGAGCTGCTGATATCCGCATCCACTTGATTCCGTATTTTGAATCAGGCTGATCGATCGCCCACAACCCTGAAACTCTACAGCTTCCGTTCATTCCGAAGCAATCCCGCAAAACCGCTGGAATATTCCAAAATGTGCACGCGCCAAACACGCGGATCTGATCGGGCCCTCTTATCATCCGAACCTTTTCACTGACGATAACGCGGACTCTGGATAAACAGTTGTAGAGAAACGAACTAATCAGCGGACGCCCTGGATCACTAACCGAATTCGGATCCCCTCAAAATTTTAGAATCTGAGTGCCATCAAAACGACTAGAAGCCCGCAATCCTGGTGCCATAGCTATTAGAGAGCGGGGACAAATTTTCACTAGGATCAACCAAATCCCGCGCGGAATACATCGATGGAACTGTGGACGTCAGAGGACGAAAGTCTAACCAGAGGAGCATGAAACAGATTCAGTCTACCAGGACAACGACCGTGACTTAAGAAAGATCCGCCTTTCAACCCAGCACGAGAAGGTACAGGTGGTATTGCACTATAACTCGGCGCAACTTTATACATTTTCACATCAGGCAACTATCCCCACCTTATCTGTTTCGTTCTTGGCACTGTCCCTATTGCGCAACGCAGGCACACTCCGCATGGTCACTACATTCCGTCGAGTTCACTCGAAGCAGACCATTATCTTATACGGTAGCTGGACCAGATACCTTCCACTTGTCGTTTTGCACGCTTGTTAGCGGGTTACTTCAGTGTCCTCAAAGCCTCCTGATCCGAACTTCACCTCGTTCGGTCCAGTGAAAGCTTCATGGCGATGTTGACTTAGATCATGCAGCGAAACGTTTACATGCAACTCACCACGTATCGGTCAGAGCAGCAGCCATCACTACTTCACCACGAAGAGACGGCCTTACCGCGGCGTGACGTTTATGAACCTCCATAACCCATTGACCCATACTGGGGAGTGTACGTGTTACACTCACAGAGCTTCTCATATCAGGTCGGTCAATCAGTAGAGATCTGACCAACAGTCTCCTGGTCCTCCAGATTGGGGGTCGGAAAATGTGTGGCGACTTGCTTTTTGAAAATATAGGCTACTGTGACGGTCTACGCCAACCGCTGCCATGCAGTCAGGCCTTCGAACCAAAGGCTTTGATTTAGGATCCTGATAGTCCTTTCCTCTAGGTGTAGGCGAACTGGTAGTATTCCAGTCCACGTAAACCATGATTCCCACACTTACAAATAATCTCTTGCCACATGACCGTTGACACCACGCAACGGCCTCCCTTTTCCTCTTCCACGTGTTCGCTAATTTTTTTGTCACCTTGCTTCTAATGACAATTCCCGTAGGCAACTCTCAAGGACTGAGAGATCCGTTCGCCGCCCATTACCTCCAGCTGCAAGATCTACCGTTGACTCGGCCGGCACGACCCCAGACACCTCGGAAGCGTCCTTCAAACCCCGACGCTTAGTTTATATAACAGTCCTTATCGTCGGCCTTCTGAAACAAGCTGAACAACGGATTGTCCTTACATGTACACTGGACTTGCTTTCTACTAATTTGCGCCGTTTATCTGAAACTAGAATCCGAGACCTAAGTGCAGCTGCTGAACTGACCCTCAATTGGTTTCCGCTTACCTCTGGTTGTGCACCCCTGTTGATCCATAAGCCGCTACTGCTGGTTCCGAGGAGGTTGCTATTGTTCTAAGCCACCGAACCGAGGGATTTCGTTTGATTGGTTTTCGGTTGACAGTTTCTTCTGTGCGGTTCGAGTTTTTGGTTATGTAATGGGAACTTCCACTGAAGAATGTGTCCAGCCGCGTTGGTTAGACCATGCATTACATATGCCGAATCATCGTTTGCCGAAGGGAATGCTGTTTTCCATGCCCAATTCAAAGTGGCAGAAGCAGAAAGGTGGCGAACTCAACCTGACAGAGGGGTACGAAAGAGATTACGAAGCATTTGGGTGCTGTCGGTGCTACTCACTTACCAGGATGGGGAGTGCGTGCTCCTTACTACGCTTGGTTGATGATGCTGCAATTGATGGATAATATTCTAAGTCAATGGCGTTCGCGTTGTCAGCTTCTATCCGGATTGTCTGAATGAGTGTCTGGAGGTGTAGGCACCTGGGAATGATTGTAGGAAGGTAGCACTAAGTCCCTTCCCTGTCTACCTTTATTCTTTTCTTTATAATAGGGCTTTCAACTAAATCATGCTTGTACGGCAGCGAGGCGTCAGTGCTGAACATTGATGTCATGCTGTCCATGATGATGTGCGGTAACGTCTGTGAGAGTATCCGATAACGACTCCGATAATCGTTGCCTTTTCAGTGTTTGTTGCGCCTCAACAGACTGTAGCTCAAATTACCCAAAAACAGCATCCATGCGATTTTCAGTGCCTTTTTGGGAACCTTTGCGAGCCAACCTCCAATACAGATAGATCACATCGCCATTAGTTGTAAAAACGAATCGTTCAGCTGTAGCACCCTTTCGGTGCCTAACTGCCGTGCCACCCGAAGGAAGCACAAGGGCTGGGATACTTCCAGGCTGCCCAAGCCTAGACAGGGGAAGTCAAGAGGCATAGGTCGGATTCGAACGACGGACCTTCCGGTCAGTAAATTCGCCCTCTAACCACTGAGCCATCTGGCCATTAGCTATAGTTGCGAATCAATTACTGACTGCCGCTTGTTTTGGAACAACCATGTAGCTTCTGTCCGGGCGCTTGTTTGCTGCTGCTTCTTGGTGCGCTTTTCAGGGGCGCACATAATACCTACATCTCGCCTGGACACTGAGAATATCCTGGACCATGGTGTGAAACAAGTCCGCCAGCACCTCCTACTAATACCACTTTCTGATGTTGATTCTTACTGTTAGGTACTATCCACCCTTAAGATGCTGGGTGCTCCGTTTGTGGAATAGTTCAACTAACTAGACTTAGGCACTGGATCTCGAGCAACAGTAAAATTGCTCGAGGCTCAGACACGGAGTCCTCCAGGTCGAGAGCGTATTACCCCTAGACGAACTGGTAGACTTCAGGTGAACAGGATCATTGCGCTTGGTGAGTCCAGAAAGGCAAAGCGATGGGGGAGGCCAGAAACTCTGGGAATGTACGTAAACTGCTCAAGCTGGTACGCGCACCTGGCCCACAGAAGCTGTTGGTGAGCGGAACAATCACTGAACAACTGCCCACTTGTGTGTAAAAAAGAACGTCTGAGACTTTGTTGTGAGCACTTTTAAGACCATTTCAACTGGACACCTGCAGTTGCTCAACCGGATCCCTAGTCGACAACGTAGTCCTGGAGGATGAGCTTGGAACCTCTCGACAACTTTGGAAATAAACGAATACCTTTTGTCCTCCAAGCGTCATCGAGCTGCTGGTCCTGATGGATCCCCGCCAACTTTGTTGAAAGATGATGAAGTCCTCAGTCTGTGCTTGTCTAACTTATTTGCCTCTATCCGGGAGCAAGAAGTCTTCCCAGCTTAACGGAGTTAGTCATTACTTCCTATTTTCAGAAAGGGTGCTTGCAATGTGCGTGGAGACTGCTCAGTGGTTAGAGCGCGAATTTACTGACCGAAGGTCCGTGGTTTGAATCCGATCTCTGCCTCTTGACTTCCCCTGTCTAGGCTTGGGCAACCTGGAAGTATCCCAGCCCTCGTGCTTCCTTCTGGCTTCACAGTTAGCACGCACGCTAAGTTTCGATTGACGCCTGATAATTCGTCTGGACCGGTGGGAAAATTATTATGAGATTCGAGCTGTGCCATTGTTTTGCCTTATATCCAGTGCTTGAGTGAGGCTAGCGCTGTCATGCTGCAGGTGAAACTTCAAACACTGCAAGGACGTAGCGATCTCTTTCCATTGTGATTTGACGTCTAGCGGTGGAATGGTCGGAAGAGTCCAGTAAGTGATTCTGATTAATTTACTTAACTTCGGGATGTGGCAATCTATCAGTTGTTAAGCTAGTTTTCCGTCCCTGAAAAGCAAAAAGCGAACCGACTCCAGACAAATGCATTAGGATCAATGACACGCTTTTGGAGAGCGCCATACGGCCGGACGACTTCGGTTATTTCGGAGATTATTGCTGTACACAAAGTGTCTGCGGTTAACGCACAGCTGAAACAGTCGTTTGCCGTTGTTTATGCCTACTGGATCCGATCCAAGTTGACCACCCAGTTTGGTCTCACGTGCGCTAAGCATGTGAATTCAGATCTCTGGCAACTACAACGATATCTGAGCTTTAGGCCCGCTGCAGAAAGGCACCCATGGCACCGTAAAACTTGTCTGATGTGTCAGAGCTACAGTCCGTTGGGGCACAAGCAGATAGGATACGGTTTACTTCCTGCTTATCAGATTTCTTCGCAGATGTGGTGAGACAAACCGGACAGAGGTGACTGTCAGTGGGTATCCAGTCAATTACGTATCATCCCGCGTGGTAACTTAGAGCGATGCCGACTGCTGCACATCCTATCTCGGCGGCCTCTGGTTGTCACGTGTGCACAGTCAGGAGCGAGAGGAGACTGATGAGGCAGTTAGCCCAACACAGTTTGATTCTGAATTCTTGTTTCTTATTTACAGCATAGTGTGCAAGCAAGGGCAGCCTGTCGTCCCGCTTTCTTCAGGCTGAAAACCTTAAAGTAAGCCGGATAAACCAGGCATTGAGGCTTGAGGACTGATTTCATGAATTCTGAGGCTATCGGTGTTGGCTGGCTCGAAGATGTCCCGGCCTGGATCGATGCAAAACAGATAGGGTGAGTCCCAGATGATACGGGATATGAACATTGTTGTATGTAGAGGGAGAAGATGGTGAAAGAATGGATGAGTTAGCAGGTAGTGCGACGAGGCTGATGGCATCGCGTGACGGCCGATGTGGCACTGCGGTATTTTTAGCTGTAGGAATCATGGTTGTACACAGGTTCGGAGGACGATAGGGGGATGAAATACTTTCGCTCAAAACCCTGAGTGCAAGGTAAAGGTGTTTGTTGGGAAAATATAATAAATAATAATGGTTCAGCTGTAGCACCCCTTCAGGACCTAAATGCCGTGCCACTCGAAAGAAGCACGAGGGCCGAGATACTGCCAGGTTCAAATCTAGACAGGATCAGTCGAGACGCAAGTTCAGATTAGAACCACGGAACTTCCAGTCAGTAAGTTTGATCCTTAACTACTGAGCCAGAGCGTTGGAATTATTGAGGAACAAGTTTCCACAGATGTTCCAACCCTTAGCCTGGAAGATTAATGGACAGTGTTGGTCAGATAGCGCCAGGTAATGTTGCGCGGACACCGAGTGTCACAGAAGTACACAAACCGTCATGCCACGGTCAGGTTCCGTCTGTTATCAAAGGCTACACTTGCTTTTGCTAATTTCATGAAGACGTATCACTAGGGGATATCACTATAGCATGTATCAGCCTATACCAGGGATTGTTTTGTTGTATGGCTGCGAGACTTGACGACGTATCTCCAAGTCTTTGACCACTGACCACCGTCACCATCCGGTGCAAGCATTTTGGCGTGCCTACATCTCTAAGCATTCCTTGGGGCGATCTGGAAAGAAACACAACACGAACGTCACTGACATCGATTAGCCGCCATTTCCTGCAATGTCTCTAATCAAGCGCGTGGGGTAGGGGGTCATGGAGACCCCATCATAGAAGACGGACTACTCCTACAATACCGAAACTCAATCTATTCCACACACTTCTGCCAAGTCATATATTGTCCACCTCACGATTTCTGCCGTTCTAAAGGAGGCACGGAGAACAACACCCGTCTCAGCGGACACTTTTTCGGCGTGCTTGGCACATGTTCGAGTCACCGCAGTTGATGGTGCCGGATGTTTTCCGCGATTGTAGTACGTGCTGGACAGCCGAATACCCGTTTTCCAGTTGACTCGTTACGAATTGATTGACGCCATTCGATACTAGCAACAGTTCGGAGACATCATTGATAAAAAATCTGCATACGCCTGATACCACCCGTCCGCAAGGCTATTTTTCTCGAGCATACAACAACACATTCGCGAAGTGTTACATGAAATAAGCCTCTGAACCTTATCGTGACCAAGAAGAAAACGAAGTGTCGGGCAGTCGCGATCAGCATTCGCTATGCTTTACAACATTATTCACTAAAGCCCGCGTTCCTGGATCAAGCTTCACTTACACATATTACGCATATCACACAAAGCACTCCTTCGGGCCAGCGAGAAGTACAGATATGATGATTCTTGCAGTGATATAAATGTCCAGGTCAACTAACTAACTCTGGAGAAAGTTCATCGTGGCGGACGATTAGGGTTCGACGCTCACCGCACAGATAATGGAGGGGGAGTTTCTTCACTTGCCTGCTGAAGATCACTTGTTTCCAGCCAGGGCCAGTTTTCAACAGAAGCGCTCACACAGTGTTATCGGAAGGCCAGCAAAGGCAAATCAACCCTGGGCTCGGTTGGAGAGTTTCGGTACCAAACTGTCGTCCGTTTTGCAGCACACCATATGACTGACCACGGTTTGGTGCGAGCACGTGTATTAGACCGCCTTCCCTCTAGTCACTTACTTCACCTGCAAGACATTTTTGTAGCCCAACAGTAACGAGTTGAGTTGGCTGAAAGGCTTCCTGAATTCATAAGGCACTATGGTAATAATAGTGATTTGGATGACAGCTAGAAAAGGTGAAAGGAGTGATGGTCACAGCTTTTGAAACCTGAGACCTTCCAGAGATCGCTTGCACACCCCATTGAACACTGGATCTCGCCACGATCGGCAGCTCTTAATGATGCCATGAAATGTCATGTCGAACGGTGGGTTAAGTACTTTCAACTGGAAGCACCACATGAACCAGAAGGGAACGGTTACACCAGTGTGCCATTTACAGCAGAAGTCCAGCGTGCAACTTCATAGCTTCAGAGCAAAAAGAACATCTGATCCAGACTGTTTGCCTCGTACACTCTTCGAAGGTGGCTAACCTGACGGCTTTACTTCAAAATATCTAGGGGAAGATAGTAGTTGCAGCATAGAACGCCTCGGTGGTGATCTCCATATTCAGAAAGGGTGCGAGAACGTGGTGTCAAAACCGCCCAGGCATCAGCCTAGTGACCATAGCCTCCGAGTTACTTTTTGGTATTATTTCACACAAGTCGACTCATTATCGTGATGATGGGGTTCGCGAGAACCAACTAGGTTTCTCCCGGGTTACATCATGTCTTCGTTGTACGGTAAGTGCTGGGACGGCACCAATCTTTCCGCGGACCAACATTCTTCTCGGTCTGTTTGCCGCTTTGGGATCCGTTGATCGTCAGAAACTCTTCTGGTGTCTGTCGGTGAAGGAAGATCTTTCTTAATTCTCCTCTTAAACGGCTCTATTTGCCTGCTGCCGTGGACTCGTATGTGCCTACGTTAAATTATCCCCTGAGTTCCCCACACGCAATAGTACCCGGCATGGATACCCTCTGTCACTCTTCCTATATAATGTAGTAGATGTCCTACTTGGGTCCCTTTTGCATGCTTCTAACATTGAGGACATTCTCTCACAGACACTCTGATAATATTGCTTTTTAAGAATTGAAACCTCTTTCAGATAACCCTACTAACTCTGCTGCACGGTTCGGCATGCGCTCTACACCTGAATCGTTTCTGCAAATTGTAAAAAAATTGTTGGGCTGTAACATCACTTTGGTGCTTAGCTGCCATGACGTCCGAAGGAGGCACGAGGCTGAGATACTGTCAGGTTGCCCAAGCCCAGACAGGAGCAATCGAGACGCTGAGATTGGGTTCGAACCATGGACCTCCGATCAGTAATCTCGCGCTTCTTCATCTCGATCCATCCTGGATTAAGTAAAGGTTATTTGACGGCTGCCTTCCACCCATCTGTACGATATTTGTGTCCAACAAACAACTTATTTTCAACCCTTGCACAACAGTAACTTCGAAGTGTACCCTTTAAAACTATTCTACCGAAAACTCATGTTTCCGTCGAGTTAACATCGGATCACGTTGTTAGTGCCCCTCATTAAGTGTATAATCCTTCATTTTGACCTACGTAAAGGTGAGCTGATTCTCGTGGAAACTACTTTCAGCCCCATTGGTTGTCAGAAACTATGACGTGTGTGTCATTCAGAGGTATTCCAGATAACCCCTTTTGCTTCTGTGAATACGTACCGGTCCAGCAGTAAGCTTCTCTCTGAGTTCATCTCTCACCAGCCCTATTCAACTTTTATTGAAACACTGTTCGAAATTTTGAATTCGGGTGATTTGGGAATCGTCTATCCGGAGACAAAATTGCGCGGTGATATTGGGGTGAGATGGTTTAGTGGGTAGAGCGCGATTTTACTGACCGGAAGGTCCGTGGTTCGAACCCGGCCTCTGTATTTCGACTTCTTCTGTCTAGGCTTCGGCCAGCTGGCAGTATCCCAGCCCTCGTGCTTCCTTCTGATGGCATGGTAGCTAGGCACCGAAAGGGTGTTACAGCTGAAATTCGTTTTAAGTAACCTACGATTCTGCCGCACGCTTTGGCATGCGTTTCACACCTACACAGTGTGAAGTGCTGCTGTAAGACATGGAATTAAACCCAGACCTTGTGCTTTTAGGCCGATTAACCGCTGCGGTAGAGGCGAAATATCTACTGGAAATGACGAAATCTCATACTATCATCAGTTTATAGGTAGCCCAGAAAAAGAATTTCACAAAATAAGAGAAACATATGAGTTGTCACTCGAAGAGGCAGTCGATACGTGATCACGCCATATAGTTTCCGTGACTGAAGGATGAGTGGCGCTATATCCTGTCTAAGTGCGAGTTGATCACAGTGCCGATCAACCGCTCTGGGCCCTACGGTTAAGTGTTCCAACTACAAACTGGGAGGTTGCGGGTACGAAACCCTCTAGAGTTTAGTGTGATGCGTACCGCTAATGATCTTTAATAAAGATGAAGCGATTGTACAGTGCTCGGTCTTTCATCATGGAGTGCCTTCACTTACAGGACGAAATTTCAACTGGAAAATCATTGTTCTGGGCGACTGTGTAAGTCTTCGCGGGTTAACGAAATTTGGAATCACTTCGGATAGGAACGTGTTACTTTTGCTAACCCCCAGCGGGAACGTTCTTCCGTATGCATATCTGCATGGTGTGCCCGAGGCTGCGCGATGCATACGGCTTTGCGGATTAAAGATCTGGTCGCTGCATACCTACAATACACGAAAATTCGCTGCATTCCGTCATCTTTGACGCATGGTTCAAGCCCGGTGAAAACATTAGATCGGTGGTGCTCATTATCAAAATAGCTAGCATTACATTAGTGATGGTAAACTGTTGCTTAGCTGCCATACAAATATGAAGAGATGGTGTAAAGAAACGAAGGGGATATGAACTACGTCTTATATGGAAATGGTCAAGAGCAAAGTGCTTAGACTTCCTAAAACCTTCGAAATAAACGTCTGGACACCATGTTAACCAGAACGTCATAAACAGGATTGAGCTCGAATCATTTTCAAATCTCATCTAACACAAGCCCCACACAACGACAGACAGGCAGTAGCCAGACAGTCCACCTGGGAATCGAGTCAGCTAATCATATGGGTTGGTAACCATGCATAAGGTGAATAACATAGACCCCACTCGGAGAGTCTGGAAGATCACAAAGCGCTTCACTTAACAGTAGCCGTCTTTATGTCACGCCATCACGCCGTGAGTTGTTCTCCGCGAACCTGGCTTTCATTGTTAAACAACAGTCGAGCGTATGTAGCATATGCTCCAACCGCCAAACCTGAAGTTAGCTACTCAGACAAATCCGGCTCATCATCCAGTACTCGCTTACAGACTGGTTCCTTACAGACATGCCAGAATCAGTTGAATAATAAAAATCGCCCAGCTGTAATATCCTTCCGGTGCCTAACTGCCATACCACCCGAAGGAAGCACGATGGTTGGTCAGGCCTAAATGTCTAGGCTTGGGCAACCTGGCAGTATCCCAGCCCTCGTGCCTCCTTCGGGTGGCATGGCAGCTAGGCACCGAAAGGGTGCTACAGCTGGACTATTATTATTATTAGGCCTAAATGTGAGCAGTCCAGATGCAGATATCGGGTTCGAATCACGGACTTTCCGTTCAGTACTGTCGCTCCTCACCCACTGAGCCATCTTGAGCTCCCAATTAATGCCTACTGTGCTATATGGGCATTAATGGTTAAACTTTTGAAGACGTTTAGTGTCTTCGAATCAAATAATGCAGGCTTTGCAGCAATGAAGTGAGGCTGTTTGTAGACACGATCCTTTAGCATTAGCTTCTGTCACAGTACAATGACTGTCAACATAAGTAAACGTTTCAACAACTGCAGCTCCTCATTCTGAATTTGAAAGTAAGTGAAAGAGACTTCATCATTCTGAGGTAAAACCTCGCATTATGAAGGTGCAAGGCGCATGCTGGAACGACGGACCAGTATTCCATACGTCTTTGCAGACGTATGGTTGTCAAATAGCAGAACGATACTACATGTATCATCTAAGCCCACCTGCCTTTCTGCGAAAACGGTTTCGGTACCCACTGTGAATCACTGTGAATCCTAATGCTACTAGTGTACCGTTGTATACTGCTGATGAAGTATGCAAGTAGCCTATTATCCGGTGTCCAGGCTTCACCGCTGTATATGACGGAAGGTGAAGGTCACTATGGAAATTATGGAGTCGCCTTGCAGTTTTCATCTATAGTTGTTCAATATTCAGAGAACGTCTGGGAACTTTCAAGAGGATGCTTGGGAATGTTCACTTTTCAGGAACTCTGTGCAGATGAGATGCTTACTCTCGTGGCTCATAGCATGTAACCTCTTAGTTCGTGCTTCCTAATATATAACTTCGCAGCGAACGGCTTTCCACCTTTCACTAGAAGTATGGGAATGAAGGGTGCGAAGAGTAGTTGCAAACTCTAAAAAGCATTCATCGTGTGGACGAGTCAGTCTACCCACTTTAGTTCCAAGCTCTTTTGAAGTCAAAGGAAACCATCACAACTGCTCAGCGGTATGCGTGACGCTTCTTAAGCATTTGAATTGAGTTCATGGTGTGCCTAATGCGTTTCCTACCTAATCCAAGACCTGACCAGTTCTCGGTGTATCCTCGTGTGACCGGCTCTAGGTGTTATAGCATTGTTCATGTCACTAGTCTGCGTATGACCTGGGCGAGACTTATGCCTATATGGTCGGAGCATTTGCTTGGGCTATCTTGTTGAATGAAATCCCAGTGGTTGATTGCTACTAGTTTTCTGGACGCATTCTTGTTCGCAAATCACTGTCAATAGCCTGGACGAGGCACAACACGAAAGTTCACAATCACTTTTGAATAACGCCGGTGGGAGCTCATCTGGCCATGAAGCCCGATGACGCTTCTAGGTAGAAAGATATATTAGTCCTCACAGATCATGACTCGATTTAGGCAGGTCTAACAAAGGACGTAGACATGGAAACAGGCGACCAACTAAGCTGTTGTTGAAAACATTTAGCTCTACACTTAAGACGCAAGTTGTTGTGTTGTATATATCCGATATTGGCTTTGGTGACCCCAAGGAAACGCAGGTTTGGGAGTATGTTTTTGTATATGAGGTTAAGTTTCGGAGCATTGCCAGCTGCACTTGCCTGTCTCCGTTTCTAAAGCCTCGTGAATCCATCAGGTTTCTCTGTCCGCACTCAGATATGCTTGAGTTGCTGTCTGACAAAGGTGGCTTAATTGTGTTCAGCTTACGCTGTGGAATGACCATGAGTATTATGAAATCCGGTGCCTATTCTGTGGATACTCATAGGCAGTATGCGTCGAGTTTCTTGCCCGTGCGTGTTAGTTCTTATTCCGTCTCAATCGTGATTGACGTCTCCCGAGGATTCAGCTAATACTGTTTACATAGACCACTTCTATAGACTTGTTTGACGTGTTGATCACGATGTTTTTCGGCGCCAAGAGTTCGCGTTATAAAAGAAGCAACAAAAACACAAGAACGAGGTCCATGGATCGGGCGCGGAACCGCAGATCTTAGTACTGATATGCTATCAACCACTCTTTGGGTCTAGTATGGACATAAATCTATCCGGGGTTTACTGGGGAGCATGGCAGTCTGGTCTCTACCTACTGACCAACCTGCTACAGCAGACTGTATGAGTGTCGCATGGATTTCTCCCAAGACTAGCTCAGTTGGTCACGATGGCACGCAAACCGTCAAATGCAGTAGCCTCCGATCTTTCTGTGCTGCTCCAAAAATGTGGAAGTACGCCAGTTGGTTTCTGGAAAAATAAGTGCATTCGCGACAGACCAGTCACGCTGGTCACATTGTGGTCACCCTGATGAGCGTTGCAGTTCGTCTGTCAAATGACCGTCTGACATATAGTTTTTTCCGCTCAGACATGTACTGACTGGGCACAACCCGGAGGTAGACACTCCACGGTTTAGTGACGAAGCACAAGAGCTCTGAGCGGTAAACTCAGTCGATTTGGATGACGACCCCGAGATGGATGGCAGTAATTAACGACACTGACATGCGACCGGATCCCACAGTCCCGCACCAAATCTATCGCTTTCCTTGCTACTTCCTACTTCAACACCAATTAAACCGATTAGGCCATCGCCTTCGATTTGCGACAGTCCCGTTTCTGTCCTCCAATTTCTCCGTGATCGAGAGAGAGCGAGCGGCTAGAACCAACTTATTTTTGCTACAACGTTTATGGCTGTCGGTCCAATATCCCTATTTTCCCTGATATCAAACGAGGCC
Source organism: Clonorchis sinensis (assembly GCA_003604175.2). Lineage (NCBI taxonomy): Eukaryota > Metazoa > Platyhelminthes > Trematoda > Opisthorchiida > Opisthorchiidae > Clonorchis > Clonorchis sinensis. The sequence goes on along the minus strand of CM030369.1, from coordinate 67,936,091 downwards.
GTTGAATAAACAAACCCTCGTCTCCGTTCTCTGATACACTGGGGATCCACTTTCCCTATTGAATCTTTGCAATGTTTATCTTTCTACCGTACCGCTTCCTGGCTGGATCACACGGAATTATTCTCCAGGTCTCATTAAGCGGCTTCTACTTCCGATCCCAAATGTTATTCTCATCTTCTCAGGATGGAGCTCAAAGTTCACAGCTCATGTAGATGCTTTTCTGTGAAATTTGTGTTCCGGGATTGTATTTTTCCTTGATTTTATGCGCTTTCTCTTCAGTGTATTCAATTGATTGGTTACGTTCTGACATATTTGGTGTCACCGTCATGATGTCTGGCGAAGAGGAAGTACCATCAACACCTGCTGTGTTCTCGCCCTCGGGTGTTATGCTCAACGTATCATTCACATTTATCCTGATGGCTTTATTTCATCTTCTTCGGCGTACTGCCTGCAAACTGGGATGCTCCTTCACTGGAACATCGCCTGCTAAGTCGAGTAAGTGTTTTCTCTGTCACTGCGGAAGGTAATCGCTGAGAAGTGCAAAACTACGGTATAGAGTTAATAGGTTAGGAGAAATCACATCAGTGCATGTGACTAGTAATACAAAGTTGAGGTCATCAGTTTACTCTTTCTTTAGCATCTGAAACCCAGTGATTTTTCAGAGATTTAGAGAGGTTTAGTAAATAAATACACTGATTGTTTGTTAAACATCTTTGAAACAGTGACTACTCAGACGGTCAGACATCTTCCAGTGATGTTTATCTGGGGGGTGGACGTGAATTATGCCTTGGAACACGTCATTGGAGATTCTAGGAAAGCACCTTTTCTACACTGGGACTCTCCGGTAGTACGCAAAACATCTGAATGCGAAAGGGAGGTTATCCATATTTTGGCGTGAAACTGGATGCGCTGTAGATTTCTTAGCTGGCTAAGAGGACCTGCTTGGATTCTTCGGGATGTTTCAATATCCTACTGTTACGAATAGAATATCGATTCTGATTGAGCGCGAGAACAAGAGTGAATAGCGTAGGATGAATAGCGCTTTACTTGTCTAAGAATAGGCGTACATAAGCTGGAAGTGAAGGCGAAAGCATGGTTAATACAAAACGATAATGTGAACACAAAGAATATTCATGACATTCACCCGGGCCATTGGATTGTGTGTAGAGAGGGAGAGCTTGGACACAGGTACTGGATGAATGATTGTAAAATCTAATGAGTAATGATGAGTATGGCTAGGCTTCTCGATTTCTTAAAATGTAGGGTCGCGTACGCTGCTGGAGCCTGGCTAAATCAGAGATGCTAGGGTCATATGTATCTGGAGATGCAGGTGCATCGCCCGGGCAAGGGGGGTGAGACTGAAGTATGGTCGATATTATCCTCAGTGTTATTGAGCGGAGGCGTGTGCAAGTCAGACAGAGGGGGTGTATGAACACCATTGTCTTCACTGGATGAGGTGCGCGTGAAATCATTGACATGTGTGCGATCACCACAAGGAGCGAGATGGCGGACGGATACAGTACCTTCTTTTCCGCCGGGGAAACGAACATGGGCGTAATGTGGATTGCAATTTATAAGTTCGACTTCCTCAACGACGGGTTCATACTTTGAGGCACGGTCAAATCTTTTCAGTAAAACAGGTCCTGGAATAGTTAGCCAAGTTGGTATAGATAAACCACAGGATGACCGACGTTCAAACTGGAACATCCGTTCATGTGGAGTGGCATTCGTGGAGACGCAGAGAAGGGACCGTATAGAGTGGAGGGCATCTGACAGAGCCGACTCCCAGTGACAGATTTGAAGGCCTTTCGTCTTGAGTCTAAGCTGGATTGCGTTCCAGAGTGTCCCGTTGAGGCGTTCGACTTGACCGTTCCCCTGAGGATTATAAGAAGTTGTTCGGCTGGTGCAAACTCCTCTGTCATGTAGGAATGTGGACAGTTCGTCAGATATGAATGAGGAGCCACGATCCGAATGTACATATGCAGGCATGCCAAACAAAGAGAATAACTCACATAGACATTTAATAACTGTAGACGCACAAGTGTCTGCGCAGGGAAAGGCAAACGGAAAACGAGAAAACTCGTCAACGATGGTAAGGAGATATCGGTTTCGAGTAACAGAAGGTAGAGGTCCTTTAAAATCGATGCTAATTCGTTCAAATGGTTGAGTCGCTTTGATGAGCGTAGCGGGGGGTGGTTTGTAAAACTGCGGTTTGATGGCGGCACAAACCGTACACTTTGTGGTGATGTCTTTGACATCTTGGAGGGAAAACGGCAAGTTTTTGGAAAGAACAAAGTGGTGCATGCGAGTAATTCCGGGATGGCACAAGGAATCGTGAATTTCTTTTAATTTACCATTGCCGATCACATTGGCGCATAGGTTACGCGATAAGGTGTCAGCAACCAGATTGTCTTTTCCAGGTCTGTAGCTGACATCGTAGCTAAAAGCGGAAAGTTCCATTTTCCATCGTTGGATTTTATCATTTTTTATCTTACTTTTCTGCGACAAACCATACATAAAGGAAACTGACCGCTGGTCAGTGATAAGCTTGAAGTGCTTCCCGAAGAGATAATGCTTCCATTTACGGATAGATTCAACGATGGCGTATGCCTCCTTCTCAATAGCAGAGTGATTCTTTTCACTCGGTGTCAGTGTTCTAGAAAAGAAGGCCACCGGTCGGCCGTTTTGAGTCAGAGATGCAGCAATGGCTATGTCTGAGGCGTCAGTCTCGACAACCAATGGTGCGTTGTAGTCGACTGTCACAACCATGGCGTTCTCTAACTCCTTCTTTAAATTTTCGAAGGACTGTTGCACACGCTCCGGTAAGGGAAAAGTCTTATTTCTGACAAACACACTGATTTTTTCAGAGAAGCATGGTATCCATTGTGAATAATAAGCAAACATACCAACAACTCGTTGTTGGGATTTAGCGTCATGTGGATGAGGGAGTTCACGAATAGGGTTCATTCGTTCAGGATCTGGTCTGATAATTCCTTTAGAGACTTCATAGCCCAGAAGGCGTATTTGTTTGGTTGCTATGATGCTTTTCTTGCAGTTAAGGGTAATTCCATATTTTTTTATTACTTCATAGAAAGATTTGAGGTTCTGGTCATGCTCACTTTGGGTAGTCCCACAAATAGTGACGTTGTCGATGTAAGCGTAGGTGCCACTTAGGTTCTCAGACTTGATTATATGGTCAATAGTACGT